>CM035844.1:80703024-81245524 GCA_020510985.1 Pholidichthys leucotaenia | reverse complement strand
TTTTTTGAGGCGAAAACGTTTCCTTTCATCCAGGAGGTCAAGACCAACCTGCCTTCTTAGCACATTAACAGACTTAATGAATTTATCAGTGTCACTGAAGTAGTCAGTGACTTTATGGCCTTGTTA
Source organism: Pholidichthys leucotaenia (assembly GCA_020510985.1). Lineage (NCBI taxonomy): Eukaryota > Metazoa > Chordata > Actinopteri > Cichliformes > Pholidichthyidae > Pholidichthys > Pholidichthys leucotaenia. The sequence goes on along the minus strand of CM035844.1, from coordinate 81,245,398 downwards.
TAGGTTTCATCCAGAAAAGCATTTACAGTGGGGCAAAAAAGTCTTTAGTCAGCCACCAATTGTGCAAGTTCTCCCACTTAAAAGATGAGAGAGGTCTCCAATTTTCATCATAGGTATACCTCAACTGTGAGAGACAAAATGAGGAAAAAAAAATCCAGAAAATCACATTGAAGGATTTTTAATGAATTAATTGGTAAATTCCTCAGTAAAAGAAGTATTTGGTCACCTACAAACAAACAAGATTTCTGGCTCTCACAGACCTGTAACTTCTTTAAGAGGCTCCTCTGTCCTCCACTCGTTGCCTGTATTAATGGCACCTGCTTGAACTCGTTATCAGTATAAAAGACACCTGTCCACAACCTCAAACAGTCAGACTCCAAACTCCACTATGGCCAAGACCAAAGAGCTGTCAAAGGACACCGGAAACAAAACTGTAGACCTGCACCAGGCTGGGAAGACTGAATCTGCAATAGGTAAGCATCTTGGTGTGAAGAAATCAACTGTGGGAGCAATTATTAGAAAATGGAAGACATACAAGACCACTGATAATCTCCCTCGATCTGGGGCTCCACGCAAGATCTCACCCCATGGGGTCAAAATGATCACGAGAACGGTGAGCAAAAATTCCAGAACCACATGGGGGGACCTAGTGAATGACCTGCAGAGAGGTGGGACCAAAGTAACAAAGGCTACATCAGAAACACACTACGCCGCCAGGGACTCAAATCCTGCAGTGCCAGACGTGTCCCCCTGCTTAAGCCAGTACATGTCCAGGCCCGTCTGAAGTTTGCTAGAGAGCATTTGCATGATCCAGAAGAGGACTGGGAGAATGTCAGATGAAACCAAAATAGAACTTTTTGGTAAAAACTCAACTTGTCGTGTTTGGAGGAGAAAGAACACCATACCTACTGTGAAGCATGGGGGTGGAAACATCATGCTTTGGGGCAGTTTTTCTGCAAAGGGACCAGGACGACTGATCTGTGTAAAGGAAAGAATGAATGGGGCCATGTATCGTGAGATTTTGAATGAAAACCTCCTTCCATCAGCAAGGGCATTGAAGATGAAACGTGGCTGGGTCTTTCAGCATGACAATGATCCCAAACACACCGCCCGGGCAACGAAGGAGTGGCTTGGTAAGAAGCATTTCAAGGTCCTGGAGTGGCCTAGCCAGTCTCCAGATCTCTACCCCATAGAAAATCTTTGGAGGGAGTTGAAAGTCTGTGTTGCCCAGCGACAGCCCCAAAACATCACTGCTCTAGAGGAGATCTGCATGGAGGAATGGGCCAAAATACCAGCAACAGTGTGTGAAAACCTTGTGAAAACTTACAGAAAACGTTTGACCTCTGTCATTGCCAACAAAGGGTATAAAGTCTTTGCATAGGGCCATTAAGGTCACGTGACTCGCGGGGGGTAAACATAAACACGCCGTAGGTGCCGCCATCTTGGATGGCAAGAGCAGCAGGTGCACTGTGACAACCCAGGCGTAACTTGTACTGTTTAGCGATCAGAATGAGTGAGGAGAAGTTGTCGGACCTTGTAGAACACCTTTGGGGACTCGAGAAGGTCAGGTACCTAAACAAGATCAGACAAGTGAGTGCTGGAGACCCGTACATGCTGGCTCAGCGCTTGTTTACACCTCTTGTGACAGCTCATGCTGCTGAGTTGCCCAACTTTGCTTATGGAGACATAAGCTGCAGAAAGCTTCATGGTGAGATCTGCACGCCTGAGATCTGCACATCCACGCTGGGACCGGCCGCTCTCACAGCTCCTCCACACGAGAGCGCATGCACCTCATCCTCTCTCCATGACGGCGACCTCCAGGGCCGACGGAGAACGCAGCGCGTGGACCTGAACGCACCATGACCAATCTACAGCAACAACTCAACAGGGATGACCATGGACACCGACGACGCTGATCTCCATCAAGCTTCCTGACCCTGACTCGCCTCTACAGCGGTCCTGCCACGCACCGAACCCCCGCGCGCACACCGGGGGGTTACGAGGACAGCGCACCACGCACGGGACATTAACGGCTCCACAGACCGCCATCGTCCTTCGCCGCTGCACACAGAACCTTCAGGGCTGCTCACACACTTGAAGCACGCACGCAGCTCGCTCACAGGATTTTGTACGGGTCTCAGCCACGGCGCACAAGGGAATTCAGCCGTCAGCTGTTCCCGAGGGCTTTAGGGCTGCGCGCGCACCTAAAGTCAACACGCCAAGTCCCTCACTGCTGCAGCTCCTGTTTTTCTTCATGACCGCGAGAGGAGTCAGAGACTAATTTTTCTTCTTACAGCTGCTGTGGACCTCCGCACATTCAACGGGACAGCCCCTCAACATCGCGGATCCACAGGCAATTTTTGCGCGGCCCAGACAACGGGCCGGCACTTGCTACCCCCACCCTCCTCCCTCCCCCTCCTCCGGCACAGACTTTCCCAGCAGCTCGCTCCCAAAGCCGGACGATCGAGGCCTCAGCTCTGACACACTGCTTCTGACACACGCATTCCGTGTCTCCTCACGAGAGCCTGAGAGCTCACTCCAGCATGCTTGCACAGTGCTGGTGTGAGCTCCGTGATGGCGGAATGAAATACACTCCCTCAACAACTGTCCATCCGCTCCTTATTATTTTATGCCGCCACAACCAGTCCTGGTTGGCCGTATCTGTTGGTACATCCATGGGCAGCACAGGAGTACACCATTTTGCCGAGTTTGTAGGTACACGTGAGCTATGTTGTTTGTTTCACCCTGCTGCTGCTGTTGTTTCTTGCCATCGAATATGGCGGCACACTCTGGCTGGGCCAGTGCTGCGCGCCCCCTTACGTCATATGCAAGAACCCAATATAACAAAGTTTTGAGATGAACTTGTGTTATTGACCAAATACTTATTTTACCGAGGAATTTACCAATTAATTCATTAAAAATCCTTCAGTGTGATTTTCTGGATTTTTTTTTTCTTATTTTGTCTCTCATAGTTGAGGCATACCTATGATGAAAATTGGAGACCTCTCATCTTTTCAATGGGAGAACTTGCACAATTGGTGGCTGACTAAATACTTTTTTACCCCACTGTATCGTACTGAAGTATAGGGAAATGCTTGTAAAACAAACATATATCCAGTCTTTATGCTTCAAAAGAGAGCTATTAGAATAATAAAAATAGCTGCTTACAGGGAACCAACAAACCCACTTTTTCTTAAATTCAAAGCTCTCAAGGTGAAAGATCTGGTTGATTTTAAAACTGCAGAAATAATGTTTAAAGTGAAGAATCTATCACTGCCCGCAAATATCCAAAAGTTGTTCCAAATAAGGGAGAAACAATGTCATTTCAGAGGAACATGTATATTTCAAAAACCTTCAGTGAGAACTACCACCAAGCAACACGGTGTCTCAGTGTAAGGAGTCAGATTGTGGAACGCTTTTGGACCAGAATTAAAATCATGTACAACGCTTGGACAATTTAAACAAAAACTAAAGGAAGAAATATTCCAAACATATATACAAAACGACATGTAAAATCACATAAGGATTATCATATCCAGTCTGTGTTGTGCTGTTTGCTTTTTGTCACATTTTGTCTTGGCTTTGTTCTGATTTGTAATCACTTTTATTTTCTTTTTGAATTCTTAGATGGAACATGGGTGGGCAATATAAGCTGCGGCTTCAGCCATCACCCATTTTGGATAGTTTGTTGAATTGTATAATCCAAGGAGTTACTGTTTAATTTGACCTTGTTGGATTTTTTTCCCCTTTGTTATATTATTCTGTTCCTTTCTTTTAATCTTTTAATCTAATCTATCCGAAATAAAGATTCATTCATTCATTTCTCAAATATGTTTTAAACTTGCTTTAATTATCCACCACCCATTTTGGTCTTTCATCTAGGCAAGGGGAAAACGATCCACCCAAACCAGACCTTGCCTCACTATTTACAGAGATGCAGGCTGAAGATCTGCTGAACCGGGACCAGTACGACGGGCCGATCCAGCTGCTTCTCAGTGAGGCAGCGTGGCCGGCGTGTGTGACCCATTCCAATTTCTTTCTCTTTTTTTTTTTTTTTTTAACAGTTTGAATTTTGCACATTCTGAATAATCTGGAATTTGCTGCTGATTGTAATAAACAATTTAGTGACTTATGTGTTTGCATCATGATTTTCTATTTTGTCTGTTAAGACACCGGTGTGAAAAGAGTCAACAGTACAAACCATTTATCAGTGACTTTGAAAGTAATGGCTCATTTTTAAGAAAAGCAACCAAAACAATTATTTGCTTAAGACTGTATTGTTGGATGTGCCAGTGCAGAAGACACTGCACACTTTAGTGATAGTCCCAGTATATGGAGGAATTCTGGGACATATTAGCATCTGTATTTCCTAATAATGGGATAGAAGAGAGAACCTGAAGGGTCTTGGCCCTCCATGGCATATGATTGGACACCCTTGGGTTAGGGTTTAATGCGATTTAACATTTTAAACTGACTGCTTTATGGTTCATAATTCTCTTGGCAGACTTACACCAAACCAAAAGTGATTTCTCAAACTGCTGGATTGTTCTGAGACAGCTTTTCCAATCTTTTAGTATTTATGTCACTTGTTGGTAACCTTCACACATAAAACAAAAGTAGAGACACATCTGCAAAAGTACAAAGGTTGATTGTCAAAATTCCCAGGGCAATACTACATGAATACATGTATAGTTCACTGTTGATGCAGAGAATATATGGGTGTTTGGTTTTTTTTGGGGTCCAGTGCACTATATCAGGGGTATCCGACTTTCAAGCGCTCTCTTTTTCTGTAATTTGCAGATGTCGGTTTCGTTTTTATAATATGCAAGGGAACATAAGAGTTTCAGACTTGCATTGCAATTTAAAAAAAAAAAATCATTGATTTTGCCGTTAGAATCGAAACTATTGGTTGTGTCCCCTCATTTTTCCCAGTTTTTGTGTGACATGAAAATCGCATCAATTTCAAAGTACTGTAACGTGATCTCTGAGTAACTCTTTCTACTCAAAATGCAAGAGATAACAGAGTTGTAATGCAAATTCAAAATAAAACATTCCCCAATGTGATCGGATCTATGGTTTTTGTACGGCGACCCCTGCAAATTTACTCATACGACGTAAATTTCCGTGTCCCCAAATTTACGCAGCAACATGCAAGTTATTTGGTAAAGTAACCAGAAAACAGGAAGTGCTGATGCTTTTCACTTTGCACCTTTCAAATTCCAAACCATACACGTAAAAAGGAGATCAGTCTTTGTGAAGCTCAGATGTAGAATATTTCAATAAAATCTCAAACATTTATGACACATCGAATATTGTGTCCTTTAAAAAATTTACGTCTTTGGTCTTGGTCAGCCGCGCGCAGCTCCGTCTGGCGAGGTGAGCGCCCTGGGAAAGCGCTTTTATTTTCTCTACCCCGGATGTGCTCAACCCATGTGGAGAGGATTAACCGTGGTCACTTTATATTGAAGTTATCGAAGGTCCAAACTTCCGTGTCCCACATTTACGCCTTTTGTGATTTTACGTCTTATCCAACAAACAGGGAGAATTTGAAGGTATGTATACACGTTATCACATCTTAATATGTCATGAAAATGTAGCTGTTGATGAGTTTTGATGCGTGAAAAATACTGGAAGTGTTGAAGTTGTTTCGTGTAAAACGTGTGCCATTGCAAAGTGCGTTGGCACACGGGGAAACAAAAGCCCGAGTGTCCCGTTTACATCTCCATTTACAAGTAGTTGAAGTGAGCGCTCATCCTCAAGAGTTCCTGAACGCGAATGCCGTTACGAAAATAGTTAAGTTTCATAAACCTGACACAATTGGATAGTGATTAGTCAATTTCATGTGCAGATTTGATCAGTTTTAAATTTTGCCACCAATGTCACACATTGGACCCCTAATAAGTAAAAACACCCATATATTTATACAGTATCTACATGTAATCAGCAATACTTAAGATGATATAGTTCCAGTTATTCCATGTATTTCTCCATGTAACCTTGTGACTGCGTTATTTTAATTACTTTTAATCCTAGATCAATTTGTTTTGGCTTAAAATGCATCATAATTGTTAAATATGTCTTATGCCTAACTCAGTACTGTTGTTGAAATATATATTTTACGGCTCATACTGTATACTACAACATGGCACCTTGCTGATCCGTGTTTTGCCACAACACCACTGGCTGGAGCAGGTAAATCCCATGACGTCTCGTCTCTCCATGATTTTGACACAGATCAGAGCAATTTGTTGCACAGGAAGCTAAACATTTCTACAGACATTCTGCAGTTCTGTAACCACTTCGCGTTCCTGAAGCTGGGGTGACATCACTGTGTTGAACGTTCAGACCGACCGTTTGAAGCGATATTTTTGCCACAAGAGAGCCATCTGAAACACACACAGAGAATACATATTTCAGTACCTAATACCGATAACTTGCCGACATTACAATGTTGTACGGCGGACTTAAAAGGAACTCCGATTATTTTGGCATGTTAGCTCTATATGCTTTATTTTGATGTTAGTAACATAACTATAATAAAGTTTTTTAAAAATATATAAAACAGGGAATTATTTTCAAAAAAAATTATATTACGATGTAAATCGCCATTTTTGTTTACATCGCAATGCATTCTGGGTAGTGACGTAGATTGGTTGTGCCCGGTAGCAGTAGCGGTCTGTAAACAGCCTTTTCAGTTTGAACCAGTGCGAAGCCAAAGCAATAAAGACAATGACGAAGACACACAAAGTGAAAATGGACTTGAGAATGAAGACAGCAGCCGTGAGGAAGGTAGAGCTGGTCATGTTGGATGGTGTTTTTGTGGCAAATGTTCGCCAATGCCAACGGAGAAGTAGAGCTGTTGGAAAGAGCTCCGCTTCATTTCTGCTGCTGTCCATGGTACCTGATGCTATAAATTTATCTTGTTCAGTAAAGTGGTATAACAGTATACATGCCCGCTTTACAGATTTGTCCTGTATCACAGCACATCAAAGCTTTGATGCCGTTTGCATTAAGCCGTCATTTGTAGCCAGACACACCTGTGAGCTCTTTCATGAGCTGGGGGTGACGAAAATCCTCAAAATCCTCAGGGCTAAAGTGATGAGAGCACAGCCGTGGGGCTTTTGGAAGTTGGACTCTTCCAACCGCATCCTCCCACTTTTAATAATAATAGTAATAATAATGCATCAGATTTATATAGCGCTTTATCATAGACACTCAAAGACGCTTTACAAGTAGATACATTATTCATTCACTCCAGACAGACAATGGTAGTGGCAGGCTACTACTGTAGCCACAGCTGCCCTGGGGCAGGCTGACGGAAACGTGGCTGCCAGTCCGGGCCAACGGCCTCTCTGGCCAGCACCAAACATTTAAACATTTTTACACATTCATACCCAGTGTTGTGGGCACTGGAGGCAATGCGGGTGAAGTGTTTTGCCCAGGGACACAACGGCAGGATATCTGGGGAGAGCGGGATTCAAACCGCCAACCTCGGGTTATTAGACGACCTGCTCTACCTCCTGAGCCGCTGCCGCCCCACTTTTTCCTCAACTTTCCCTCTTTAGGAAAGCTATGGAGGCTTACCCCGCTCTCTTTATTTCCCTTTGATTGGAAATTACATCCAAAAGCCGCGCAATGTGGCATTTTCACTGACGAATGGCAGTAGTTCGTAGCTTCGCTTCTTGGCTTGTATAAGACAGAAAAAACGGCTGCAACCATTCTACGTCATCGCCCCCAGAATGCATTGCGCACCTGAAAACATGGCGGCCACCATGTATCCATTTACATTGTAAACAAAAACGATTTTTATAACTACAATAAATGTTTATATAGTTCTAACAATGTATTTTAATAGTGGAGGCCAGTGTTTGTATTTTTAAATCTATAAGTCGTTATAATCGGAGTTCCTTTTTAAAGCAAAGTAGCATCAGCAATCATTAGCTTACCTTCATATGTGATGTAGTTTGTATCCTCATGTCTTCCCCTTTATACTGCTCTATGGTTTCCTAATCGCTCCAGTACTTTTCCAGTGTGTGTCGTATCGCCGCCTTTACCTTCTGTTCTTCTTTTTTGCTTTTATTCTGGCAAAAAAAAAAAAAAGCCAGAGAACGCAGACGCCTTGTATCCTGCCAGCTTGTGTTTTGTGTAACGTTAGGCTTGTTTTACGCCAGTTACGCTTGTTTCACGTAACGGGAGGGAGAGTATTGCGCCGCCTCCATGTAACTTTTCCCACCCACTTCAAGTGGGACCTAGTGCAGTGGAAACACAAAGCAGGCCGAACTGTACCATCGCGTTCCGTACCGTACTGACCCTAGTGGAAAAGGGCCTTAAGTAACTAAATTAAATTAAATTAAATCACCCTTATTGTCAATCAGCCGTACAACCAATCATGTACAGCAGAACGAGATTGTGCTTTACCTATCTACAGTGTAAATCACACACACCCCAAGTGCAGAATCAGAGGGCCGCTGCCATGCAAGGCGCCGCCACAGAGTTCCCTCCTCCATTCCATTTATTGCTGAGCACCAAGCTGGATGGCAGGAAGTTCCACTTTTATATGGTCTTCGGCATGACCCGGCCGGGATTTGAACCCCTGCCTCCCGGGTGTGGGGCGGATGCTCTACCAACTGAGCCACCACTCCGGGACAGTGCTACCCCCCAATACCATAATTTTGTAGTTTCTTTAACAATACTTTATGATCCACTGTATCAAATGCTTTTTTAAGATCCAGGAATATCCCAACTGAATACTCTTTATTTTCAACAGCAGTTGATATTTTTTCTATAAATTCCATTAGAGCAAATGCAGTTGTCCTCTTGCGTCTGAACCCATATTGCTGCTCACACAATAAATTATTCTTCAATTGACAACTTTATAATGAAGTCTTCATTATAAAGTTGTCAATTCTGTCACAGAATATTTTTTCAGGTATCTTGGAAAATTGCGGCAATAGTAAAATTGGTCTATAGTTTGAAAGTTCCCCTCTGTCACCTGTCTTGTATATCGGAATTACTTTAGCTATTTTCATTGCATTGGGAAATATACCTGTTTGGAGAGACGGGTTACAGATACACGTCAGTGGTTTCACTAAGCATTCAATAATAGTTTTGACTAAAAGCATGTCAATACCATCACAATCTGTAGATGTTTTACTTTTACACAATTTAACAATTTCAATGACCTCTCTCGTCTGTGTTCTTTATGAAGATTGGGTTTTTTATAACAATGTTTTTGCTTATTGTATCACCTGTAGGTGCCGTAATGGGTATTTCTCGAGCCAAGTTAGGACCAGTGTTAACAAAAAATTTATTAAATTCATCTGCAGGGGAGACTGCATTCACACTGTCGTTTTTTGTTTTTTTTTTGTTTTTTTGAAAGATCGATTGGGTAGCTTGTATTTCTGTTTTTATTTCCAAGAATATTATCTCTGTTTTTCTCCAGTTCTTTACTGTAATAGTCTCTTTTACTACATCTCATTATCTCATCTGCTCTGCTTCTTTTGTCCTTTTCTTTAGGAAAGCTTTATATAATGAATTTTTATTTTTACATGCTTTTTGTAATCCTTTGGTTAACCATGGCTTGTCGACAAATTTGTGTTTAAGCTTTTTCTTTACTAATGGACAATTTTTTTCATTAAGAGTGGTTACAATGTTCATGAATATGTCGTAGGCTTCATTTACATCTGATACATAGACTTTTGTCCACTATAGTGATAGTTTGACATTTGTGACTGAGTGGAATTACAGTTGTCGAGCTCACAGGAATAAAAACTGTCTACAAAGTAAGTTATTCATTCATTCATTCATCTTCTTCCGCTTAATCCTTTTCGGGTCGCGGGGGGGCTGGAGCCTATCCCAGCATCTTTGGGCGAGAGGCAGGGTACACCCTGGACAGATCGCCAGTCCATCGCAGGGCCAACACAGAGAGACAGACAACCATTCACTCTCACAGTCATACCTAAGGACAATTTAGAATCCCCAGTTTTGATGCCAATTAACCTAACTTGCACATCATAGAAATGATAGCTATGAAGAAAGCTTGTATTAGAACCTTGGATAAATCAGATATTGTCATTACCACAGCTGCATCGCCGGTTCTCTATTGAGGATGGGTTATGAAGTGATCAAGAAATATCAAATAGTTATGGTGTTGCTGAAACTGGGAGTGGTGTGAATCTGACTGACGAGGGGTTATACAGATGTGGACAAAATAGTTGGTACCTCTCTGTTAATGAAAGAAAAACCCACAATTGCCACAGAAATAACTTGAATCTGACAAAAGTGGTAATAAATAAAAATTCTATGAAAATAAACCAATGAAAATCAGACAATGCTTTTGAATTGTGATTCAACAGAATTATTTTAAAAAACGAACTCATGAAACAGGCCTGGACAAAAATGATGGTATCCTTAGAAAAGCTTGAAAATAATGTGACCATAGGGACATGTTCAACCAAGATGTCCTCCAGTTAACATCACAGGTGTCTACAAACTTGTAATCAGTCAGTCGGCCTATTTAAAGGGTGACAAGTAGTCACTGTGCTGTTTGGTGACATGGTGTGTACCACACTAAACATGGACCAGAGGAAGCAAAGGAGAGAGTTGTCTCAAGAGATTAGAAAGAAAATTATAGACAAGCATGTTAAAGGTAAAGGCTATAAGACCATCTCCAAGCAGCTTGGTGTTCCTGTGACTACAGTTGCACATATTATTCAGAAATTTAAGATCCACGGGACTGTAGCCAACCTCCCTGGACGTGGCCGCAGGAGGAGACTGATAATACGAATGGTATCAAAAGAGCCCAGAGCAACCTCTAAACACATTCATGGTGAACTCCAAGGTCAAGGTACTGTACATTTGTGTCAGACGCACCATCCGTCATTGTTTGAGCCAAAGTGGACTTCATGGGAGACGACCAAGGAGGACACCACTGTTGAAAACAAATCATAAAAAAGCCAGACTGGAATTTGCCAAACTGCATGTTGACGAGCCACAAAGTTTCTGGGAGAATGTCCTATGGACAGATGAGACAAAACTGGAACTTTTTGGCAAGGCACATCAGCTCTGTGTTCAGACACAAAAATAAAGCATACAAAGAAAAGAACACTGTCCCTACTGTGAAACATGGAGGAGGTTCTGTTATGTTCTGGGGCTGCTTTGCTGCATCTGGCACAGGGTGTCTTGAATCTGTGCAGGCTACAATGAAATCTCAAGACTATCAAGGTATTGTAGAGAGAAATGTGCTGCCCAGTGTCAGACAGCTTGGTCTCAGTCGCAGGTCATGGGTCTTGCAACAGGATAATGACCCAAAACACACAGCTAAAAACACCCAAAAATGGCTAAGAGCGAAACATTGGACTATTCTAAAGTGGCCTTCTGTGAGCCCTGATCTAAATCCTATTGAACATCTGTGGAAGGAGCTGAAACATGCCGTCTGGAGAAGTCACCCTTCAAACCTGAGACAACTGGAGCAGTTTGCTCATGAGGAGTGGGCCAAAATACCTGCTGAGAGGTGCAGAAGTCTCATTGACAGTTACAGAAATTGTTTGATTGCAGTGATTGCCTCAAAAGGTTGTGCAACAAAATATTAAGTTAAGGGTACCATCATTTTTTTCCAGGCCTGTTTCATGAGTTTGTTTTTTAAAATAATTCTGTTGAACCACAATTCAAAAGCATTGTCTGATTTTTATTGGTTAATTTTCATAGAATTTTTATTTATTACCACTTTTGTCAGATTCAAGTTATTTCTGTGACCATTGTGGGTTTTTCTTTCATTAACAGAGGGGTACCAACAATTTTGTCCATGTGTGTATGTTGATAACCGTGTCAGTCATATTGTAGCAGGACTGGACCAATAATACCTCATTTTTTTATGCCACATTGTGATACACTTTTTGTTTTTTTTTGTTTTTTTAAAACTGGATTGGACTGGGTTTTAAACGGTGTATCAAAAAATTGATACTAATCAGATTTGCTCACAAAACAAATTTAAAACGGACTGTAAAAATGTGGAATTACCATTAGTATAATGAGCTTAATGCCATGACGTTTCACAAGACTACTCCTTGTAGACATTTCCCCTCATGGTCACCAAACCCACACACCGTGATCCTCAGTGTGGGTCTGTTTCCAGGTGGGTTCATCATGCTGGAACAAGCAACTTTGTTATTGGATGTTGGTTGGAATATTTCCGTGGTCTTAATAAAGTTCTTATTTAAACCTCTCTCACACTTTGTCCCTTTTAATTGTACTTGGGTTCATGTACTTGTGCTTGTTTTCAAACTCTAGTGTGACAGTCTAGTCTCTTCTGCATGTCCTTGTATTTTTCACTTAGCTTTTGTCCATTTTAGTGCCTCATACACTGAAGTAAGCTGTGCTGTGACCAGAATGCATTGAGAAGTGTTACAAGTAGAGAACTAAAAGGTGACATGGAAATATAAAGTTTAAATAATATATAAATTGTCCAGGACATGCCCTTTCTCCACATTTTAAGATAAGATAAGATAAGCCTTTATTAGTCCCACAATGGGGAAATGCCAGGATTGCAACAGCACAGGGATAGCAACACTCAGAGCAATAATCAGAAGGCAAGAGGGAAAAAAAAACAAAACAAACCAGAGCAGCGAGTATACATATGTACATATAAACATAAATATATAGACACACGATGCGGAGCATTGCAGCTAGATGGAATAAATATATAGATATATAAACACAGTGCAGAGCATTGTAGCTAGATGGAATAAATATGTAAATATATAAACACACAGTGTGGAGCATTGTAGCTAGATGGAATAAATATATAAAGACAGTGCGGAGCATTGTAGCTAGATGGAATAAATATGTAAATATACAGTATAAACACACAGTGTGGAGCATTGTCGCTAGATGGAATAAATATATAAACACACACAGTGCTGAGCATGATGCTAGATGGGATGAAACAGCACAACCGTCCACTTAGTTATCCTACATGATATGATTATGTACCCATACATATTGTCACCCTCCGTAGCTACCGGTATTTTCCTAGTTGTATACCGGAGGGGACCATTGTGTAAGTCTATTGTGTCTTTTGCATTCATTACTATTAGGTTGTCACGTCTTTTTGCTATCTCCGCGAGCAGCCCTGGTTAGGTTGTACAGTCTGACAGCCGTAGGTAGGAAGGACCTGCGAAACCTCTCGGTTGTGCACCTAGGATGATGAAGTCTGCTGCTAAATGAGCTCCTCAGTGCATTCAGTATGTCCTGCATAGAGTGGAACTCGGACTCCAGCAGAGATGACAGTTTAGCCACCATTCTTCTCTCTCCTATCTCCTCCACTGGGTCAAGGCGCTGCCCCAGGACAGAGCTAGCTTTCTTGATCAGTTTGTTCAGTTTCAGTTTTGCCACAGTTCCCAGTGGTGTTAATGAAATGTCTGCAACATCCTGATTTCAGTTCACTTTTATGTTGTCTATAGACCTCAATTCAAATCTTCCTCCGGGTGTGTACAACTGGGGTGGGAATTACATGTAAATACCATCAGTGCGATCTGTGAAAATGACAGATTGCTCTGGAAATTTTCCTTCATTGCAAACAATTACTGGTCAATGACGGAGAATTCTCTGTTGGTAATCTCAGTCTGACAAACGCACACACACACATGGAAAAACCAACATACGCCATGCACGTATTCTGTACAAACATCTTGTGTGTGACGCAAGTGTGGCTTACTTGTGCTGTTCGTTCGGTCTTCACATACGTGGTGACTGCGCAGGCGTGACTTGCGTTGGTAGTAAGACTATCCCAAGAAGTGAGTATGAATTCCATGGCTGACGTACTGTATGATCCCTGTTTTCAAGGCCACCTCACGTGGACCCTGTGAGGCCACACAGGTTTACCTTGGGATCCTGCACTACAGCTATGGGTTGCATACAATTATTTTTGTTGTATATTCATGGGTATGGGCTCATCATAATTTGGTTCTGCCCCAATAATTTTATGGAAAGGTTGAAAACTGCGCTCCTTCAGTAACATATTGGGATCTTCAAAGAAAACTGTGGCGGGGGATATTGCACTCACCTCAGACTGCTCTTGTTGCTTTTAAGCAACAGTTTCAGCTCTAGGCCGTTGTAGCCTTTACGATAGCATATTTCAGCTTTCTTGGCCACCTTTGTCACTAATGAAGTGTCTGTTGGTCAAGAAAAGAAAATTTATGTTCTTGGCACCCCTACTCCAAGGAACTGTTAGAAATGCAGGGAAGTTTTTCTGAAGCCTGTCACTATGTAGCATCAGTGGGTAATGTTATCAGATGTGTCAGCATGTGATGCTTTAAGCTGGCAAGTGTCCTTAAAGATGTATCACACGGAACATTTCAGTTATTTTGTCTAGACATGAGAAACATAGCTGTGTAACACTGCCCTTTGTGCCTTAGCTGGTCAGACGGGAGTTATCAGTGCTGAGGCTGACTCACTGTCAGCTGACTTTTATTTAGATGTCTCTGGCTGAGCCACCGTCTCCTTCCGTCTTTCTGTGACACTACAACATGTACACACATGGAGGGAAACACTGCTGTAATTTATTCACCTCCCCGTCTTTGCCTGTCTGGAATCCTCTTCCAGACAATTCCTTGAATTCCATAAAGGACAAAGTCTGCTGGTGTGTTTAAACTCAGATTCTCAGACTTTGACTGTACATCATCCTTGGAATGCTGTGGACACTTCTACTGGCATTCCGTCAGTTATTTTATTGTCTAAATCCTTACATTACTGCTGTGAGGATGTTGCACCATGGGGGAGGTTTCCACTGTTGTGCGTTTCATACTGTTGATACCATCTGCCTGTCTGTGTCTGTCAGCCACTCTCAGCACATTTCCACCACAGGCCACACTCCTGCTTGGTCAATTATTCAGAGGTGTGTGGTGTTGCTTTAACCCCGCCAACCATATGTGATGTGTTTGTGAGCTGCATAATGATACTAGACTCTGGGCTCTGGTTCTGCCCTGAACCAGGGGCAAGGACACCGGAGAGACGGGCACACAGGGAGCGGACCTGGTTTATTCATAGCACTCCATAACAGTGCTGTTAATAGCATGGAGCCTTAGGGATCACCAAGCAGACTTGAGCAGTGCTTCATGTAAGTGTGCAGGTGTGATTAAAGGTGCCACGACCTGTGGCTTCAGCCTGTCTGTACATACCTGTGTTAACAGCCATAACATGCAGATAATAGTTAAAACTCCATCAAAATTGCTAAAATTTCAGTGCTCACTTAGGGGTCAAATTCTAAATGGCACCATGTACACTGTGGGATGTTGCAATTGGTGGTAAGCTCTACTTAACAATGCGCCACATGAGGGAGTTGGACTAGGCAACCCTGAGGCTGACGCACAATTAAATATTTATTAGATTCAACTGTGAACAGTGATTTTCCCCCTCTTGGGTGGCACTTCAACATCATGTCCTGAACAGGCAGTGCAAAAAATATTGAATACACAAGATCTTTGTGTCAGTTTTAGTTGTGCTTGAGGATGTCTTGTCTGTTACTTGGTTGAGAAGAGTGAAAGTGACGAGAGAGAGAGAAAAAAACAACAAAAAAAAAAACAAACGTAATGGCTGCAATACCACTGTGGAAAGTGTCAGATTTTTGTATTCTCAATCCTTAACTGATGAACATCAAAACAGCCAAGCTTACTGATGAGTACTGAACATCGGAAGCAGGGCCACATGCTGCTCTTTTACCCCAATCCAGCAACCCAAATTTAATACATTGATTCAACAAAAGAACTACATGTATAACAAGTTTGTAAGAAAAGTCACAACTTTTGTGTCAAAGAGGACCAGAGAACATTGGTTATTTGGAAATATTCTGGCTTTAAGCCACTGGTCATTGGTGCCAGGTGACTTGTTCCATGCAGAATGAATTGGCTGCACTCGCATTGTTTTTTTTTGTTTGTTTGTTTTTTGTTTAGCATGGTCCCCACCTATGAGAGAGTCTGTCATCTCCTCTCTACCCGTGTGTGTGTCTGATGGGTGGGTGGACCAAAGGATTCCTCACTCACAGACAGTCATGGCTCTAAGGGTAGGGTATCACAGAGCAGCGAATGCTAACGAACATGGCAATTTTTAAATTCACCAACTTTTCTCACGAATGTTGCCAAAAATCATGCTAGTATTTCATAGGCGGCAAATGCTGAAGAACATTCATGGATGCTGTGCTGTCTGGGTTTTGTCAGGGTTTGTAAAAGGTTGCAAAACATTTCACACACTTTTTAAGGGTGCCAAAGGTTTTTACAACAATTTACAAATGTTTGTGGAAAAGAACATTCACCAAAACATTTCAAATGTTTTCAAAAAATTTTGGCGACAAGAAAAACTGTTTGCAAGCTTAAAAAATTTTTGCGAACTGTTTGACACCCTTTTACGAACCCTGACAAAACCCCCAAATTGCTACATTCACCAGCATTTGCTGCTCTGTGAGATCCAGGGGTAAGGTGAGCAGCTGTTTCTTGTGTTTGGGGGAAAAAAAAGCCCTGTTCATTTCCATAAAGCATCATATTAACCCTTTAACTGCCCGGAAAAAATGGCAGAAAAACGCAGAGTTTGACCTCAATTTCAAATGATTATAACTTCAGAATGGTGAAAGTTAGAGGATAACTGTCAATTAGAAAAATGTTGCAGACGAACCAAAGGTCATGACTGGCCAATTTGCACCCATGCAGCTTGCATAATTTGACCTAATTTACATATGACAACATTGAAATGTTCATAAGACAATTCATTCTAAATGGTAAAAGGTAGACACACAGTGCCAATTGGAAAAATGTTGCAGACGACAGAAAAGGTTGTTTTCAGAAATTTTATTCACCAATGTGAATAACACCAGGCAACAGCGTAATTTGTGAGATAATTGACATTTTTTACTGTTTTGCAGTGTTACCCCAATCTGCCCTCATCTGTCCAGGTGGCACTGCTTGAACTTCTTGAGTGTGACATCTCTCAAAGCAAGGTGTGGGACACAGACCTATCCCACACTGAGCGCACCTGTAGCGCGTCTGGCGATGACTGTGGGGACGGCTACGATCAGTACACACTACACAGTCCGGACGTTGTTCATGGGTGTCGGCAAGAAAGTGCCGTTCTATCAGTCTTTGTGGCATTTCCAATGCCTGCTGTGAAGGCCTTCCAGGTGACTTGCCCTCAGGTCTTTTGTGTCCCTCAAGCAAACTTGTAGCCAGTTCCAAAATGAAGACCTTCAGGGGCTTGTGTGGAGCTGCAGTACATGATGTGTAAACAATGTGCGCATTGACCACACAGATGCTCATCAGGGCGTTGAAGATACGGCTGTACCACTTCCTTGCCCTGTGTGGAAAGAGGTACGTCTTCAGCTTTTGGTCCGCTCTGTGTACGCCTCCCATGTGGCTATTGTAACTGTCCACACACACAGGCTTGTTGATCTCCCAGAAACCAGTTGCACACCCCTTTGAGCAAATGCATTTCCGGACACAAGAGTTGCCATGAATGGATGACGGCATGGTGAGACGCCTAGTGTCATGCCACGCACAGGCCAGCAGTTTGTCATGTCACATGAACATCGGGTCATCTCCCCTTTTCAACAGCAGCTGGGCAGGTCGCAGATCCCTTGGCATACCTAAAAGAAAGGCATAAATAAATAATGGCCTTAATGAACTGGCATAAATACATTGGCATAAATAACATAAAAACACAAAATTAAAAAAAAAAAAAAAACCTCTCCTGTTGCTGCTCATGGTCCCACGGAGTCCAGTGTCCTTAGCTACTAGCTACTAGCTTTTGACCATTGCAATACATATCTGGTGCTGGCTTCGTTCAAGGCAAATGCCTTGTAGCCGTATTTGTCCGGTTTGCTGGGGTTGTAAAGTTTTAGTCTGGACCTGCCTTTGAATGCAATGGTCATTTCATCCAGCAAGAGTTCCTTGGCTGGCGCATACACAGCGGCAAAGCGAGGAACTATACAGTCAATGACTGGCCAGATTTTGAAGAGCCGATCATGCCCTGGCTCACCATATCCAAGCCATTTGGCGTTGTCCACAAAGTGGAGGCAAGACGTTATCAATGTAAACCTCCCGTATGCCATCACTTTTGCAAAGCCAGGCGTGGAAACTGTTCAGTTCTCTGCCCAGTAGTCTGAGAGTGCGGGCTTTCTAACAACCCCCATGCACAAAAGGAGTGCCATGAAAGCCTTCATGTCCTCCTCAGTTACAGCAATCCAATGCTGCAGTCTGGACTGGGGTTTCAGTGCATTTGTTGCTTTTGCTTGCGTGATGGACTGCTCAGCGTACCTGTTTGGGAAACACAAAGTTTGATGTCAAAATTAGCACTGGAATTGGAAATGGAAAAACACAGCAAATGAACAAGTTTATCAATGCCACAATGGCTTCCTTGTTATTGGCTCCTCAGCTCCTCAGCTGCTATGCCACAATGGTTACCCCACAATGTCTGCAGCCTGAAAATGGTACAAAGCACCTTGGGGGGGGGGGGGGGTTACTAATGGTCTTTGAGTTACACCCCCCTCCTTTGTTCTTGCAGACGCTGCAATGTAAACACACACACACACACACTGATGTGAATACACTAAACGTTGCCCTTAAACGTAGCCTCTAGGGGGCAGCCTGAAAATGGTACAAAGCACCTGAGGGGGGGCTCTTCTTTTTACGCACACACAACACAGAACTGAGGTAAAGTCATGAAAAAAACAGCAGAAACCCCACAGTTTTTTTCCCCACAATATGCACCTACATGCTACAACTACATTCATTGTGAGACATAGGAAAATAAAATGAATAACACACAGTTTACGCCAACTCAGAATGGAGGGGACGTCATTTATGGTCACGGTAACATGATTTTTTTTTTTTCCTATATTTTTTTTCTATCACCCTTATAGTCATTCAACTGTACAACCAATCATGTACAGTAGAACAAGATTGTGTTTTACCTATCTACTGTGTTAATCACACACACCTCAAGTGTAGAATCAGAGGGCCCCTGCCATGCAAGGCGCCGCCACAAATTTCCCTCCTCCATTCCGTTATTGCTGAGCACCAAGCTGGACGGCAGGAAGTTCCACTTTTATATGGTCTTCAGCATGACCCGGCCAGGATTTGAACCCCTGCCTCCCGGGTGTGGGGCGGATGCTCTACCAACTGAGCCACCACTCTGGATTTGGCACATACAGTGGGGTAAAGTATTTAGTCAGCCACCAATTGTGCAAGTTCTCCCACTTAAAAGATGAGAGAGGTCTCCAATTTTCATCATAGGTATACCTCAACTATGAGAGACAAAATGAGGAAAAAAAAAAAAAATCCAGAAAATCACATTGTCTGATTTTTAAAGAATTTATTTGCAAATTATGGTGGAAAATAAGTATTTGGTCAATAACAAAAGTTCATCTCAATACTTTGTTATATACCCTTTGTTGGCAATGACAGAGGTCAAACGTTTTCTGTAAGTCTTCACAAGGTTTTCACACACTGTTGCTGGTATTTTGGCCCATTCCTCCATGCAAATCTCCTCTAGAGCAGTGATGTTTTGGGGTTGTCGCTGGGCAACACGGACTTTCAACTCCCTCCAAAGATTTTCTATGGGGTTGAGATCTAGAGACTGGCTAGGCCACTCCAGGACCTTGAAATGCTTCTTATGAAGCCACTCCTTCGTTGCCCGGGTGGTATGTTTGGGATCATTGTCATGCTGAAAGACCCAGCCACGTTTCATCTTCAGTGCCCTTGCTGATGGAAGGAGGTTTTCACTCAAAATCTCACGATACATGGCCCCATTCATTCTGTCCTTTACACGGATCAGTCGTTCTGGTCCCTTTGCAGAAAAACGGCCCCAAGGCATGATGTTTCCACTCCCATGCTTCACAGTAGGTATGGTGTTCTTTGGATGCAGCTCAGCATTCTTTCTCCTCCAAACACGACAAGTTGAGTTTTTACCAAAAAGTTCTATTTTGGTTTCATCTGACCATATGACATTCTCCCAATCCTCTTCTGGATCATCCAAATGCTCTCTAGCAAACTTCAGACGGGCCTGGACATGTACTGGCTTAAGCAGGGGGACACGTTTGACACTGCAGGATTTGAGTCCCTGGCGGCGTAGTGTGTTACTGATGGTAGCCTTTGTTACTTTGCTCCCAGCTCTCTGCAGGTCATTCACTAGGTCCCCCCGTGTGGTTCTGGGATTTTTGCTCACCGTTCTCGTGATCATTTTGACCCCACGGGGTGAGATCTTGCGTGGAGCCCCAGATCGAGGGAGATTATCAGTGGTCTTGTATGTCTTCCATTTTCTAATAATTGCTCCCACAGTTGATTTCTTCACACCAAGCTGCTTACCTATTGCAGATTCAGTCTTCCCAGCCTGGTGCAGGTCTACAATTTTGTTTCTGGTGTCCTTTGACAGCTCTTTGGTCTTGGCCATAGTGGAGTTTGAAGTCTGTTTGAGGTTGTGGACAGGTGTCTTTTATACTGATAACGAGTTCAAACAGGTGCCATTAATACAGGTAAGGAGTGGAGGACAGAGGAGCCTCTTAAAGAAGAAGTTACAGGTCTGTGAGAGCCAGAAATCTTGCTTGTTTGTAGGTGACCAAATACTTACTTTCCACCATAATTTGCAAATAAATTCTTTAAAAATCCTTCAATGTGATTTTCTGGATTTTTTTCCCCCCTGATTTTGTCTCTCATAGTTGAAGTATACCTATGATGAAAATTGGAGACCTCATCTTTTTAACCTCTTGCACTCCGTTGTACCGCGGACGGGCAAGTCTCTGCGTCCTAGAGCGCACGAGGGCGCACGACCTCGTGCGCTCTAGGACGCATGATGGAGATTGTGATGTAGATGGTGTATGGCGTCCAAGCGCGCACTGAAAATAAAAGCTGCAGACACAGCCGCGAACAGATTAGTTCATCTGATTGACCTCTCATTCGACTAATAAGAGCCTTGAATTGGGTTTCTGAAACCTTGAAGAACCAATGACTGAAAACCTAGCAAGAAGGACCCGCCTACCAAAGCTGTGAATGCAGTGAGCCAGTTGAAGCAGAGAAGTTCGTGAGCTGTTTTTTTTAAGGCTGGGTGAAGACAGACTGCTGCTGCAGAGAAAAAAAGGACCCGCAGGAAGAACCCCACAGACCCAGCAGCACGGAGACCATCCACAAGTGCAACCTCTGTGACAGTGACTGACATTCGCGCAACAGCATGTTCGGCCAGGCGGTGCTTGTTTTGTTTTGTTTTTGTCCCAGCAGAATAGACGTTAGGATTGCCTTCCATGGTCATCATAGACTGACAGAGGCTGAAGACGAAGGCTGAGTGACACACACGCGTTTGCCAGTCTATTTTTAATTACTACTGTTATTTGTTTTGAAAAATCGTTCGCCAAAAACCTCAATCATGGAAGCGCAAAACCGCAATAATGGAATTATGTTTTGATCGGGTCGCGAGACCAGCGTCGCGTTCGTCTGACAATGAGGAAGAAGTTTGCCAGCTCCGCTTCTGCTGTGAAGAGGTAAGGTGTTCTAAGCTAAATTATCCTTTATCCCTGAAAATTGTAATCAAAATGACTTTTGACCGATCGGTAAATTACAGCTGTGCGTCATTGCTGCATGACGGACCGTGGTGCAACGGACGATGTCTTTCCTCTGTAGCGAGGGTGGGGGGACAACCCCCCCCCCCCCACAGACACAGCCCTGAGTGTCACCTTTCATTAGAGCCCAAAATGAAGCTTCTACATTGAAGCATTCAAAAGTTATACGTTTTTCCAAACTGTGCCATTTGGCACAATTTGGCACAGTTCCAAAATGCCTGGGAACTACCTGAGAAAAAAGCTGTGTAATATATTCATTTTTTGTGGTATTGTTACAAAATTTGGACCTCAGCTGGATAACACTTGGTTCTACATTTCTGTTGCATTTTCCAGCCCGGATCTGAAGCTGTGTGTTATTTGCAAGCATTTGTATCCAAAAAAACACCCAGGCCAAATTTATTTTCTTCAAGTTCACTATGTTTAGATGACTGTAACTCAGTGGCCAGAGCACTTGGAGAGATTATGACTGTTTTGCCAAAAAATTCAAAGTGTTTTCTTTTAAATGAGACCAACCCCATGAAGATGCTGCAAAGGGTTGAAAAACTGCTTTGGATTTAATTTGGGCACGTTATTTTTTGGCGTTTTTAGGGAAATTGACTGGAGTGCAAGGGGTTAAGTGGGAGAACGTGCACAATTGGTGGCTGACTAAATACTTTTTTGCCCCACTGTATATGGAACAAACGCTATCATATAACACAGTTATAGTGGGGCACACACAGGAATAACACTAACAACATATGGATAATGTGGATTATTCACTGTATTTTCCATATTGTGACATTGTAAGGTTCACAAAGTAAGGAGGCAGCTGTGGCAAAAAGGCTCGTCTTTTTACGCACACACAACACAGAACTGAGGTAAAATCGTGAAGAAAAAAAAAATAAACAGCAGAATCTCCGAAGTTTTTTTTCCCCACAATATGCACCTACAAGCTACAACTACATTCAGTGTGAGAAATGGAAAAATAAAATGAATAACGCACAGTTTACGCCAAAATATTTACCTCTTTGTTTCAGTGGTGATCAGCCTCCAGAAGTCGTCGGTCCAAAACAAATTCAGAAAATCAAACGGGCACGCCAAAGACATATCTCCATCCCCACAATATCCACATGGCTCTTGAAATGGTTTGAGCCACGGCTGATATGTTTCTTCATCCACAAGTAGCTCCCAGGCATCATTGTCCAACCCCCCCAGTAGGATATCTACTGCTGGTTGTTGCTTTTTGGCGCATGGCGCATGACGGGACACACCAGGTTCTGAGCGGTCCGGTCCACCCAAACTTCGTCCACGAACTGTTCTGGGCCTTTTCGCCCCGGGGCCACGGTTCGGCAAAGCAGAACAATTTTTAGAAGAAGCCCCTGTGCCATTTTCGGTTCGACTCGACACAGGAAAAAAAACCCTCCAGTCTTCCGCGCAGAACTGCCGTTTTCCTCACTTTCACCGGGCTCACTTGCCACATAATCCGAGCTGCAGTCTTCATCAGACGAAAAACTTTGGCTTGGCTCTTCCTCCGACCCGGGAGCAGCCCACAGCAGCGCTAAAGCATCTTCAAGACCGAGCGTTCTTCTTGTCATCCTGTCTTGTCCGTGTCAAACAGCAGAATGAGCTCGGTTTGTCTTCAACGCGAGATTTGAACAAGAAGTTGCATTGCATCATATCTGGTTTTCGTGGGAAGCGAAAAGCTCTTACTGTATAACGTCTTATAGTGTTAAAAGGTTATTACTTCTCTGACTCTATTAAGCAATACTGCCTTTGATTTATGACCTGACAGGCGCCATATGGCGCCTAGGGCAGTTAAAGGGTTAAGGTTAATTTCGGCATGGCTGGCCTTCAGCTTGGAGTGGTAACCCCTGATCAGGCTTTTGTTTTCACTACAAGGTATGTGGGTGGATGGTGGCAGCTGATGTTCTACTCATGAACAGGCCCTGTGCATTTTAAAAATTGATTAAAAATTTTTAGTGTTATGAGTGTGTTATGTAGGCTATAGAAACCAATAGCCTGTTCATTAAATTTAGGATAGCTAATTGGTCCAATGCTCGCCCAACTCACACATTGATTATCAGGTGAGTCTACATCAAGGCTGTGCTCAAGGTCAAAGGTTAGGAGATCGTAGCTCCCTCTGGGTGTATTCTTCAGGCCCGAATGAACAACGACCCAGTAAAAAAAAGTTAACCACAGTCACTAAGTTTCAAAGCTGTGCTTACCATATCGAAGGAACTGTTAATGACATAATTATGACTAAAAGCTTAAAATAAATTTTCAAAAGTCGTGTTTTTTTAATACTTGCTACAGATACTGACCTGATATTTAGTATGTTTCCATAACTTTGGTATAGGAACACCTTTGAATCTAAGCGGGTGACCTGTGAAAAGTTTCTAAACCTGGGTGATTTGATAACCAGGATTACCACACTTGTTACAGGCTTACAGGTCCGCTTGAACAACTTACTTTTTTAAGAGTTTGTATTGTATTGATTTGTTTTTTTTGTGTTTTCAGAATAAAGATAAAAATTGTTCATCTGACATTACTTTTAGTGAGATAACCTCACGGCACACGGGCATGTTCTGCAAACAGAATAAGGAGTTGTACTATTGCTGCATATCTGGTGCATTGTTTGCTTATTCAGCCAATTCTTTGAGTGCAGTGGAGAGAAGCAAAACCATTTTGTTTTTGCAAGAATTGTTTGCCTTCGTGAGAGATGTAATGTTTGGTTTTGATTGTTTGCAGTTGGTGTGAAAAGTTTTGTGACTACCAGTAAGCTCAAGCTTTTGAAAAGAGAAAATGAATTTATTTCTCCACTTTGACAGCCACCAGAACTAGGAACATCTGCAATAAACTGTTTTCATGGACAAGTTCTGGACAGAATTGGCCTCTGCGTAAATTTGCTTTAACTGATGTAACTGTTGAATTTTTATGTTAGTACAAATGTGTGTAAAATGACTGTTCCGTCCCTTTTTTTCCCCCCTTGTTTAAAAAAAAAAGTTTGCATCAAAATCAATATCCTCTTCTTCCTCTGCCCTCTCTTCATCCAGCCCTCCAGTGTTACTGTGACCGCTGCACCACCAACTCCAGCTGCACCACCGATGGAATTTGTTACGTTGCCATCCACCAGGTGGAAAGCCGACGGTCTATTGAGCAGCGTCAGTGCGTGCACGACAAAGACCTGTTCCCACGGGACCGGCCCTTCATATGTGCCCCATCCACCAAACGAGACACTGGCATTTACCCGATGTGCTGCACCACTGACTTCTGCAACAAGGAGCCCAACCTCACAACAATCCCTGGTAATGGCACACACAAACACTCAAACCTTAGGGATTATTAATTTGTAGCAGTAGAGAGGAGAAAAAAAAAAAAAAAAAGCACTGATGATTGTACGAGGGGAGGCTGAAAAGCTCATAGTGGGCAAATTTGACCAAATGTGGTGTATTTTTCACCATAGTCTCCCCTTTGGTCCACACACTTCTTCCATCAGTGTTGCAGCGCTTGGATCCCTGCGGTTGAAAAATAAACCACATTTGGTCAAATTTGACCACTACGAACTTTTCATCCCCTTCGTATATTCTTGCCTTATCTAAAAAGTTGGAACGGGTTGTTTTTAAACTTAATGAGAAGAGCCCCTTTACAATACTCAACAGTGATACACAATGAAGGAAGTAAGTAATGAAAGCATCACCATTTTCCAGTGAGGCTCCTTGAATGAAATTTTCACCAGAAGTTGGTACACATGGAAAAAAAAAATCAAAATATTGAAGTTCATAAACAGTTACCTGTAGTAAAGTGGAATGAAGCAGGAAGAAGTATTGACCACAGTAGCTGAATTTATTTAATACTTAGTGAAGAAGGCTTTGTACTTACTGGATGATTTTGAAGTTTTGATGTACATCTGTATCCAAATACATCAATTTTGTTGTCCAACAGTCAGGTTGCTAAGATCTTAGCAATTTCCACAGATAGGAGGATTATGAACACTTTGCTTACATTGAGAAGATCCAGGTAGGCCTATAACAAAAACAGATTTGGTTGGACAATAAATTGTGTCAGAAATTATCACGAAAAATTCTATTATTGTTGATGTCATGATTACCATTTTATGCACTGATATTATGGAAATCCATGTAGATCCTTTAAATGAGCATTTGAGTTTTATTTACTGGCAACATTCAACATTGGAATTGGGAATGTGAAAAAAAAAAAAAAAAATTCACATTAGATGGCAGTGATGCAGCGCCAAACTGATGTGAAAGCCCAGAATCAAACAAAATGAGGGGAACATAAAGTTCGCTCATTTCAGGGTAAACATTGGTATACAGTGAAAATAAAACAGAACTAGGTGTAAAAACACACACACACACACACACACACACACACACACACACACACACACACACACACACACACACACACACAGTGGTGTGAAAAAGTGTTTGCCCTCTTCCTGATTTGTCATTTTTTTTGTGTTTGCCACACTTAAATGTTTCAGATCATCAAACAAATTTAAATATTTGTCAAAGATAACACAAGTAAACACAAAATGCAGTTTTTAATTGAAGGTGTTTATTATGAAGGGGAAAAAAAATCAAACCTACAAGGCCCTGTGTGGAAAACCACCCCCGTTAAAACATAAATTAACTGTGGTTTATCACATCTTTGGAAAGCTGAGTTCAATTTTCTAGCCCTTGCTAAGGCTTTGGGACTCCAGCGAACCACAGTGAGAGCCATTATCCACAAATGGTGAAAACATGAAACAGTGGTGAACCTTCCCAGGAGTGGTCGGCCGACCAAAACTGTCCCACGAGCGCAGCGACGATTCGTCCAAGAGGTCACAAAAGACCCCACAACAACGTCCAAAGAACTGCAGGCCTCACTTGCCTCAGTTAAGGTCAGTGTTCATGACTCCACCATAAGAAAGAGACTGGACAAAAATGGCCTGCATGGCAGAGTTTCAAGACGAAAACCACTGTTAAGCAAAAAGAACATAAAGGCTCGTCTCAGTTTTGCTAGAAAACAGCTTGATGATCCCCAAGACTTTTGGGAAAATACTCTGTGGACTGATGAGACAAAAGTTGAACTTTTGAAAAGGTGTGTGTCCCATTACATCTGGCGTAAAAGTAACACAGCATTTCAGAAAATTAACATCATACCATCGGTAAAATATGGTGGTGGTAGTGTGATGGTCTGGGGCTGTTTTGCTGCTTCAGGACCTGGAAGACTTGCTGTGGTAAATGGAACCATGAATTCTGCTGTCGACCAAAAAAATCCTGAAAGAGAATGTCTGGCCATCTGTTCGTGACCTCAAGCTGAAGCGCACTTGGGTTCTGGAGCAGGACAATGATCCAAAACACAACAGCAAGTCCACCTCTGAATGGCTTAACCTGTTGAACTCTGTTCAACTTCCCTAAAAACGCCTAAAAATAACGTACCCAAAGTAAATCAAAAGCTGTTCTTCAACCCTTTGCGGCATCTTCATGGGGTTGGTCTCATTTAAAAGAAAACACTCTGAATTTTTTGGCAAAACAGTCATAATCTCTCTAAGTGCTCCTGCCACTGAGTAACAAGAAAGTTTGCCTGGGTGTTTTTTTTTTTAGATACAAATGCTTGCAAATAACATACAGCTGTCAGATACTGGCTGGAAAACACAACAGAAATGTAGAACCAAGTGTTTTCAAGCTCAGGTCAAAATTTTGTAAAAATACCACAAAAAATGAATATATTACACAGCTTTTTTCTCAGGTTGTAACAAGGCTGTGTCTGTACTGGAAGCCCAGAAATACAGCTTTTTTTTTGTTTTTCAGTGCACACTGAGACGCACTAAGATGCAGAGACGTGACCGCCCGCGGAATTCACAGAGTTCAAGGGGTTAAGAAAAACAAAATGAAGACTTTGGAGTGGCCTAGTCAAAGTCCTAACCTTAATCCGATTGAGATGCTGTAGCGTGACCTTCAAAAGGTGGTTCATGCTCAAAAACCCTCCAATGTGGCTGAATTACAACAATTCTGCAAAGATGAGTGGGCCAAAATTCCTCCACAGTGCTGTAAAAGACTCATTGCCAGTTATTGCAAATGCTTGATTGCAGTTGTTGCTGCTCAGGGTGGCCCAACCAGTTATTAGGTTTAGGGGGCAATCACTTTGTCACACAAGGCCATGTAAGTTTGGAATTTTTTTCCCTTAATAATGAACACTTTCATTTAAAAACTGCATTTTGTGTTTACTTGTGTTATCTTTGTCTAATATTTAAATTTGTTTGATCTGAAACATTTAAGTGTGACAAACATACAAAAAAAAAAAGAGAGAAATCAGGAAGGGGGCAAACACTTTTTCACACCACTGCGCACGCACACACAGACACACTCAAATAATTTTTATTTGTTGGACATTTATTTCACTAGGCAAGTCATTAAGAATACATTCTTATGCAAAGTGACAGACGGGCAAAAGGCAAAGCCTCTTGGGAAAGGGGGATGTTTTTACTTCAAGTGGTGTGTGTGAGAGAGAGAGAGAGAGAGAGAGAGGGAGAGGAAGAGAGAGAGAGAGAATAAATAAACAGCTGAACCAACTGCACCCTCACCCCGATCATGACAGGGCTCTGTTGGGGCTTTTCGATATGATGATATATATAGCGAAATTTCATATCATGTAAAACTCTGTCATTTATATTGGGATTTAAAATACACATCCCCCATTTCTTCAGCAGTGTTCCTCTCACACTACTTGTCAGTGGCCTGCCTCACCCCAGCAGCAGCAGTGCGTGCAGTGGAACAGGTGTAGCTGGATCGCTAGGTTTCGTTCTGGTGGTTAGCACAGCAGCTAACTCCAGACTAATGGTTTGGTCAAATAGCCACTTCTGTTTGCCAGTTTAAAACAGCAAATGCTAAATGACAATGTTGTCGTTTACAGGAAATATTATCAGATTATTGTCGCACAGCCCCAGGGTCTGTTGTAGGAAGCCTGGGTATGCAGAGCACAGGCAGTTCATTTTATTAGCTCATTCTCGCAAAGCTGAAAGGAACTAATGCAATAGCGGGGCATCAGTCCATTTGTCTGTCCATATGTCCACATTAAAAAAAGACAAAGATAACACAAGTAAACACAAAATGCAGTTTTTAAATGGTGTTTATTATTAAGGGAATCAAAAATCCAAACCTACATGGCCCTGTATGGAAAAAGTGATTGCCCCCTAAACCCAATAACTGGTTGGGCCATCCTTAAGAAAAGATAAGCCTTTATTATTCCCACAATGGGGAAATTTCAGGATTGCAACAGTACAGGGATAGCAACACTCAGAGCAACAATCAGAAGGCAAGAGAAAAAACAAGAGCAGCGAGTGTGTGTGTGTGTGTATATATATATATAAGATAAGATAAGATAAGATAAGATAAGCCTTTATTAGTCCCACAACGGGGAAATTCCAGGATTGCAACAGCACAGGGACAGCAACACTCAGAGCAACAATCAGAAGGCAAGAAAAAAAAAACAAGCAAGCAAGAGCAGCTAATAAACATATGTACGTATTACTATAAAATATATATATATACACACACACACAGACACACAGTGCAGAGCATTGTAGCTGGATGGAATAAATATATGAATATATGAACACACAGTGCAGAGCATTGTAGCTAGATGGAATAAATATGTAAATATATAAACACCCACAGTACGGAGCATTGCAGCTAGGTGGAATAAATATGCAAGTATATAAACACACACAGTGCGGAGCAATGTAGCTAGATGGAATAATATGTAGATATATAAATATATAAACACCCACAGTACGGAGCATTGTAGCTAGATGGAATAAATATGCAAATATATAAACACACACAGTGCAGAGCATTGTTGCTAGATGGAATGAAACAGCATAACCGTCTACTTAGTTATCCTACATGGTATGATTATGTGCCCATACATATTCTCACCCTCCATAGCGACCGGTATGTTCCTAGTTGTATGCCGGAGAGGACCATTGTGTAAGTCTATTGCATCTTTTGCATTCAAAAAACTATTAGTTTGTTACGTCTTTTTGCTATCTCTGCGAGCAGCCCTGCTTAGGTTGTACAGTCTGACAGCCGTTGGTAGGAAGGACCTACGAAACCTCTCGGTTGTGCACCTGGGATGATGTAGTCTGCTGCTAAATGAGCTCCTCAGTGCATTCAGTATGTCCTGCATAGGGTGGAACTCGGACTCCAGCAGAGATGACAGTTTAGCCACCGTCCTTCTCTCTCCTATCTCCTCCATCGGATCAAGGCGCTGCCCCAGGACAGAGCTAGCTTTCTTAATCAGTTTGTTCAGTCTCTTCCTATCGGCTGCAGTAATGCCACTGCCCCAGCAGACCACTCCAAAAGTGATGGCTGATGCCACCACCGTGTCATAGAATGACACGGTGTATATACTGTATATATATGACACAGTGCGGAGCATTGTAGCTAGATGGGATAAATAGGTACATATATAAACACACACAGTGCGGAGCATTGTAGCTAGATGGAATAAATATGTAAATATATAAACACACACAGTGTGGAGCATTGTTGCTAGATGGAGTAAATGTATAAATATATATATATAAACACACAGTGCGGAGCATTGTAGCTAGATGGAATAAATATGTAGATATATAAACACACACACAGTGCGGAGCATTGTTGCTAGATGGAATAAATATATATATAAACACACACAATGCGGAGCATTGAGAGAGTGTAGAGAGCAGAATTCATGCTTCTGTTTACCACAGCAAGTCTTCCAGGTCCTGAAGCAGCAAAACAGCCACAGACCATCACACTACCACCGCCATATTTTACTGTTGGTACGATGTTCCTTTTAAGAAATGCTGTTACTTTTACGCCAGATGTAATGGGACACACACCTTCCAAAAAGTTCAACTTTTGTCAGTCCGCAGAGTATTTTCCCAAAAGTCTTGGGGATCATCAAGCTTGTTTTCTGGCGAAACTGAGACAAACATTTGTTCTTTTTGCTCAGCAGTGGTTTTTGTTATGGAACTCTGCAATGCAGGCCATTTTTACCCAGTCTCTTATGGTGGAGTCTGGAGTGAGGCCTGCAGTTCGTTGGATGTTGTTGTGGGGTCTTTTGTGACCTCTTGGATGAGTCATCGCTGTGCTTTTGGGGGTAATTTTGGTCGGCCGACCACTCCTGGGAAGGTTCACCACTGTTCCATGTTTTTGCCATTTGTGGATAACTGCTCTCCCTATGGTTCGCTGGAGTCCCAAAGCTTTAGAAATGGCTTTATAACCTTTTCCAGACTGATAGCTCTCATTTACTTTGTTTCTCATTTGTTTCTGAATTTCTTTGGATCGCAACATGATGTCTAGCTTTTGAGGATCTTTTGTTCTACTTCACTTTGTCAAGCAGGTCCTATTTAAGTGATTTCTTGATTGAGAACAGGTGTGGCGGTGATTGGGCCTGGGTGTGGCTAGAGAAATTGCACTCAGCTTTCCAAAGATGTGATAAACCACAGTTAATTTATGTTTTAACGGGGGCGGCAATCACTTTTTCACACGGGGCCATGGAGGGTTGGATTTTTTTTATCCTTAATCATAAACATCTTCATTTAAAAACTGCATTTTGTGTTTACTTGTGTTATCTTTGTCTAATATTTAAATTTGTTTGATCTGAAGTGCGGCAGTGCGGTGGTGCAGTGGTTAGCACTGCGGCAGCACAGCAACTCACCCTTGGCCATGGGATCCCTGGTTCGATCCCAGCCCCTGACCAACAGTGATCTGTGTAGAGTTTGCATGTTCTCCCCGTATCTGCGTGGGTTTACTCCGGGATTTCTCCGGTTTCCTCCCACAGGCCAAAAACATGCAGGTTTAGGTTAATTGGAGACTCTAAAGTGGCCCTAAGTGTGAATGTGTGTGTGCATGGTAAAGGGATAGCGCCGTATCATGGCTGCTTCATCCATCCAGGTGGATGCCCTCAATTTCCCCTCTGGGGATCAATAAAGTATACAAAATCAAAATCAAAAAAAATTTAAGTGTGACAAACATACAAAAAAATGAGGAAAGGGGCAAACACTTTTTCACACCACTGTATAAGGGTCTTTTACATTTAGAAAGGTTGTAAATTTAGTTCTAATTTGAGGCCCTCAAATTTAGCATGCAGATTTAGCATGCAAATTTAGCATGCAATAGTCAAATTTCATCATGTTAAACATCATTTTCCAACCATAGAATTGTGGCTAGTGAAACGGCTGAGTGGCTAGTATCAATCCATCCATCTTCTACTGCTTTTCCGGAGGTCTGGGTTGCAGAGGCAGCAGTTCAAGCAGAGCAGCTCAGACTTCCCTCTCCCCAGCCACCTGCTCCAGCACTTCAGAGAGGATACCAAGGCGTCCCCAGACCAGCTGGGAGACATAGTCTCTCCAGCGAGTCCTGGGTCTGCATTGTTCCTCCCAGTGGGATGAGCCCGAAACACCTCAAGTGAGAAGCGTCCAGGAGGCATCTTAATCAGATGCCCAAACCACCTCAACTGGCTCCTTTCATTGTGGAGGAGCAGCGGTTCTACTCTGAGCCTCTCCTGGATTATTGAGCTCCTTATCCTATCTCTATGGGTGAGTCCAGCGATCCTACCAAGAAAGCTCATTTCAGCTGCTTGTATCTGTGATCTCATTCTTTAAGTTTTTATCCAATGCTCGTGACCATAGGTGAGGGTCTGAATGTAAATCGACAGCTTTGCCTTAGAGCTCAGTTCCCTCTTCACCACAACGGACCAGTACA
Source organism: Pholidichthys leucotaenia (assembly GCA_020510985.1). Taxonomy (NCBI): domain Eukaryota; kingdom Metazoa; phylum Chordata; class Actinopteri; order Cichliformes; family Pholidichthyidae; genus Pholidichthys; species Pholidichthys leucotaenia. The sequence goes on along the minus strand of CM035844.1, from coordinate 81,213,070 downwards.
ATGTCCGCATCACTGCAGATGTTGCTTCGACCCGCCTGTCAATCTCTTGCTCCATTCTCCCCTCACTCGTGAATAAGACTCCGAGGTACTTAAACTCCTCCACTTGGGGCAGGAGCCTGTCCCCAACCCGGAGAGGACAATCCACCTTTTTCCAGCGGAGGACCGTGGACTCGGACTGGGAGGTACTGATTCTCATCCTAGCCGTTTCACACTCAGTGGCAAACCATCCCAGTAAGACCTGTAGGTCACTGCTGGATGAAGCCAACAGGACAACATGATCTGCAGACAACAGAGACGAGCTCCTGTGGTCACCAACCATGACACCGTCCGATCCTTGGCTGCGCCTAGAAATTCTGTCCATAAAAATTATGAACAGGATCGTTGACAAAGAGCAGCCCTGGCGGAGTCCAACTCTCACTGGGAATGAGTCCGACCAAGTGTTGGCAATACGAACCAAAGCCACTGATTCACACCTCACCCGAATTTGGTGTCTGTACGGCAAACTTGACAGTCGCCGGTCTCCATAGACCTTGTACGTTTGGCTCCGCCCACAAAGATTGGGGGTGGCGGGGCACATATATTTTCCAGTTCATCAAATTTTTCACCAGGTCTGAGGTGTTTGCCCCCCCCCCCAAAAAAAATGCCTTTTGGTTAACGTTTAGAGGGTCAAAAAATGCAGTTGTTTACGTGGAATAATAATGATAATAATAATAAACGCAGCAGATATAAAAGTGAGTGGTTAGTAACTTTGGAAAATCACTAGCCACAGTGGCCCGTGAACAAAAACAGTTCATGTCAGGCCCTGAGTGTGACGTACTTCCACTTTTTTTGTACTGTACAATGACAATAAAGCCTATTCTGTTCTATTTGTTCGCTGCCTGTCACTTTACTTCCAGCCAAAGCCAAACAACATTTTGTACACTTAAAACACAGTGGAGCCTATCCCAGCATCTTTTGGACAAGAGGTTGGCAAAATAAATTTTTTCCAGACAATTTGAGTGCAACTGAAGAGGTTAATCTACAGTCATGTGAAAAATTAGGACACCTTGTATAAGCCTGTTTTTTTTTTTTTTTTTTTTTTAACGTATTTGGGCATATGGATATTGAATATCAATGTTAAAAATACTGGGAGATTGATATAATACAACTAAACAATTAAAAATGAATTAAAGACTATAAAATGTAATTCTGAACAAATAGTGGGGAATAAATTAGGACACCCCCATCTTTTTTAGGACACCCCCACATTCATTCCCACTTAAAATGGCTAAAATGTTAAAAAATGCAAATGCAAACAAAAACAAGGTTAGACATAGATATGTGGACATTCTTTAATAAAGAACGGAATATTTAAAGGGGTGTCCATATTTTTTCACATGATTATAAATGCAAGGAATCTCTCTCTCTCACTCTTGCTCTGTCTCTCTCTGAGTGGGCATGGTGGTGAGTGCGAGCTAGGACCGTGTGACAGCGTGAGGGAGTCGTCTCAAACTCCCCCCCCCCCTTTTTTTTTTGTTAAATAATCTTAAGTTTCGTTGTTTTCTGTAGTTGGGGTGGGGTAGGTGTTCTGGGAGGGGGGTTTTCTGCTGCCAGCTTTCCATAGATAACATAGCAGTGTTTGCCCCACCCTCCTTAACCCCACTGTGGTGCCCTTGAGCGAGGCCCTCAACCCCAGCTGCTCCAGTGGAGCTGCTCAGTGGCCACAGGTCAGTCTGTGGTTGTACTGGGCAGCTCCAGCTGTGAATGTGTAACTGTGAGTGTGAACAGGGCGTCCATGAAAAAGGAATTATCTCTCAATGGATGTTCCCTGTATAAATAAAGGTTAAAAAATAATTACACAAGAAAAATGTTGCAAATTTATCGGAGTAAGTCACACATTTGTAAAAAAAAAAAAAAAAAAAAAAAAAAAAAAAGTAAAAGGTTGCAAATTTATGAGGAAAAAGTAGCAAATCACTCTCCAGTGGGCTCACCACCTGTAGGAGGGACCATGGGGGTCCAGTGTAATGCAGATCAGGTGACTGTCAAAGGAAGAGACCTTGACAGTCTGATCCCGGACTTTTGAAACTGGCTTTTGGGATGTGGAACATCACCTTTCTGGTGGGGAAGGAGCATTAGCTGGTGCATGAGGTTGAGCGATACCAGCGAGATATAGTTGGGCTCACCTCAACACACAGCTCCAGTTCTGGAACCAGTTTCCTGGAGAGGGGCTGAAGCTTGGCCTACCCAGGAGTTTCCCCAGGCGAGAGGCAGTGAGCAGGGGTGGGTATTCTTGTATCCCCTGATTGCTGCCTCAACATTGGAGTTCTTCCCGGTGGACAAAAATGTTGTTTCCCTACGCCTTCAGGTTGGGAAACGGGTCCCGACCATCATTTGTGCCTATGCATCAAATGATGGTTCAGCGTACTCACCCTTTTTGGAATCTCTGACTGGGGTGCTGGAGGGTGCTCCTCTTGGAGACTTCATTGTCCTACTGGAGAACCTCAATGTGCATGTGGGCAACGACAGTGAAACCTGGAGGGGTGCGACCGGGACGAATGGCCTGCTCGAGCTGAAGCAGAGTGGTGCTCAGTTATTGGACTTCTGTGCTAACCACAGTTTGTCCATAACGAACACCATGTTCAAGCATAAGGGTGTCCATATATGAACCTGGCACCAGGACCCAAGGTCGCAGGTCGACGATGGATTTTATCATCGTGTCATCAGACCTGTGACTGTATGTCTTGGACACTCGGGTAAAGAGAGGTGCAGAGCTGTCAACTGATCACCACCTGGTGGTGAGTTGGATCCGATGGCAGGGGAGGATGCCATTCAGTCTTGGTAGACCCAAACATATAGTGAGGGTGTGCTGGGAACGTCTGGCTGAAGCCCCTGCACGGGAGGTCTTCAATTCCCACCTCCAGAAGAACTTCAACCACATTCCGAGGGAGTCTGGAGACATGGAGTCTGAATGGGCCATGTTCTCCACTTCCACTGTTGAAGCAGCGGCCCAGAGCTGCAGCCACAAGGTTGTCGGGGCATCTCATGGTGGCAACCACCGAACCAAGTGGTGGACATCGGTGGAGAGGGGGGCCATTAAGCTGAAGGAGTCCTATCAAGCTTGGCCAGCTTGTGGGACTCCCAAAGCAGCTGAGGTGTACTGGCAGGCCAAGCGGAGTGCAGCTCAGGTGGTTACTGAAGCAAAAACTCGGGTATGGGAGGAGTTCGGTGAGGCCATGGAATAAGACTTTCGGTCAGCCTCGAAGAGATTCTGGCAAACTGTCCGGTGGCTCAGGAGGGGGAAGCAGCTCCCTGTCCACACTGTGTATGGTGTGGATGGGGCGCTGCTGACTTCGACTGGGGATATCGTCGGGCAGTGGAAGGAATACTTCGAGGATCTCCTCAATCTCACTGATATGCCTTCCACAGAGGAAGTGGGGCTTGTGGACGAGGGGGACGACTCGCCTATCACAGGGGCTGAGGTTGCCAGGGTGGTTAAAAATCTCTTTGGTAGCCGGGCCCCGGGGGTGGACGAGATTCGCCCCGAGTACCCCAGGCCCTGGGTGTTGTAGGGCTGTCATGGTTGACACGTCTCTGCAACACTGCGTGGAGGATGGGGGCAGTGCCTTTGGCATGGCAAACCGGGGTAGTGATTCCTTTCTTCTAAAAAGGGGACCGGAGGGTGTGCTCCAACTTTAGAGGGATCACACTCCTCAGCCTCCCTGGGAAGGTCTATGCCAAGGTACTGGAGAGAAGAGTCCGGCTGTTGGTCGAACCTCGGATTCAGGAGGAGCAATGTGGTTTTCGTCCTGGACGTGGCACATCAGACTAGCTCTTTACCCTCTGGAGAATCCTCGAGGGTTTGTGGGAGTTTGTCCAACCAGTTTCCATGTGTTTTGTGGACTTGGAGAAGGCATTCGACCGCGTCCCTTGTGGTTTTTTGTGGAGGGTGCTTGGGGAGTATGGGGTATCGGGCTTGTTGTTATGAGTGATTTGGTCTCTGTACGACCGTTGTGAGAGTTTGGTTTGTATTGTCAACACTTGGTCGGACTCATTCCCAGTGAGAGTTGGACTCCGCCAGGGCTGCCCTTTGTCACCGATCCTGTTCATAATTTTTATGGACCGGATTTCTAGGCACAGCCAGGGAACGGAGGGTGTCATGCTTGGTGACCACAGGAGCTCATCTCTGTTGTTTGCAGATGATGTTGTCCTGCTGATTTCATCCAGCAATGACCTACAGGTCTTACTGGGACGGTTTGCCACTGAGTGTGAAGTGGCTGGGATGAGAATCAGTACCTCCAAGTCTGAGTCCACGGTCCTCAGCTGGAAAAAGGTGGATTTCCCTTTCCGGGTTGGGGACAAGCTCCTGCCCCAAGTGGAGGAGTTTAAGTATCTTGGAGTCTTATTCACGAGTGAGGGGAGAATGGAGCGAGAAATTGACAGACAGATCGGAGCAGCATCTGCAGTGATGCAGACGTTGTACCGGTCTGTTGTGGTGAAGAGGGAGCTAAGCTCTAAGGCAAAGCTGTCGATTTACCAGTCAATCTACATTCCTACCCTCACCTATGGTCATGAGCTTTGGGTAATGACCGACAGAACAAGATCGTGGATACAGGCGGCTTAAATGAGCTTTCTTGGTAGGATTGCTGGATTCACCCTTAGAGATAGGGTGAGGAGCTCAGTCATCCGGGAGAGGCTCAGAGTAGAACCACTGCTCCTCCACATTGAAAGGAGCCAGTTGAGGTGGTATGGGCATCTGATCAGGATGCCTCCTTGATGCCTCCTACTTGAGGTGTTTCGGGCACGTCCTTCTGTGAGGAGACCCCGGGGCAGACCCAGGACTCGCTTGAGAGACTGTCTCCCAGCTGGTCTGGGAATGCCTTGGTATCCTCTCTGAAGAGCTGGAGCAGGTGGCTGGGGAGAGGGAAGTCTGGGCTTCTCTGTTTGAAGCGGTAGAAGATGGATGGAGATTTTATTCCACTTTCTTATGACATTGATGAGACAATTGCAGGCCACATTTTAAAATTCCAAGCTGTTTGAGAATTTGAAAGTTGTTTTTAGAAATGTTATCCTCCAACCGTAGGCACAGAAAGATTGGCCTTATAAATAAATATTTTAAATGACACGATCAAAAAGTGCAGTAATGATTTTTTTTTTTTTAATTTTTGGAGGGGATTTTAAAATCCTTTCATTGACAAGAATCACCCAGAGCCACATGCTGCATCCAAGAGAAGCTTATAGGGTCTTATGATCCGTGTGATGTGTGGAGAAATTTTCATGGTAGGACTAGACGGTACACGTGGAGCCATAGCAAGAACAATATTCTGTCCTAAGCTAGACTAGATAGGGTTTACAGTTTTATGCACCCATTTCAGCATTTTTAAAAGTTCTTTTATAGTCGCTGTTGTGCTTTACAGATCACTCTCTGGTTCAGTGTTGTGTTTTTATCAAGAATACTAGAAAAGCACTCATAGAGCGCATACCTCCACCAAGGCTCCTTATGTTTGTCATGGATCACCTCCAAAATGTAATGGGTTTGTGTGTAGGCCTATAGCCACTTGTGTGAAAATGACATCAAAGTCTGTCTATCAGTTTTGGAGTATTGTCGCTAACACACTGTGAGAAGATAAGAGCCTTGGCTGAGGTATCCATTTTCAGATCATCACCAAAATATAATGGGTTCCTCTGTAGCCCAAGAACCACCTCTGGTGAAAATTTCATCCAAATCCATCCAGTACTTTTTGTGTAATCCTGCTGCACAAATACAAACAAAGCCCTTGGTGGAGGTATGCACTCTCAGATCATCACCAAAATCTAATCATCTGTTCCCCGTGCCATTACACACCTTCCTGAAAATTTCATCAAAATCCGTTCATAACTTTTTGAGTATTGTTGCTAACACACTGTGAGAAGATAAGAGCCTTGGCTGAGGTATGCATTCTCAGATCATCACCAAAAAATATATTGGGTTCCTCTGTAGCCCAAGAACCACCTCTGGTGAAAATTTCAAAATCCATCCAGTACTGTTTGTGTAATCCTGCTGCACAAATACAAACAAAGCCCTTGGTGGAGATATGCACTCTCAGATCATCACCAAAATCTAATCATCTGTTCCCCGTGCCATTACACACCTTTCCTGAAAATTTCATCAAAATCCGTTCATAACTTTTGGAGTTATGTTGATGACAGACAGACAGACAGACCGACCAGACCGACCCCGGTAAAAGAATTACCTCCTTGGCGGAGGTAGTAAAGTGCAGTAGTGCATACTGGCATTTTAACACATCGCTTTTAGCAGATGAAAGTTTTAAAACTGCTTTTAGGTTGTTTTTTTTTTTGTGAGTAATTTTAAATTAACCAAACCAAGTTTTAGTTCTTTGCAGCAGTGGTGGGATGTAGGGAAAAGTCAAATAAAGAATCTGTGCCTACAGTATACTCGATGTCTCTGGAGTCTTAGCCAGGTCTGTCAGGGACCTGGAGAGAGAAGTAGTGGAGCTGCAGTCTTTGACAGACTCCACAGGAGAAAGAGGACATTTTGAGGCCCTCAATGACAGTCTGTTTTAACTGACTTACTGGACGTGGCCGCTAAGGGCACTGTGGTACGTAGTAGGTTCTAGAACATAGCACCAATGGATGCTCCATCTCATTTTTTTCTTTGGTTTGGAGAGGAAGAATGGTCAGAGGATTCACTCTCTCTGCTCAGAAGATGGGCAGCTGCTTCATGAGTCTGCAGAGAGCCGTCGCTTTGCAGCTGCTTTCTATAAAGATCTTTTTAAGAAAGAATTTGTTGAGAAGCCACATGTGCTGAGTTGTTTTTTGACGGACTTACCTAAGGTGATGGCTGGTATGAATGCAGAGTTGGAGAGTGAGATCACAATGCAAGAACTGTCAGTAGCTGTCCAGTCTCTTCAGTGTGGCAAAGCCCTAGGGCTAGACGGTCTGCCGCCGGAGTTCTACAAGATATTTTGGTCTGAGATCTGTGAGGACTTGCTGGAAGTACTGTCTGACAGTCTGCAGAAGGGTCAGTTGCCCCTAAGTTGTAGGAGAGCAGTTCTCACCCTCCTTCCCAAGAAAGGTGACCTGAAAGACATTAAAAACTGGCGTCCGGTAGCCTTCCTCTGTACTGACGACAAAATTCTCTCCAAGGTTTTGGCTAATAGGTTGAAGAAGGTGATGGAGCAAGTGATACATGTAGACCAGACTTACTGTGTACCTGGTAGGTTGGTTACAGACAACATATTTTTAAGTCGTGATGTTTTGGACCTCTCCAGCTCATTGGCCAAGGAACTTTGTCTCATTTCAATAGACCAAGAAAAAGCATTTGACCAAGTTGAGCACCCATACCTTTGGCAGACGCTAGAAGCCTTTGGGTTCAGCTCAGGTTTCATCGTCAAGATCCAGGCCTTGTATAGAGACACAGAGTATTCTTTAGATTAATGGTGGTTTGAGTGCTCCTTTCAAAGTTTGAGAGGGGTGTCTGACAGGGCTTTTCCCTCTCAGGTATGTTGTACTCTCTTGCCATCGAGCCCCTCCTTTGTAAACTAAGGCAAGGCCTCACTGGTTTTAAAGTCCCCAACTCTGAGTCCGTTTTTAAAAGTGTCTGCATACGCTGATGATGTTGTTGTTTTTATAAGAAATCAAAGGGATGTAGACTACCTTTTAAGAACTGTTAATTTTTTTTGGTGAGTGCTCCTCAACGAGAGGGAATTGGGGTAAAAGTGAAGCTTTAATGATCAGGGATGGACTACAAAAAATTGTCCTGCCTGGTGGCCTCTCTTGGACACAAGGTGGTTTTAAATATCTTGGTGTGTTTTTAGGAGATCAGGCTTTTACTGGGAAAAATTGGGAGCATGTTTTGGAAAAAGTTGAAGGAAGGTTAAAAAAATAGAAATGGATTTTACCAAACTTGGCCTTCAGAGGTTGTGTTTTAATCATTAACAACTTGATCGCTTCAATGCTGTGGCATCGACTGTCTTGTGTGGACCCTCCAACCAACCTGCTGGCCAGAATACAATCTATAATTGTCGACTTTTTCTGGGACCATCTTCACTGGGTTCCACGGAGCATCCTGTTTTTACCGAGGGAAGAAGGTGGTCAAGGACTCATCTTTGGCCAGCAGGGGGGCCGTTTTTTGCCTGCAGTTCATTCAGCGACTACTGAGTGGCCCTCTCGATCTTGTGTGGAGACCCATCGCCAGAGCTGTCCTGGCTTGCTGTGGGGGGCTGGGACTAGAGGGGTCAATATTTTTAATGGACTTAAAGAACCAAAAACTCCCAGAACTTCCTCAGTTTTATCAAAGTGTTTTTAAAATCTGGGGACTTTTTAAAAAGAACTCTCCGCGGGCTTCCTTGTCGCCTTTTTTGGCTTTTAAAACACTTGTGTTTGGGACCCATTTTGATGTCGGCAATGTTTTAGGACCCTGTGTTTTAAAAAAGTTCCTTTCTGCAAAGGTTACAACACTGGGACACTTGGTGAACCTATGTGGTCCTAACATGGACAATGCTGTTGCCCTGTGCTCGGCTCTTGGCATTTCTTCAGTCAGGGTTATAATGAACTCGCTGAAAGATTGGAGCGACCGCCTCTCCACAGAATAACACTCTGCCGTTGTTTTACACTGCAAAGACTCTGTGCAAACTGCCGATGAGCCTTTTCCTTTTAGTGTTTTATCTCCTGATTTTAAAGATGGCACTGGTGTGTTTTTAAACTCTGAATCCATTAACATTTGTGACTCTTCTGGTTAAAAAAAAAAAAAAAAAATGTATGGACTCTTGGTGAAAGTTCTAAATGTGATTAAATTAAAAGGTCGAGCTGATACACCATGGAGGAAACCCCTGGGTTTGGGTTCAGAGGTGAGGCCTGACTGGAGAGCACTCTATAAACCACCATTAACTAAGAAGGTTGGAGACATGCAATGGTGAGTTTTACATGGTGCTGTGGCTGTAAATGCTTTTATCTCTGTTTTAAACCCAAATGTTGTTGAGAGTTGTCCATTTTGTCCTCAGAAAGAGACTGTGTTCCATTGTTTTCTGGACTGTAACAGATTGCAGTTGTTGTTTTTTGGGGAAGCTGTTTTATCTGTTTGGAGAAGTCTTTTCCCTGCAGATTTTTATCTTGGGTTTTCCATATAGACAGAGAAGCAAGAGAAAAGGTGAACTGTTAAATTTCGTCCTGGGTCAGGCTAAAATGGCCATTTATGTTAGTAGAAAAAGAAAAGGTGAACAAATGCTGCATTGTCAGAATCAGAATCAGATTTATTGCCATTGTTCATGTAGTACACAAACTAGGAATTTGTCTCGGTGCAATGCTACAACATTAAAACATAAGATAAAGAGATAAACTAAAAAAATATTAAAGACTAAAACCATGCAATAAGTGTAGAATAATAAATAATAATAATAATAATAATAATAATAATGAGTAATACTAGTCACAGCAGTTTTAAATAAATTAGCAAGTAGCAGATGATGTGCAGTCGATAATGCAACAGAAAAACAGTGATGAATGACATGAGTCTGGTTGAGCTGCTGTATATAGTGCACGAGAGTCAATAAGTCACTTAATGTTCAGCAGTCTGATGGCAGAGGGGAAAAAGCTGTTCATGTGCCGGGAGGTTTTAGTCTGAATGGACCGAAGTCTTCTACCTGAGGGGAGGGGGGCAAACAGTACGTGACCAGGGTGTGAAGGATCGGCCATGATGCGGCCTGCACGCCTCCGGGTCCTGGAGATGTACAGATCCTGGAGAGATGGGAGCTTGCAGCCGATCACCTTCTCAGCAGTGCGCACGACACGCTGCAGCCTTAGTCTGTCCCTGGCAGTAGCTCCTGCGTACCACACGATTATGGAGGAGGTGAGGATGGACTCGATGATGGCCGTGTAGAACTGCACTAACATCTTGGTGGGTAGCTTGAGCTTCCTCAGCTGCCGCAGAAAGAACATCCTCTGCTGGGCCTTTTTGATGAGGGAGCTGATGGTTGGCTCCCACTTGAGGTCCCGGGTGATGGTGGTGCCCAAGAAGCGGAAGGAATCTGCAATGGTGATGGGAGAGCCTGTGATGGTGAGGGGGGGCAGGGGGGTTGTGACTTTCCTGAAGTCCACAATCATCTCCGCTGTCTTCAGAGCGTTCAGCTGCAGATTGCTGTGGCTGCACCAGGACTCCAGCTGGGCCACCTCTCTCCTGTAGACGGACTCATCGCCGTTGGAGATGAGCCCGATGAGGGTGGTGTCGTCCGCAAACTTGATCAGCTTAACAGACTGGTGGGTGGAGGTGCAGGAGTTGGTATAAAGGGAGAAGAGTAGGGGGGAAAGTACACAGCCCTGGGGTGATCCGATGCTGATGCTAACAGAGTCTGAGACAGACTTCCCCAGCCGCACATGCTGCCTCCGGTCCGTCAGGAAGTCGGTGATCCACCTGCAGAGGGAGTCAGGCACGCCGAGCAGGGACAGCTTGTCCTGGAGCAGAGCGGGTCGGATGGTGTTGAATGCAGAGCTGAAGTCCACAAACAGGATCCTGGCGTAGGTTCCCGGGGAGTCCAGGTGCTGCAGGATGGAGTGGAGGGCCAGGTTGACTGCGTTGTCCACAGACCTGTTGGCTCGGTAGGCAAACTGCAGCGGCTCCAGGAGGGGAGTGGTGATGGACTTGAGGTGGGACAGGACCAGGCGCTCAAAGGACTTCATGACTACAGAGGTGAGCGCTACAGGTCTGTAGTCGTTAAGTCCAGTAATCCGTGGCTTCTTGGGGACAGGGATGATGGTGGAGGATTTGAGGCAGGTCGGCACGTGGCATTGCTTAAGGGAGGTGTTAAAAATGTCTGTGAAGACAGGAGCCAGCTCTTTCGCACAGTGTCTCAGGGTGGAGGGAGACACGCCGTCTGGACCGGGGGCCTTGCGTGGGTTCAGTCTGGAGAACTGTCTGTGCACGTCCTGCACACTGATGACAAGGGCAGGGGGGGAGGAGGAGAGGGGGTGGACCGCTTTTGATGAATTAGCGGCCAAGGAGGCAGTGGAGCTGGGTGGAGTGGGGGAGTTGGACACAGTTGACAAGGTGTCAAAACGGGTGTAATGTTGGGACAGTTTTTGACAAAGGGCTTTGTCATCCTGACCTTTAGAAGCCTGAGGCCGATAGTTGGTGATTTGCCTCAGTCCTCTCCACACAGAAGCCGAGTCATTAGCAGTGAACTGCTGCTGGAGTCTCTCAGAAAACACAGATTTAGCTCTCCTCAGCTCTCTGTTAAACCGATATTTAACCTCCCTGTAGCAGTCCCTGTCTCCACTTTTCAACGCTGCTTCCTTCTCCTTCCTGATCTGTCTGAGCTTGGCAGTGAACCAGGGCTTATCATTAGAGTATCTCACCCTGGTGCGCGATGGAAGAATGTTCTCCTCACAAAAGTTGATGTATGAGTTCACAGTGACTGTGTACTCGTTAAGATCATGTGTGGCTCCTTTAAACATGTCCCAGTCAGTTATTTCCATGCATGTGTTCAGTTTCTCTCCAGCTTCACTGGTCAATTTCTTCCTGCTGGTCACAACAGGTTTAGTGAGCTTCAGTCTCTGTCTGTATGTGGGAATGAGGTGGACCATCACGTGATCAGATAATCCGAGCGCAGCGCGGGGAACAGCGCGATATGCGTCCTTCACTGTGGTGTAACAGTGATCTAGTGTGTTCTCACCTCTGGTTGGACATTTAATAAACTGTTTGTATCGGGGGAGCTCGTGACTCAGATTGCTCTGGTTAAAGTCGCCAACCACAATAACCAGGGAGTCCGGGAAAGTCCGCTCCGCATGTTGGATGTGATCTGCGAGCGTGCGCTGAGCTACGCGCGCGTCCGCGTCGGGAGGGGCATACACAGCGATCAATATGAATGAAACAAACTCTCGCGGGGAATAAAATGGCTTGCAGTTAATGGAGAGAAATTCTAGGTCGGGAGAACAGTGCCGGGAAATCACGGTTACATCAGAGCACCAGCTGCTGTTAATGTAAAAGCATACTCCTCCTCCTTTAGACTTACCGGAGAGCTCTGTGACGTGATCAGCACGAAACAGCTGAAATCCCTCAAGGCTGATCGCGCTGTCCGGAGTAGAATCATTAAGCCAGGTCTCAGTAAAACAGAGGGCGGACAAATTAGCGAGGTCCTTAAATCGCATCGAGAGTTGGTATTGGTCAGAAATATTCCAGGCAAGGCTGTGCGCGTGCCCCTCTTCCGAAGCCGTTCGAGAGCTCCCGCACGTTTTCCTCTCTTCCGCCGTCTCACTTTTTGGGCTAGAAAGTGGACCAGATCGGCGGCAGGAGCCAAAAAAACCGGGAGAAGGTCCGTGGGAGTGAAAGACCTGATATTTAGAAGGTCTTCTCGGGTATAAGAGCAGGCAGACACACAACTGATGAACAGAAACAAACAAATTAAAGGGCAGCGAAGCACCATGGCGGCCACTGTGGGCGCCATCTTGGATCACCACGTAATGTGAAAGACACACTGGTAAACATGATCAGGACTCAGTTAATGATTGATTATAATCTCATTTGATGAGAAATTTGGGAAATTTTGTGGTGCTTTAAGCACATCCTGTGTTGTGTTAAGGAGGGGAAACTTACCTATGGTGTAGCACTGATGTGAGAAGCTAATTTTTGTTTTAGTTGTTTTGGTTTAGTTGCTTGTCTTTGATTTCTTGTCAGTGAATTAATTTACTTTTCATTGCTCCTTTTAGTTGGGAGTGATTTTCTGTTGAACTTGTGACAATAAAGGTGTGTTGAAAAAAATCCCCCCCCCCCCCGACCTAAGATTTTTTTTAAGTGCTTTGCTGAGGTTACGGCGGTGTGCATCCTAGAGTATGGAGTTGTTCAGTCAAATTATGTAGTTTTTTATCAATAAAAGTTTAGCCATTGCTACATCTCATGCCCAGGCTTCTAGAAGTGTGGGCGGGGTTTCAGATTGACGCCGTACTGATTGGATAATACGCGGCATCATGACCAGTATCATGACCAGTCACCAGAGCACTCAGTGAATAAAACAAGGAAGAGAAAGGCGACAAATTTGACCAGAAAAAGATAATACTGAAGATTTAGGTCTAAAGGATAATTTGGCATATATGGAGAACATGAGGTTCACAAGTACACAGGGAGGAGCACCAGTGGGGCCCCGGGTTCTGACAAAGAACACTGGTGTTGGAGAAGCCAGGATTTGAACTCTTGACCTCCCAGTTGTGGGGCGGATGCTCTGCCAACTAGGCCACATCTCCAGTTTAAAAATGGTTCTTTCCACATTCTAGCTTGGTGCTCAGCATAATAGAATGGGGACAGGAAAACTAACACGCAGAGCTACCAGAGGACTGACCCCCACTGTAGCTTTCACTACTGACAGTAGCTGTGTGGCCTAGGGCCAGAGAAACGGAGGTAGGTGCCACCCCATACACCACATGGTGTCCCACATCCTGTGGAAGGGATTAACTTAACTTTATAAAAAAAAATGGACAAAAATTTGCTTTAAAATAATCCTCAAGTTTATGATAGTCTCAAATACACAAGAAGTCATAATATTACAAGAGAAAATTACAAATGATGAAAATGGTTGCAAATCCAGAGAAAAGTAGAAAACTATAAGAAAATTGTTATAAATTTTGTAGAAAAAGCTCAAACCTTAAAGACGGAAGTCATTACTCAAGTTTTTAAGTGGGTGCTCTTTGTACCCTTAACTAGAAATTTTTAGTTGTCTACTTTTAATTATTAATTTCAAAGCACTGCTTTTACATGAGTAGAATTTCTGGTTACTATACCCACCTCTGATCATATAATTTAAGTATGCATGAGCAGATTACTATTATGAATGTTTTTTCCCCTTTCCTTTCCTACTCTTTCTCAGTTGAAAAAAGAAACACTGGAATAAAATTACAAAAAAATACACATTTTTGTCATTTATGTAAGCCATGACAAAAAACCCTGCAGGACATAAGCGTGTTCTGCATGCGGCTTCTGTACACAGACGCATCAAGTGTCACTGGAGCCTGTCTGTGGGACTCACCTCAGTATGTTGCTGTGTGGTACCAGCGTTTACGATTTTCTTCTTTCTTTCTTCATCGGAACGTCAACACCACCAACTTGATAAAACACTTGCAACAGTATCACAGTCGAGGAGTATGCTGAATTCTATCAAGAGCTGAGCAGAAGGAAGTGCTTTTCCAGCTTGGAGGCTGGACTCTAAAAGTGAAACCGAAGCAAAAGAATGAAACTGAAAGTAAAAACCAGACTGGAGCGTGGAAACAAAGACATAACATGGGCTTACCTTTCAACAGAGTTACAGCTGATGAGAGGTAGGTGACAGAAACATAAATGGCAAATTATAACAGTGAACTGGAAAAAGGCTAGAATAGCAGGGCTACGTGAAATGGAACAGAAATGACTTCAAAATAAGAGCAAACCTAAAATCTTAGAATGGACAGAGAATAATATCAGAAACACTACTAAATAAACCAAGGACCAGGAGAATACTTATGATGATGTTAATGATAATAATGATAATAATAAATGTCAGAAATTAAACTTAAAGGGTCAGTTCCTTTATTTTCAGATTTACAGCATTTTTTTTACCTCATGCATGAAGTGGCACTTGGAATTTCATCTGAATGTTTACTTAAATACTGAGCTTCAAAGTTGTGCATAAACTTGCACTTTAAACTTGAATGTATGTTTACATGGTCCTAACCAGTGAAATGCTGCCAATGACGCAAAGTTTAAAATAAAAAGGCGCTGCTAAACTGAGTGAAATTTGTAGTATATTCTTTGACTTTTAGATTTGTGGTTTTATACAGTGCATCCAGAAAGTATTCACAGCGCTTCACTTTTTCCACGTTTTATGTTAACCTTATTCCAAAAGGGATTAAATTATTTTTTTTCCTCAATATTCTATACACAATACCCCATAATGACAACATGAAAAAAAAAAGCTTTTTTTGAGATTTTTGCAAATATAAAAAACTTAGAAATCACATGTGCAAAAATATTCACAGCCTTTGGCATGAAGCTCAAAATTGAGCTCAGGTAGATAGATAGATCTTTAATGACCTCTGCCAGGAGGTTATGTTTTTGCCAGGGTTTGTCTGTCTGTCTGTTTGTCTGTCTGTCTGTCTGTTGGTTAGCAAGATAACTCAAAAAGTTTTGGACGGATTTCGCTGAAACTTTCAGGCGTTGTTAGAAATGGTACAAGGAAGAACTGATTAAATTTTGGGGATGATCCGGATCACCGTCCAGAAGAAAACCGCCATTACGGAAAATGCCATTTTCGTGAGTTCTACTGAACCACTAATCCTATCATTGTCAATCCAATTGCTAGTCATATGTTTTCATGGTCAAGGAATCTGAAAACGTACACACAAACACTGTATGGGGGGAACTGTGGCCGCCATTACGGAAAATGCCATTTTCGTGAATAACCACTGAACCACTAATCCTATCATTGTCAATCCAATTACTAGTCATATGTTTTCGTGGTCAAGGAATCTGAAAACGTACACACAAACACTGTATGGCTGGAACTGTGGCCGCCATTATGGAAAATGTCATTTTCGTGAATAACTACTCAGCCACTAATCCTATCATTGTCAATCCAATTGCTAGTCATATGTTTTCATGGTCAAGGAATCTGAAAATGCACACACAAACACTGTATGGGGGAAACTGTGGCGCTTGGCGGAGGTCTGCGCTGTCCGAGTGCTTTTCTAGTTGTCATTGTCACAGGTACAACGGAATTCAAAGTGCTCTCCAGTCAGTGCCCCATTTATAAAAACATTGCCCCATTATAAAAAACATAAGATAAGATAAGCCTTTATTAGTCCCACAATGGGGAAATTCCAGGATTGCAACAGCACAGGGATAGCAACACTCAGAGCAGCAATCAGAAGGCAAGAAAAAAAACAAGAGCAGCGAGTATACATATGTACATATAAACATAAATATATAGACACACGATGCGGAGCATTGCAGCTAGATGGAATAAATATATAGATATATAAACACACACAGTGTGGAGCATTGTAGCTAGATGGAATAAATATTTGAATATTTATAAAAAAATAGAAACATATGATGTTAGAACATATGTTCTATAAACATAGAACATATGGTCTATGTTTTTATAGAAACATAGACCTAAAATTACTAAAAACTAGTTAAAAATAATAATTAAAAGAATATATAACTAGCCACATTCACACAGACATCAACACAGGACATCATGCACACACAGTCATTGCAAAAAGCATTCCACAACATACAATCATGTCCATTTAGCACATTACTTCCTCATTTTATTCAGAATGGTTATTGCTGTTTGATAGAAGCTGTGTTTGAGTCTGTTTGTCCTTGTGTTCATTTGTCTATATCGTTTCCCAGATGGCAGTAGTTCAAACAGTGAGTGTCCAGGATGTGAAGTATCCTTTAAAATATTTTGGGCTTTCTTCTGGCAACGAAAGCAGTGTAGGTCTTCCAGCGTGAGGAGAGGACAGCCAATGATCTTCTGGGCAGTGTCAATGACCCTCTGGAGTGCTTTCCTCTGAGCTACTGTACAACATTATCGGAGTGGTGGCTCAGTTGGTAGAGCATCCGCCCCACACCCGGGAGGCAGGGGTTCAAATCCCGGCCGGGTCATGCCGAAGACCATATAAAAGTGGAACTTCCTGCCATTCAGCTTGGTGCTCAGCAATAAATGGAATGGAGGAGGGAACTCTGTGGCGGCACCTTGCATGGCAGCGGCCCTCTGATTCTGCACTTGGGGTGTGTGTGATTTACACTGTAGATGGGTAAAGCACAATCTCATTCTGCTGTACATGATTGGTTGTACGGCTGAATGACGATAAGGGTGATAGAACTACTGATGCATATACAGTATGTTAATATGCTCTCAATGGAAGCTCGATAAAAGGACACCAGCAGTCTCTGTGTGATGTTCTCCTTCCTGAGAATCCTCAGGATGTACAGTCTCTGCTGGGCCTTTTTCACCAGCTCAGAGGTGTTCATACTCCAGGACAGGTTCTCCTCCATGTGGACTCCCAGGAAACAGAAGTCAGCTACCCTCTCTACACAGTCCCCGTTGATGATGAGAGGGGGAATCTCTGTCTTCTTCCTCCTGTAGTCTATTATCAACTCTTTGGTCTTAGAGGTGTTCGGGAGAAGGTTATTGTCTTTACACCATGACGACAGCCGCACCACCTCATCTCTGTAGGCAGACTCGTCCCCCCCCCCCCGAAATGAGACCCACCACTGTAGTATCGTCTGCAAACTTCACGATGGTGTTATTGTGATGGGCGGGGGTGCAGTTGTGTGTATACAGACAGTAGAGCAGGGGACTCAGCACACAGCCCTGGGGGGATCCGGTATTGAGGCTTAGGGCCAAAGATGTATGATGGCCTACCCTGACTCTCTGTCTGCGATCAGAGGGGAAGCTGCTGATCCACATACATATGGCCTGAAAAAGCCCCAGGTCCCCCAGCTTGACCACCAGTTTGTGTGGAAGAATGGTGTTAAATGCAGAGCTGTAATCCATGAAGAACATCCGCACATAGCTCCCCTGCCGCTCCAGGTGGGTTAGAGTGGCATGGAGTGCTGTGGCCACCGCATCTTCTGTGGATCGATTCGCTCTGTAAGCAAACTGGTCGGGGTCAAGACTGCGGGGCAGTGCTGCTATGATATGACTACGGACCAGCCTTTCAAAGCACTTCATCACCACCGGGGTTAGTGCGACTGGTCTGTAGTCGTTGAGGCTGGAGATGTGAGGTTTCTTGGGTAAGGGGACTATGGTGGAGGACTTCAGGCAGGATGGGACAGTGGACTGTGCCAGGGATTGGTTGAAAATCTTAGTAAAGACTCCAGCCAACTCATCTGCACAGTCCCTCAGCACACGTCCCGGGACACCGTCCGGACCCGCTGCTTTTCTTGGGTCGATGGACCGCAGGGTGCACCTCACCTCATGTTCCTCCAAAGTGAGGAACGTACTGCTGTGGGCCTGGTGTAGGTTGGCCGAGACGGGTGCAGCGACCTCAAAGCGGGCAAAGAAGATGTTCAGCTCCTCCGCCAGCGTGAGGTCACCTACCGCGGTTCCCGGATTAGTTCGATTGTTGGCCAAGTGCTGGATACCCTGCCACACCTGCCGGCTATTATTGCTATCCAGATGGTCCTCAATCCTCCTCCTATAGTCTGCCTTAGCCTCTCTGATGCCCCTCTTCAGGTTGGCCCGAGCTGTGCTGTAGAGTTCGCTGTTACCAGACCTGAAGGCGATATTTCTCTCCCTCAGCAGTTGCTGGACCTCCCGGTTCATCCAGGGCTTCTGGTTAGGAAAGATACAGATCCGTTTGTTCACTGTGATAGTGTCTATGCAGTTCTTGATATAGCACAGCACACTATCTGTGAACAGCTCCAGGTCCTGATGTTCGAAGACTTCCCAGTTGGTCCTGTCGAAGCAATCTGCAGCTGCTGGGAAGCATCCTCCGGCCATATGGCAACAGTCTAAGAGATGAAGGGAGCAGTTTTTCTGAGGGGGGCATATGCAGGAATTAATGGCATGGACAGATGGTCAGACTGGCCCAGATGTGGTAATGGTCTAGCCCTATAGCCCAGTTTGATGTTTGAATAGACCTTGTCCAGAGTGTTCACTCCCCTAGTAGCACACTTGACCTGCTGATGGAATTTAGGGAGTGCTGCCTTTAAGTCTGCAAGGCACCTTTAAGTCAAGGTGCATCCTGGTTCCACTGATGATCCTTGAGATGTTTCTGCAGCTTAATTGGAGTCCACCTGTAGTAAATTCAGTTGATTGGCCATGATTTGGAAAGACACACACCTGTCTATAGTCCCACAGTTGACAGTGCATGTCGGAGCACAAACCATGCATGAAGTCAAAGGAATTGTCTGTAGATATCTGAGACAGAATTGTCTCGAGGTACAAATCTGGGGAAGGGTACAGAGAAATTTCTGTTACTTTGAAGGTCCCAATGAGCACAGTGGCCTCAATCATCCGTAAATGCAAGAAGTTCAGAACCACCAGGACTCTTCCTAGAGCTAGGCCGGCTGTCTAAACTGAGTGATCGGGGGAGAAGGGCCTTAGTCAGGTAGGTGACCAAGAACCCGATGGTCACTCTGTCAGAGCTCCAGCGTTCCTCTGTGGAGACAGGAGAACCTTCCAGAAGGACAACCATCTCAGCAGCAATCCACCAATCAGGCCTGTATGGTAGAGTGGCCAGACAGAAGCCACTCCTTAGTAGAAAGCACATGGCAGCCCACCTGGAGTTTGCCATAAGGCACCTGAAGGACTCTCAGACCATGAGAAACAAAATTCTCTGGTCTGATGAGACAAAGATTGAGCTCTTTGGCGTGAATGCCAGGCATCATTTTTGGAGGAAACCAGGCACTGTTCATCACCAGGCCAATACCATCCCTACAGTGAAGCATGGTGGTGGCAGCATCATGCTGTGGGGATATTTTTCTGTGGCAGAAATTGGGAGACTAGTCAGGATAGAGGAAAAGATGAATGCAGCAATATACCGAGACATCCTGGACGAAAACCTGCTCCAGAGCGCTCTTGACCTCAGACTGGGGTGACGGTTCATCTTTCAGCAGGACAACGACCCTAAGCACACAGCCAAGATATCAAAGCAGTGGCTTCAGGACAACTCTGTGAATGTCCTTGAATGGCCCAGCCAGAGCTCAGACTTGAATCCAATTGAATATCTCTGGAGAGATCTGAAAATGGTTGTTCACCGACGCTTCCCATCCAACCTGATGGAGCTTGAGAGGTGCTGTAGAGAGGAGTGGATGAAACTGCCCAAAGATATGTGTGCCAAGCTTGTGGCATCATATTCAAAAAGACTTGAGGTTGTAATTGCTGCCAAAGGTGCATCAACAAAGTACTAAGCAAATGCTGTGAATACTTACAGTATGTGCAGGTGATTTCTTTGTTTTATTTTCAATATTCTTCTTCTTTTGGCTGCTCCCTTTAGGGTTCTCCACAGTGGATCATCTGCCGCCATCTCACCCTGCCCCTTCATCTTCCTCTGTAACACCAACCCTCTCCATGTCCTCCTTCACTACATCCATGAATCTTCTGTGGTCTTCCTCTTTTCCTCCTGCCTGGCAGCTCCATCTTCAGCATCTTTTATCCAGTATATCCACTACCCCTCCTCTGCACATGTCCATACTGTCCATACCATCTCATCCTCGTCTCTCTTACTTTGTCTCCAAACTGCCCAACCTGAGCTGTCCGTCTGATATTAAGAATGGGTGCGCAACATCACCCAACTGAAAAACCGCAAGGAATACGTGGGAAATGGTTTTGCCTGTCTGTGCTTAGTAGTGAGCAATGAATGCGGTTAGGCTGCATGTCCTCCAAATGTTTTTTTTTCTGCTGTGGGCGACTATTTTTTGTTCATTTTTTATGTAGTCCAGCATTTGATGCACTCAGTGCCCTTGGTGCAGAAACGCTCTCAAGCAATCAGCATATTTTGTCTCTGCATTTATGGCACTGAAAGCTGAAAAAAGTTCAACATTCGGAGCGCTGCAGTACTCATCAGCTGCACACCTCTTTCACCACCTGATCACAGTCGGCCTAAAAGTTCACCATAATCAATATTTAACAGCCAAAGCTTGGAAAGACGTGTATTTTCTTACCAGTTTGATGTAATTTATTCCAGTGAGTGGAGCGTTTCAGAACAAAATCTGTGAAATCCCCGGCACGCTTTGAGTGACAGGTTAAGCGGTTGCCAGGATACCGGGCAGAGTATTTTTTTAATAAGCGCATGAAAAGCACTCAGGAAAACCCGTTGAGAGAATTTTTACTTTCCCTGTAGAAGGCAGCCTTATTAAAATGACACTGAATATGTTATTCAAGCATAGGAAATGCAACTATAGATATAAAACATCATACAAAATCCAGGATGACACAAAAAAGTAAAAACACTTATTTCCAGTGTGGTCCTTTCAATCACATTATTATTCCTCTGAATACCACCCAACGTTAGAATGGGGAAGTTTTGCTGCGTTATCAAATACAACAACTGCTCTCAAGATTGATGTGGAAAAAGATTGATAACTGTGTATGGTTTTTTTTTTTTGTTTTTTTTTTTTAAACTTCCCAACTTGGAAGAAATGTGGAGAGAATCCTGTCTCCAACCTAAAAGAGGCGTGGGATGGAATGGATTGCAGCGGTCAGAAGGAAGGACATCAGCTCCGACAATATTCCTGCACACATGGTCGTGTGTTCAGAGCATTTTCACCAAGCTAAGCTGTGATTTAAAAAGTATTTAGAAGTGCAGAAAGACGTCCCCTGTCCAGAGTAGCTGTCTTGTGCACCGTGCCTTTGGCTGCACCTCAGCCACGGCTCTCTGTCATCTCTCAATAATGTGTAAAAAGATACAGGGCGACTTCCGGTTATGGCGGCTTGCTGAGGAGACACATGTAAGACTGCTCTTCTACTCAAATCTCTAAATCCTCTCTAAAAGCCAACTCATATCCGTCAACCGGCCCGACAACGACACCAGCGTTAAAAGAATACCAATGCCACCAAAGAACACAAACCGTGGCCAGATACATCAATCCAGCTTGACTAATTTCGCAACTACAACTACTAAAGATAAGCTAACCGCTAGCAACATGAATCCTACCACTGATACTGGCACCTCCGCTAGCATTGACCCTAAGAAGCAGTCGGAGCTGGATATTACTGGCACTACTGGTATTACTGAGTCCGGTACCACTTTGGCAACTATACTAGCGGCTATCAACAACATGAAGTCTGAGTTCTCATCTAAGTTTGATGGTATTATTACCGCCATGGAAAACGTGAGGAAGGACTTGACAGACTGCTCAGAAAGAGTCACACAGGCAGAGGCGAGGATTTCGACAACAGAAGATAATGCAACCGTGCTCCAAGAGAAAGTGAAAAATTTAGAGAGGAAAAATAAAGACCTCGAAGAGAAAGTACTGGACCTGGAGGCTCGGTCACGTCGCTCCAATGTAAGGCTTGTTAATTTACCGGAGGGCGCAGAAGGCGAGGACGCCTGTGGCTTTCTGGAGAGCTGGATACCGGAGGCGCTGGAGTTGGCTCCACTCCAGGGGACAATTGTGGTGGAAAGAGCACACAGGCTTGGACCAAGACGACAATGTGAGACTAACTCTGCACCGAGGACTCTTATAATGAAGTTCCTGAATTATAAGGACAAGGAAGCGGTGATGAGAGCGGCCAGGGCAAAACGGCAGATCCTCTATAAAAACCAGCCGGTGAGACTCTACCATGACATGACAGCGGAGATGCACAAGAGGCTGAAAGAGTTTGAGGAGGCAAGGCGACAACTTAGGTCACTGGGGCTCCGATACGGCATGATCCCTCCTGCCCGGCTTATAGTGACCTACAAAGACCGCTCACACATCTTTAACAGCGCAGATGAAGCCGAACACTTCATTGAGAAGATCCAGTCGGAAAATGAACGAGATTGAGGTATTGCTAAACAGAGGACACCATAAGAAATGTAATTTAAATCGCTGTTGGTACATTACTTTGATATTTTGCATTTGTAGAGACAGAAGTGGAGGGCAGAGTTAAAGTTGTCTAATTTGATTGACTGTTCTGAGTTCTCTCCCTCCCCCGTCTATTGATAAGAAACGTCTCTCTGATTTAATATACAATGCTTAATTCTGGAGGCTACATGTAGGTACGCTTTTTACTTGTTGGGTTGTTCTAACAGAATTGTCTGAATTATAGTAGCAGAGCAGTTAGGTTTATCCAGTTTTTTTCTCTCTTCTTCTTTTTATTATTATTATTATTATGCATCAGCATAGTTATACTGTTCCCCACATTGTGTGGACCAGCTCTTTGCTTTCTGGAAGGCCAATATTTGAAGGGGTTGGGGGGACACCTGGAGGGACAACTCTCAGGTGTATGTTAATGGTCAAGGGAAAACATTTTGTTTCTGGTTCTTTTTCCCATTGTTTGATCTGAAATTACTTAAAATGTTGGGGAAATTCAAAGTTATTTGTCTATATGTCTGTTGCACTAAAGGTTAAAATTACATCCTGGAATTGCAGAGGGCTACAAAAAATAAAAAAGGTTAACAAGTTATGAACAGGATTAAAATATTAAAATCTAACACAGTATTCCTTCAAGAAACTCATCTAACCCATGAAGATGAACTTAAAGTGAGGAGGAGGTGGAAGGGAAAAATTTTGTCAGCCCCTTTTACCTCTCAGGCAAGAGGTGTCATGATATTGGTCCATGATTCTGTTCCTCTACAGATTCACAAAGTTATTAAGGACAAGGCAGGACGTTACTTGATTATTCAAGGGAAAATTCTCAGGGAACAATTAATTCTGATAAATATTTATGCCCCAAATACAGATGAGCCAAAATTTTTCCAAGATCTATTCTTTATTGTTGCTTCTTTACCTGGTGCTTGCATTATGGCGGGCGACTTCAATTGCCCTTTAGATCCATGGAAAGACAAAAGTTCAGGAACAGATCGATCACAATCAGGAAGCAGGAGTGTTATTCATCATTTCATGAAAGAAATTAATTTGATTGATGTGTGGAGGGAAGACGATCCCAATGACAAAAAATATTCATGTTTTTCTAGTACACATCAGTCATATTCTCGCATAGACTTTTTTCTGGTTTCAGCAATAGTAAAATGTAAAATAAAGAAGGTTTCCTATGATGCCATACCTGCCAACTACTCCGGTTTTGCAGTAATGGTTACAGTTTTCAAGACCCCATTCCGGGTTACGGCTTTATTAATCAAAATTACTGTTTTTCACTAAAAATTCAGTCAAAAATTTTAAATCGTTAAAAAAAAAAAAAAAAAAAAAAAAACCACGAAAGCAATTCCAAACACGAGATCGCTAGGAATCGTATCTAAATTTACCTGAAGCGTTTGCTAAACTAACGCTATCGCTATAGCTAACGCCATAGCTAGTCGTAGCACCTAACACCGATACAAAAAAGCGACTCCGTCTCCGGTGATTGGGGCTCGCTGGAGGAACCAACCGAGGCAACAGTTGGACAGGAGCCGGATCGGAGTTCAAGTACAGCGGTGGTAGGAGATGGGGACCAGTGGAGGAGTAGCCGGGACCCCAGCTGGATAAGAGCCGGAATCGGAGCCCAGCTACAGCGGCGGGGCTTGGCGGAGGAGCTACTGAGGAAGACGGCGGTAGGTGGCGGGGCTCAGCGGAGGATTTACTGGGACCCCAGCTGGACAGGAGCAGGATCGGAGCTCAACTACAGCGGCGGTGGGTGGCAGGACTTGGTGGAGGAGCTGCCGGTACCCCGGCTGGACAGGAGCTCAATTGCAGCGGCGGGACTAGCAGCAGAGGGGGCTAGCTGAGGCCCAGCTGGATTCGAGGTCGGTCGGATTGGATATCGGCGTCACCAGCAGAGATTGTTTTACTATCAACAGGTCAGTAAAAATGCCACCAAAGAAGGAGGAAATGGAAGAGATCAAAAAATATTTTATCTTCTTGGAACATACAGTAAGTCAGTATTATACAGTAATAAGTGGCATTCAGCTGGTTGTTTTGTCATTTAAGCACAGTTCTGGTACATAAAAACCCAGGAGCTTTGCCCCGGACCCTGCTGGGGGACTGTGTCCCCCAGACCCCCTGCTAAATTTTCAGATAATTTCCCCAACCCCAAATCACATCCCTGGGTAAACAATGACATACTGAGGCAGGCCAGAAAGTTACAGGGAACAGAAGTTTACCTAAATGAACATCTAACAAAAACTAATGCTGAAATGGCACGGCACGCACAGATGCTGAAAAGACAAAATGAGAAAGCTAAGAGGTGCACCATGGAAAACAACAATGCTTGAGAGTTACCATAGAGTTTGTCCTTGATCTTTTCCATCAGCATATCTGCATTGACAATGTAAGGAAAATAGAAACATGATTGTTGAAGAAATATGAGGTTGTTAGCCACATTTAAACTTGATTTAATGCTAATATTTGTTTGCTGTCGGGGGGCTTCGCCCCCCTGAACCCCCCACCAGGACTTTGTCTCGGACCTGCCGGGGCCTGCGGCCCCGGGACCCCGGCGAGCTACTAGGCTTTTCAGGTTTTAAAAGCTGGCAGGTATGTGATGCCATTCTCCTGTCAGATCACGCCCCAAACTCTTTAGTTTACTATGATCCCAAATTGACTTGTGATACTCCTAAATGGAGATTTGAAACAAAATGGTTGGCGGATACAGGCTTTGTTACCTTTCTTGATGAACAGATTAAATTCTATTTTGAAACAAATACAACAGAGACCTCAGGAAGTACCAGATGGGAAGCGTTTAAGGCATTTATTAGGGGACAAATAATTAATATCACTAGTTCCAAAGCCAAAGAAACTTATAGGAATACAAAATCACTAGAAGCAAAAATAAAGAAATTAGAAGAAGAATACTACCAATCAGGCTCTCAAATTACTCACCAAGAACTACTTCTACTAAGAGCGCAATACAAGGAAATATCTTCAACAAAAGCTTTATCAAGTTTACTACGACTTAAACAGACATTTTATGATCAGAGTGAAAAACCCGGCAGAGTGCTGGCATGGCGCATTAAACAAATGCAGAATGAAAGACTTATAACCTCATTACAAAATGGTAATAATGAGACTATTGTGGACCCAACTGAAATAAATGAAACCTTCAAGAATTTTTTTGAAAAGCTTTACAGTTCAGAAATAGGTCTGGATACATCTGAATTAAATAATTTCTTGGACCACATCCAGATTCCCAGGATATCAGAAGAAATTAAAGAAGAACTAGAGAAAGACATAACTTTAATGGAATTATCTGCTGCCATTGACATTATTAAAGGAGGGAAAACCCCGGGGCCAGATGGGATACCCATCGAAGTTTATAAAATATTCAAACAGAGAGTTATGCCACCACTATTAGAAATGTTTATGGAATCTTTTCATAGTAGAGTCCTTCCAATATCCTTAAGAGGAGCTCTAATCACTTTGTTGCCAAAACCTGGCAAACCAAATAACAACTGTGAAAATTTTAGGCCAATAAGTCTTTTAAATGTGGATTTAAAAATTTTGAGTAAGATTATAGCCAGGCGACTTGAGAAAATTATTCCAAATATTATTGACAAAGATCAAAATGGCTTTATACAAGGTAGGCAAGGCTTCCATAATGTTAGGAGAATCCTAAATATATTGATTGAGGAAAAAGGGGCAACAGATACAGCATTACTGTCATTAGACGCCGAAAAAGCATTTGACAGAGTGGAATGGCTATATTTATTTGAGATCCTTACACGTTTTGGTTTTGGAGAAAACTTTAATAAGTGGATAAAACTACTTTATACAGAGCCATACGCTGAAATCATGACTAATTGTAACATATCTAAATCTTTTAAAATACAAAGAGGATGTAGAAAAGGAGATCCCGTATCCCCTTTACTGTTTATTATGGCTATAGAACCTCTGGCAATAGCTGTAAGAATGCACCAAAATATAACAGGCATATTAGTTGGGCAACAGGATCACCGTCTAGCTTTATTTGCGGATGACATAATAATCTTTCTGAAAAAGATGGAAATATCTATTCCTGAATTATTAGACCTCATAAATGTATTTTGAAAAATCTCAGGATATAAATTAAACAAATCAAAATCATCAATTATGTTCCTAAATCAATTAGAAAGTAAAAACCCTCCTAAAATAGCTACTCAATTTAAAATTGTGGATTGTTTTACATACCTGGGTATCCAAATTGCCCCACAACTTAAACATATTATAGCATGTAATTATGAACCATTAATGGAAGAAATCTCAAAATCATTAGATAGGTGGACACATATACCAATATCACTAATAGGTAAATATTGCCTAAACTATTGTATCTATTTCAAAACCTCCCACTTCCTCCTCCAAGTAACCTGTTCACTCAACTAAAAAGATGATCAGATTTTTGTGGAATAATAAACGTCCCCGGACACGATTGTCATTACTGTACTTACCCTTTGATAGAGGGGGGCTTAAATGTCCTAACCCACTCTGGTACTATTCGGCAGCACAATTGAGAACATTGCTGTTCTACTTCACAAAAAGAGATGCTCCTCTCTGGAAAGAAATGGAGGAACTCCAGCTAAGTCTACCCCTCCCTACATGCCTGTATTCGGAAAACACTAAAATCCTTAAGAACACAAAAAATCCTATTGTGAAAAATATGATTGTAGTGTGGCACCAAGTTAAAAAATATGTTAGAGAAATGTCCTCTCTCTCTGTCTTCAGCCCAATAGGGAGGAATGACTCCTTCCTACCGGGAAAAGCAGACGGGGGATTTAAATCTTGGGTTATGAAGGGGCTGGGGAAAATAGGAGATCTGTATAATGAGCAAAAGGTGTTAATGGCATTCGAAGAAATGGTTGATAAATTTAATATACCCGTAATCATTCCTTTAAATATTTGCAGCTGAGAAATTTCATTAGATCACGACAAAATCAAACATTGGACATCCCTGAAATGTCTGTTATAGAGAAACTAATGAACACGAATTGTTTAGGGAGGGGTTTAATTTCCAAAATGTATAAATGCCTGGTGGATGAATGTACAGAAACATCTGTAGAATGGCTGGGAGCATGGAGAGAGGATCTACAGGAGGACATCTCAATGGTAGAGTGGGAAGAAGCATGCACTAAAGCACAATCAAGAACCACTAACACCCGCCTGAAATTAGTGCAATATAATTGGTTGATGCGATCGTATGTAACTCCAGAAAAGTTAAACAAATATAATAGTGTTATTCCTGACATTTGTATCAAATGTGAGAGAGAAAAGGATACATTTTTCCATTGTACTTGGCAATGTACAGAAATACAAAAATTCTGGCAAGAAGTGAAACAATACATTCAGAATATTTTACATATTCAAGTATCCTTAATCCCACAGCTGTTTATATTAGGTTTGTACCCAGAGAATTTGAAAATTAAAAAAAAAATCAACGATTATTTATAGACTTAACCTGTTGCACTCCTGTGTACCGCGGACGGGCACGTCTCTGCGTCCTAGAGCGAACGAGGGCGCTCTCGTGCGCTCTAGGATGCACGAGGGCGCTGCGCCAAGAGCGCACTGAAAAAAAAAAAAGCTGCATTTCCGTTCTTCCACTACAGACACAGCCGCAAACAGATCAGATATGATTGACCTCTCATTTGACTAATAAGAGCCTTGAATTGGGTTTCTGAAACCTTGAAGAACCAATGACTGAAAACCTAGCAAAAAGGACCCGCCTACCAACGCTGTGAATGCAGCGAGCCAATTGAAGCACAGAAGTTCGAAAGCTGTTTTGTGTAAGGCTGGGTGAAGAGAGACTGACTGCTGCAGATGAAAAAAGGACCAGCAGGAAGAACCGTCACAGACCCAGCAGCACGGAGACCACCCACAAGTGCGACCTGTGTGACAGGGACTGCCATTCACGCATCGGCCTGTTCAGCCACAGGCGGAGCTTTTTTTTTTTTTTTTATTCCAGCAGAATAGACGTTTAGGATTCTCTTCCATGGTCATAGACCGACGGAGGCCGACGACGAAGGTCGTAAATCATTTGCCAAAACTGCAATCATGGAAGCACAAAACCGCAATAATGGAATTATGTTTTGACCGGGTCGCGAGACCAGAACCACGAGTCCGTAACAAGGGACCAGCGTCGCGTTCGTCTGACAGTGAGGAAGAGAAGTTCGCCAGGACACTGCTGCTGTGAAGAGGTAAGTGTTATAAGCTAAATTATTCTTTATCCCTGAAAATTGTAATCAAAAATGACTTTTGACCGATCGGTAAATTACAACTGTGCAGCGCACGAAGTCCGAAGTCCATGCGCCGCGGTACACGGTTCGTGCGCCGCATCCGGACCGTGAACGCCCCCCCCCCCCACTACTCTTCTGTAGCGGGGGGGGGGGGGGGGCGCGGTGACTGCGCCGCGGTCGCCACATCGCATGACTATTCCGTCATGTAGCGATGGCCAATGTCTGTCCTCTGTAGCGAGTGGGGGGACAACCCCCCCCCCCCCCCACACACACACACAGCCCTGAGTGTCACCTTTCATTAGAGCCCAAGATGAAGCTTCTATATTGAATCATTCAAAAGTTAGACATTTTTCCAAACTGTGCCATTTGGCACAATTTGGCACAGTTCAAAAACGCCTGGGAACTACCTGAGGAAAAAGCTGTTATATATTCATTTTTTGTGGTATTGTTACAAAATTTTGACCTCAGCTGGATAACACTTGGTTCTACATTTCTGTTGCATTTTCCAGCCCGGATCTGAAGCTGTGTGTTATTTGCAAGCATTTGTATCCAAAAAAACACCCAGGCCAAATTTATTTTCTTCAAGTTCAGTATGTTTAGATGACTGTAACTCAGTGGCCGGAGCACTTAGAGAGATTATGACTGTTTTGCCAAAAAATTCAAAGTGTTTTCTTTTAAATGAGACCAACCCCATGAAGATGCTGCAAAGGGTTGAAGAACAGCTTTCGATTTACTTTGGGCATGTTATTTTTTGGCGTTTTTAGGGAAATTGACCGGAGTGCAAGGGGTTAAGCATATTAATTGCAAAGAGAGTAATAGCTTTATCCTGGAATAACACCAGAAGACCAAGAATCAATAAGTGGTTGTCTGAGTTATCTACTACTCTCCCTTTGGAGAAAATCACCTACACACTAAAACATCAAGAACATAATTTTCACCATATCTGGGACCCTTTCATTTCCTATATGTCAGGAACGGACTTGTCACATGTGATGGAAGAGTGTGGTGACGCGTGAACAGTAGCCCTCTGCAATACGCAACTTTGCAGGAATGTTTTGTATCCTTCTCTACTATTTAATGGACTATAATTATTTGGATCCCCATTTAAAATTGGAACATTTGGGAGGGTGGGGTGGGGTTGATATGTTTGATGTGTTTGTTCAATATGTGTAACTGTATTTCTTTGTTGTGAAAACAATAAAAAGAATGTTGGCAAAAAAAAGGGCAAAATCAAATCATTTTCCCACATCTCTTCTATTCCCAATTTCTCTTGCTAATCTGGAGCATTTTATTTTTTTTTAATTGGACCTTTTCATGTTGCTAATTTTCTTTGATTTTTTTTTCTTGAAGTTGTGATTACTTGCCTTCATTACATGGATTTAATATCATCTGGGGACTGAAAGCCATAGAATGTTTGGTATTCTTAAATTAAGCAAATTCTCCTCTTTCAGGTGACTATTAAAAACATCACTGTGTAGTGGAGCTGAAATAACGAGGCGGCTTTGAATTAAAAACAGGGTTTTTATTGAATAGCTCCTCTATCAAATCTCAACAGGTGCAGAGCTTAGCAGAAGGCAAGAGAGCGATCTCTGCTTTGCTCGCTGGTTAAATACAAGCCACATGGCACCACTCATTGAAACAGCTGATGTCAGAGTCCACTCATTGAAAAAGGTAACATCTCCCCATTATCTAAATCCCCCATTAGTCCTGTTAACTCCTCCCTTCGCCTTGGGAGGTGATGGGAAGACCTTCTCCTCTCTCAGGGGTGAAGGTGTCGAGTCTGTTGCCATGGCGTCCTGTGACGTCATGGGTCTTCACACGGCGGTGAGATTCCTTTGTTCTTTCAGAGGTGTGAAGTTCCTTTGTATATGTTGCCCCAAACATTTCCACATGCTCTAACCAATGTAGGTATGGAATATCTGAGTGATATATACCACAGGCCCCCCAAACAACTATGAAGGAACACAGAAAGATTCACAGTCTAGGGTAATTACTAAGACATACTACGTGTTACAGCTGTTGCCACAGAAGAAACTTTCAAGCAGCCATGCTCCTAAGAGAGTTCAGTGAAAACATAACGGCATAGTATAATCATAAATCAGTCCTAAACTGTTGCGGCACAATTAGCGAAAATTTGCATAGTGGTGTAATCAGTCCCTGAGTAGTCTGGGTTTCAATCTTCTCCCAAAGCAGCTGTAGGTTGGTTTAGGCGTCCTGCTGGGACCTTGTTGTGAGGAATCTGCAGTGTGGGAAGGAGAGAGATTATCTGTTCCCTGCCTGGGGGCTGATACTTTCTCCTTGGGGGGTCTACCTCGCCGAGGTGCTCGGGCCAGCTGTGCAGGTCCGTCTCTCAACAAGAAGGCAGGTTTGAGTCTGTCAATGCTGACCGTTTCATTTCTATCCCCATAATCAACCACAAAGTGTTTGTCACCATTTTCCAGCACTCTATACGGGCCATCGTATACTGGGCGTAACGTTGGTTTTAGAGCTTTATGTTTAACAAAAACAAACTCAGCGTTTTTTAAAGTTTGAGGAACAAAAACTCGTGGAAAGGAGTGATGAGCTGGACCGTGGAGAAAGTCCGGACCGTTACTGCCTAAAAACCTTGGGACCGGGAGGTGCCCTGGTTCTGGGTTTTCTGGTAAAAATTCACCTGGGAGTCTGATAGGCTGAGCGAAGACTAATTCTGCAGGGGAAGCATCTAAATCCTCTTTAGGTGCCGCACGCAACCCCAATAAAACCCAGGGAAGTTTATTTACCCAATTTGTGTCCGTTAATGAGGCCCTGAGGGCGGCCTTTAAGGACCTGTGAAAACGCTCGCATAACCCATTAGCCTGAGGGTGATAAGCGGTGGTACGGTGAATTGTTGCCCCTAAACTGTTGGACATGGCTGACCAGAGCTCTGAGACAAATTGAGGCCCCCTATCTGACGTGATGTCTGATGGGACGCCGAAACGTGCCACCCAATTTGTTAGAAAAACGCGAGCGACTTCCTCCGCTGTGGTTACCGCTAGAGGGACTGCCTCTGGCCAGCGCGTGGTGCGGTCTATCATTGTTAACAGGTGTGTGAAACCTTGGGAGGAAGGCAGCGGCCCCACGAGGTCGACATGAATGTGGTCGAACCTTCTAGCAGGGATTGGAAAAGGCTCCAGAGGGGCTTTAGTGTGTTTGTGTACTTTGGCGCGCTGACAAGGAATGCAAGTTTTTGCCCATTCTTTTACATTTTTGCGTAGGCCTGGCCACACAAACTTTTCGGCAACCATTTTGACCGAGGCGCGCACACCTGGGTGCGCGAGGGAGTGAATTGCGTCGAAAATGCGGCGGCGCCAAGCAGCTGGTACTAACGGGCGAGGTCGGCCGGTTGAAACATCGCATATTAGGGGGGGCACGCCGTCGCGCAACCCTTTTTCCTCCAGCCTTAACCCTGTTGGTCCAGACAGGAGCGCGCGCACGTCCGCATCACTACCTTGCTCTTCCGCCATGGCTGCATAATCTATCCCTTCATGGATAGGTGCTGCATATGTGTTTGCGTTAGAGAAAAGCTCAGCTGCTGAAGCAGTGTAATCTGTCTCCTCGTGCTCTGGCGGTGCCACAGCACGGGAGAGACAGTCAGCTACTACGTTAAGTTTGCCTGCTACGTGTCGAATGTCTGTGGTGAACTCTGAAATCGCAGCTAGCTGTCTTTGCTGTCTGCCTGACCATGGTTCTGAAATTTTAGCCATAGCAAAAGTGAGCGGCTTATGGTCCACAAAAGCCGTGAAACTCCGCCCTTCTAACCAAAACTGGAAGTGGCGGATGGACAAATGAAGCGCCAGCAGCTCTCTGTCAAAAGTGCTGTATTTGCGTTCAGTAGGGTTTAGCGATTTGCTAAAGAATGCTAAAGGTTGCCAGACCCCACTGACAAGTTGTTCTACAACTGCCCCTATAGCCAGGTCTGAAGCATCTGTGGTTAGAGCAATGCGGGCTGAGGAATCTGGGTGGACTAACATTGTGGCGTTAGCTGGGGCGCTTTTTACTTCCGCGAAAGCGCGTTCGCGCTCCGGGGTCCATTCGACCGCGTTGGAAGCTTTCTTTTTTCTGAGCGCGTCATATAGGGGTTGCATGAGCTGAGCTGCGTGGGGGAGGAAACGGTTGTAAAAATTAACCATCCCCAAAAATTCCTGTAGCGACTTAACCGTTTGGGGCCGTGGAAAACTTTCTATCGCACGAACTTTGTCTGGAAGTGGAATTGCCCCTGCCGGGGAGACCCTATGTCCCAAAAAATCAATTTGTGATACGCCGAATTTGCATTTGGCTGGATTGATTATAAGTCCGTGCTCTTCCAGCCTCTGAAAAACGGTAGTGAGGTGCTGTTCGTGTTCTTCCTCGGATGAACTGGCTACAAGCATGTCATCGAGGTAGACAAAAACAAAGGGTAGGTCGCGTAGGACTGCGTCCATCATCCGTTGAAAAGTTTGAGCCGTGCCTTTGAGGCCGAATGGCATTCTTAGAAATTCAAAAAGGCCGAAAGGGGTTATAACCGCTGTTTTAGGAATATCTTCAGCTCGGACTGGGACCTGGTGATAACCGCGGACTAAGTCTATTTTTGAAAAAATGCGCGCACCTGCTAAATGCAATGAAAAATCCTGAATGTGAGGAATGGGGTAGCGGTCATGCGCTGTAGCGTTGTTTAGCCTGCGGTAATCTCCGCACGGTCTCCAAGAACCGTCGGATTTCGGGACCATATGAAGTGGTGAGGCCCAAGGGCTCTTTGAACGTCGGCAAATGCCTAATTTTTCAAGAGCTGCAAATTCGTCCCTTGCTATGTTGAGCTTGGCCGCGTCTAAGCGGCGAGCTTTGGCAAAAACGGGAGGTCCGTTTGTTGGAATGAAGTGTTTAACCCCGTGTTTGGCTACAGTGGCTGAGAATTTGGGGGTTGTGAGTGCTGGAAATTGGGTGAGGAGTTGCTCAAACTTACCTCCTGCCGTAGTGACGTTGGCCTGCACAGGTGGTGGAGAAACTCGAGCTGAGCATGGAATAGAAGCAAAAGAGTGCATTAACCAGGCGCCTATTTGCAAGATCCACTAATAACCCATGTGCACACAGAAAATCTGCGCCTAACAAGTTAAAGCTCACCGCTGCTACAACAAATGTCCATCTGTAGCTGCGGCCGTGGATGAGGAGGTGCAGGCTCTTTTCCCCGAACGTGTCGATGTCAGAGCCGTTGGCTGCCACTGCTCCGTTGCCCCGGGTGCCCATGGTTCACTCTGCATGGGAGGGCATGACGAAACTCAGCTGAGCTCCCGTGTCGATGAGGAACTGCTTGCCTGTATATCCATCCGTCACGTATAACAGCTTATTCTTCTCGCTGAGAACTGCTGCTGTTAATGGCCCTCGGCTTTGGCGTTTCCCCGACCTCGTAAACTTGCAGGGGGGAACGCATTTGCGGGCTTTCTCTGCAAAGCGGTGGTGATAATAGCAGACGTCGTTCTGCTCGTTGCGCTTGGGCCGCGCCGCTGTCACCGTGGGTTGAGTCTCTCCAAGGCTCGGGGTGTCAGTTCTCAGATCTGCGGATGCCGCTGTGGGTGTCTGTTCTCTGCAGGCGTTGACGAGCCGGTAAGCCTCGTTGGCCAGTGTGCGGAAATCCTGATGGTTATTGCACTTCATCCTGGCGAGTGTCCCTCTCAAATGCGGTGGTAGCGTGCTGAGGAAAATGAATTGGAGAAGGAAATTATCATTATCCTCCTCCTCGTATCACTTAATCTTATCCTACACTTTATTACATGTATAGTTTATTTCTCTTATCTTATCATGTTTAATGTTGCAGCATTGCACCGAGACAAATTCCTAGTTTGTGTACTACATGAACAATGGCAATAAACCTGATTCTGATTCTGATTGAGTTGTAGCAAATCCTCCATGAGGGTCCTTGGATTGCCCCCTCTGTGGCCGTAGACCGCCAGGATTCTCTCGGCTCTTTTCTCCGCTGACGGGACATAATTCGCCACGATGGTCGCCTTAAGTGTCTCATATTTGTCCCGGGTTGGTGGTTGCTGGACCAAGCTCCGCACACACTTCGAAGTTGCGGAGTCGAGCTTGGAGATGATGTGATAAAATTTGGTATCATCTGCTGTGATACCCGCCAGTATAAACTGGGCTTTGGCTTGCTGGAACCAAGATGCAGGGTCTTCTCTCCAGAAGTCTGGCAGCTTGACAGCGACGGCGTTTGTGCACACCATCATTGTCGTGTTCGCCGGGTGAGAGTGCGTTTCTACGGCTCTCGCGGCGGTGTTGGAGCTCGGTTGAGCTCTCTCAGTGCCCTCTGCCGCGGGGAACAGCTGTCTGCTTGTTCCCTCGTCTGCGTCGTCGCTGGCGTGTGCCAGAGCCACCATGGATGAACAGCTTGAAGAGCGCCTCCGGTCCATATTCTCGCGTAAGGGTCACCAGTGTAGTGGAGCTGAAATAACGAGGCGGCTTTGAATTAAAAACAGGGTTTTTATTGAATAGCTCCTCTATCAAATCTCAACAGGTGCAGAGCTTAGCAGAAGGCAAGAGAGCGATCTCTGCTTTGCTCGCTGGTTAAATACAAGCCACATGGCACCACTCATTGAAACAGCTGATGTCAGAGTCCACTCATTGAAAAAGGTAACATCTCCCCATTATCTAAATCCCCCATTAGTCCTGTTAACTCCTCCCTTCGCCTTGGGAGGTGATGGGAAGACCTTCTCCTCTCTCAGGGGTGAAGGTGTCGAGTCTGTTGCCATGGCGTCCTGTGACGTCATGGGTCTTCACACGGCGGTGAGATTCCTTTGTTCTTTCAGAGGTGTGAAGTTCCTTTGTATATGTTGTCCCAAACATTTCCACATGCTCTAACCAATGTAGGTATGGAATATCTGAGTGATATATACCACAACTGTCCTGATTGAGGATGTTTTTATAGCAGCTAATTATACCAGTAATTTATTTTGGTGTGCCAGCACAATCAGCTGATTAATCCACCTCTTCTGGTGTTCTGACGTTTTGGCATATTTATCAGAACAACACTGGACAGCTGATGTTACAGACTGCAGTAAAAGGTCAGAATCTTTATCCTGTAGCTTGAAAATGCTCAGACACAGCCCAACAGTTGAAAGTAAGTACACGTGTGTGTGTGTGTGTGTGTGTGTGTGTGTGTGTGTGTGTGGCTGCAGGCAGCAGCAGAGCTCTGTATGTTTTTTCCTGTGAACCAGCGCTGCAAATACACCATTATATGGTAGCTGTAAGTTAGAAACCTGTGCAGTAAGTTACACATGGGTTCAAAGAGCGTTACTCATATGTTAGAAATAATTTTTGGGACATTAATCTCGATGTATTTCAGCTTTGTAGAAACAATGACTGCTTACCTTTGTGTTAAACGACGGTTGTCTGGTTGCTCACCCAGAATATTTGAGGCGGCTGGACCCATCCATTGATGAATTGAACATGAGCCTCTATTGATTTATAGTTTTTGAATTGCTCATGGGTTTGTGCTCACCCCACAAACCAGGTAGGTTTACACATCTGACAGTGTGACTCTAGGCAGTTGGTCGAGATCCGTGGTCCATTTCTTGTGCTCATATGGATTGATCCTGTTTATTTCTTAAATTTTTTTCGAGGTAGCGCTCCTTTGCTTCCTTATTCAGCTTCCCTGGATAAGGAATTTGAATTTTCTGTTTGCTCCGTTCCATTGCATGTATGGCTGTTCACGTTAGCAGTTGCCTAGACTACAGATAAATAAAGAAGCCGGACCACGGTGATGGCGACATCAGCCCAGAATGCAGCACGGCATGACGTCAATGCCCATTCTTTATACTCATTTCTAATCCTGTCCCTCTTAGTCACTCCCAATGAAAATCTTAGCATCTTCAACTCTGCCACTTCCAGCTCCACCTCCTGTGTTTTTGTCAGCACCACAGTCTCCAAACCATACATCATCACAGGTCTTACTACCGTCTTGTAAATCTTCCCTTTCACACTTGTTGCTATCCTTCTGTAACAAATCACCCCTGACACTTGTCTCCACCCTGCCTGCACTGTCTTCTTCACCTCTCTTGTGCATTTTCCATTGCTTTAATAAATTTACAAAAATCACTAAACTTTTCCACATTGGTCATTACAGGGTTTTGTGTGTAGAATTTTGAGGAAAAAATGAATTTAATCCATTTTGGAATAAAGCTGTAACATAACAAAAGGTGGAAAAAGTGAAGCACTGTGAATACTTTACGGATGCACTGTATGTGTGCAAAATGCAATCAGTTATTACCAAAGTATGTTCTGTACTAGTGTTTTTTTTAAATAAGAGAGACTGTATCAGGTTTGGATCGGTATTGATCGATACTCAAAGTCACAGTATCGGTATTGGACTTGAAAAAGTGGTATTGGCTCATCCCTAAAAGTTACTGTGCAAAATAATAATCAAAAAAGAAATGGTATCCACCTTAATCCCGGGGATGCCGCTGTAGGAACGATTATGGGCGGGGCTTCCAGTTTCGGCTGACATGGTGTTCAGTCAGTAAGAGTGGAGTAGCAGGGGCATTTAAAATAGCGATTTTAAGTGTTTCAAATTCGTTTTAATGTATAGTCCACATACTGTACGTGTTTTGCACTGAAGTGGCAGCTAATTTCAGCACTTGTAGTTTTTGTATTTTTGAATGTTTTTGCGTAGTTCTGGTACTTGCTGCTGTTCGTCGTGTGAGACTCCTCACAAGCGCAGCTAAATCTGTGGCCATCCACTGAAAACTAAAGTATTGTTTGTGTGATCGGTGGTACAGACACAACAGCACCATGTATGTTTTCACTTGTATGAATGTCACAGATCTGACGTTTTATTCCAAATTTAAAACACCCAAGCACAGTGTTGTCTTTCTTTGTGGCTCTGACTAGACTCTACATCTGCTCTGAGGTAAAAATTTTATTATGTCCAACATATTTTAACAAAATGCAGCCGACTTTATTGTGGTGGAAACATTGATATATCTCAGAGCTTTTGTTTACAGCGTTAGCATCTTAGCAGCGGTGCTAACAAACGGAGCTACTGTCTGCCAGGCCACTTGATAAGGTCATCTTCCCATCCCTAGATAGTCATGGGAAGTTGTATGCTTATATTACTGTTTTTGAGGTGCAAAAAGCCGTGTTCCCGCATTTCTGATGCCAAAGTCATTGTTTTTTAACAAGGAAAAGTGTCCCATTTCAGTGACAACCACACGTTCTAAACTAGTACCAGAAGTTGCGGCCATAATTCACACAAGGCAGCATGGGGCCTAGGAATAAGGTGGATAAAATTAACATATTCCTATTACAATAGTGTCATCCCCCCCCCCCCCCCGAAAAATAAGTTGCCACCGCACCAAGGTCTTTAAGCCGGAGGAAACACTGTAATTAATATTCACATAATCAAATAAGTCTTAGTGCTGTTCAGTCCCTTTTGTTTTTGTCAAAGTCTAATGTGTGATTGCCTACATATAGGCTACATCTCTTTGTATTCCACTTTCAAACACACCCTACATTTGGGCCTGTAAATTTTAGGCCTAATTGGGATACCTGTTTCAGACAGAAATACTTGCTTTCTATGGGCAATGCACTAGTTTCTCCAAATTTAATACTTGACTCTTAACAGTTGTTGTTTTCAGGGCCTGCATGCCTTTCTCTTTTAAGTAGTGGACCAGAACTTTTCCAGAAAGTTCACTTCAACAGCAACAGTGACCAGATCGCTGTACTGTTGCTGATTGAAGGTTTTCCATTTTTCAGCTGTTACCCACCTGCGTATATCCTGACTACAATTTTATGTACCTTCTCTGTCTTCAGGTTTTTTGCAATGAGTTTTGACTTGGGTCCTCACAATCATGGCAGTAAAAGTGTGTGCGTATGCATATATTTAAGTTGACTAAAGGCCAAATCTCCCATCAGCCTAGCAGATGGAATGTGCCCTCGTGCCATTTGGCCCTTTTAGCATCCTGGCTCATTGTTACTGCTTGAGGCCAGCCATCAATATGCTCAGAAGTAACCTCTCCAATTGCTTGCATGCTTGGTTGAAATTTGTTTCACTGCTTAATTGCTGATCGCAGAGATATCTAACTAACCACTGATAGGTTGAGGTGTTTGATCTGTCTCATCTGTGTCCTCTGCAGGCCCCACCTTGAATACTCCTCCCCTGGGTCCCGTAGCCCTCGCTGCTGCCATTGCCGGTCCAGTTTGTGTGCTCTGCCTGCTGCTGGTTCTGGCCTTCTACATTTGCCACAGCCACAGGGGTATGGGAGCCGGGGGTGCCGGTGTCCACCATCACCACCGTGTGCCCAATGAAGAGGACCCTTCTATGGATCACCCTTTCATCACTGTGGGAACAACTCTGAAGGACCTCATCTATGACATGACCACCTCAGGCTCTGGATCAGGTATGACACTCCACTTTGTTTGCTTTTCTGTTTTATTTTTTTCCCCACTATATTTTTAATGTCAAAGCTTTAACGTCAAAGTCATAAATATAATTTGACAAGAGGCCATGCAAGAAATGTTTTTGTATATGCCATTGTTAATATGCCAGTATTGCAGACTCAACACCCAAGGATAGATTTGCTGAGGATTTACTGAGATTGTGAATAGTGAGGACCCCATTTTGTGTCTTGAAATTCGGGAATTTAATTGGTGAGCATTTTTTTGAGTGACCTACTTAAAAAAAAAAAAAAAAAGTGGGACGTAGTCATATCTGAATTGCGGATGGGTTGTGAATGTTTTCACTGTTGTCCGCCATGGAGAGTTTAGAGAATGACCAGAGGAAAAGTCAGTAGTGAATGCTCTGTAGAGCTAAAAGAATTTAAGCTACGGTCACAAAAATTCTTACGAACAATAGGTTCATAAGAATCTCCCAGTTCCTATGAATTCTGGAGTTTTCAGATATTTGTGGAGGGGGGCATAGTTTCTTACAGCTGCCATTCAATTCGCAAAAGCAACTTGAGTCATTCTTGAGAAATGAGGTGCTTTTCTGTCGTACGATGGCCCTAGAGTTCTTACATTCTTCATAAGGGTGCCTTGGGATCTTCCTACGGCATACTTACTGCCATCTACAAAAATTTTTGTGCAACTCACAGCACCCTCAAGTCGTTATTAGGAAAATCTTACGGCTTCAGACACATTTTGTCGGCACAAATGTCATATGAGTGACATACAGTACTTCCACCTTATGAGCACCTCACTACTGCCTTAAACACGCTGTACGAATCTTCATACGAACGGGGATTCGTACAGTGGTGTCAAAAGGTGTTTGCTCCCTTCCTTATTTCTCTTTTTTTTTTTTGTATATTTATCACACTTAAATGTTTCAGATCATTAGGCAAATTTAAATATTAAAGATGCTGGGATAGGCTCCAGCACCCCCACGACACAAAAAGGATTAAGCGGAAGAAGATGATAGACAAAGATAACACAAGTAAACACAAAATGCAGTTTTTAAATGAAGGTGTTTATTATTGAGGGTAAAAAAAAATCCAAACCTACATGGCCCTGTGTGAAAAAGTGATTGCCCCCCTGTTAAAACATAAATTAACTGTGGTTCATCACATCTTTGTACAGCTGAGTTCAGTTTCTCTAGCCACACCCAGACCGGATTACTGCCACACCTGTTCTCAATCAAGAAATAACTTAAATAGGACCTGTCTGATAAAGTGAAGTAGACCAAAAGATCCTGAAAAGTTAGACATCATGCTACGGTCTAAAGAAATTGAAGAACAAATGAGAAACAAAATAATTGAGATTTGTCAGTCTGGAAAAGGTTAAAGCCATTTTTAAAGCTTTAGGACTCCAGCAAACCACAGTGAGAGCCATTATCCACAAATGGGGAAAACATGGAACAGTGGCAAATCTTCCCAGGAGTGGCCAGTGGGCCAAAATTATCCCAAGAGCACAGCAACGACTCATCCAAGAGGTCACAAAAGCCCCACAACAACACCAAAGAACTGCAGGCCTCACATGCCTCAGTTAAGGTCAGTGTTCATGACTCCACCACAAGAAAGAGATTGAGCAAAAATGGCCTGCATAGCAGAGTTCTAAGATAAAAACCACTGCTGAGCAAAAAGAACACAAAGGCCCGTTTCAGTTTTGCCAGAAAACATCTTGATGATCCCCAAGACTTTTGGGAAAATACTCTGTGGACTGACGAGACAAAAGTTGAACTTTTTGGAAGTTGTGTGTCCCATTATATCTGGCGTAAAAGTAGCACAGCATTTCAGAAAAGGAACATCACACAAACAGTAAAATATGGTGGTGGTAGCGTGATGGTCTGGGGCTGTTTTGCTGCTTCAGGACCTGGAAGTCTTGCTGTGGGAAATGGAAGCATGAATTCTACTGTCTATCAAAAAATCCTGAAGGAGAATGTCCAGCCATCTGTTTGTGACCTCAAGCTGAAGCGCAGTTGGGTTCTGCAGCAGGACAATGATCCAGAACACACCAGCAAGTCCACCTCTGAATGGCTTAAGAAAAACAAAACGAAGACTTTGGCGTGGCCTTGTCAAAGTCCTGACCTAAATCCGATTAAGATGTTGTGGCATGACCTTAAAATGGCAGTTCATGTTCGAAAACCCTCCAATGTGGCTGAATTACAACAATTGTGCAAAGATGAATGGGCCAAAATTCCTCCACAGTGCTGTAAAAGACTCATTGACAATTATCACAAATGCGTGATTGCATTGTAGGGGGCAATCACTTTTTCACACAGGGCCATGTAGGTTTGGATTTTTTTCCCCTTAAAAGTAAACACCTTCATTTAAAAACTGCATTTTGTGTTTACTTGTGTTATCTTTGTCTAATATTAAAAAAAAAAAAGAGAGAGAGAGAGAAATTAGGAAGGGGGCAAACACTTGTTCACACCACAGTACAGTGTTTCCTACGACCGCTGTAAGGGGCCCTCAAGAACAACTTAAGGTGGTCTCAGAAATGACTTAGTGTTCTTGAGGCATACTTACGGCTAACATCTTGCGTAGTTCTTGCGTTGTTGCTATGGCATTCATACAGCTGCCTAATGAAGAGGGGTTGTTGTGGAAATACTGGACAAGACCATCAACCTAGTCAAACTTATGGGCGGTCTACTAACACTGGATTCTCCTATGGCCACCTTAAGAAGGCCGTACGAAACGGTCCAAAAATTGTTTGTTCGGTTTTCACAGCCGTTGGTAAGGGTATTTGTGACCGTAGCTTTAGATAGAATTGCTCCTGGAGCTATGAAATCAGTCTGCAGCATTTAAAAATGTTTTATGTTCCTCTGCGGTGGAGGTGTGAGTAGCATCATCTGTGTGCAGAGTGCTCCGGCGTGTACATGGTCAATTGTTGTTCTTGTTGTCACCTACTGTTTTGGACAGTGAAAAAAAGATGCTCTTTATTGTAGCATAGGAC
Organism: Pholidichthys leucotaenia; assembly: GCA_020510985.1. Lineage (NCBI taxonomy): Eukaryota > Metazoa > Chordata > Actinopteri > Cichliformes > Pholidichthyidae > Pholidichthys > Pholidichthys leucotaenia. Next base: position 81,170,962 of record CM035844.1, on the reverse strand, counting down.
TTCACATGTAGGAAGCATGACAAATATCCATATGTACATTTATTTCATTCACTGTTTGTTAGGGCTGAAATGATTAGTCATTGTTATCGATAACGTCGATAATAAAAACTTGTTGACAAATATTTTTGTCGACAAATTGTTTAATTATAAAGTTTATATGCATGCCGTGGTTCAGCTGGAACCTGCAGGAGCAAGCTCCATTTAACTGGAACTGCAGTGCACGACCGGAATTGTTGAGGGCAGTAGTGCCTCTGTTGTCCAGCATGCATGAACAATTTCCAGCGAAGAAGAGGAGCACAGCATGGCAAAGCATGTTGTGTTTTGTTTTCACGGTTGTTACAGAGTTTAAGTGTAAAGCGGCTGTATGTGTCTCTCCAATACAGAGAAAGGAGAATAAAGACCCACTGTTGTGAAGGTATTAACGTGTGCTCCGTGTCTAACTTGCTGCAGAACCTACCTAGAGCAAAACCCATTACCAGCTAACTAGCCAGGCTAAAATACGGACATTTTAGCTTTAATTCACAAGAAGTCCCAAGAGCCACATTACCGTCTGCAAGGGTATGTTTTACTGAGTAAAGTAAGTTAGAGCCGCTTATTTTCAATGGCCAACTGTTTTCATCCATCCATCCATCCATCCATCGTCTACCGCTTTTCCGGAGGTCCGGGTCGCGGAGGCAGCAGTTCAAGCAGAGAAGCCCAGACTTCCCTCTCCCCAGCCACCTGCTCCAGCTCTTCAGAGGGGATACCAAGGCGTTCCCAGACTAGCTGGGAGACATAGTCTCTCCACCGAGTCCTGGGTCTGCCCCGGGGTCTCCTCCCAGTGGGACGTGCCTGAAACACCTCAAGTGGGAGGCGTCCAGGAGGCATCCTAATCAGATGCCCATACCACCTCAACTGACTCCTTTCAATGTGGAGGAGCAGCGGTTCTACTCTGAGCCTCTCCCGGATGACTGAGCTCCTCACCCTATCTCTGAGGGTGAGTCCAGCAATCCTACGGAGAAAGCTCATTTCAGCCGCTTGTATCCGCGATCTCGTTCTTTCGGTCATTACCCAAAGCTCGTGACCATAGGTGAGAGTAGGAACGTAGATTGACTGGTAAATCGACAGCTTTGCCTTAGAACTAAGCTCCCTCTTCACCACAACAGACCGGTACAACGTCCGCATCACTGCAGATGCTGCTCCAATCCGTCTGTCGATCTCTCGCTCCATTTTCCCCTCACTCGTGAACAAGACCCCAAGATACTTAAACTCCTCCACTTGGGGCAGGAGCCTGTCCCCAACCCGGAGAGGACAATCCACCTTTTTCCGGCTGAGGACCATGGACTCGGACTTGGAGGTGCTGATTCTCATCCCAGCCGCTTCACACTCAGCGGCAAACCGTCCCAGCAAGAGCTGTAGGTCATTGCTGCTCTTGCTGGGACGGTGTTTTCAAGCTTTAGAAAAATGACAATACTGTTAGTATGTGCTGTTAATGTTAGTTTACCTGTTTGACAATAAGCTCTCTGGTTGCTGAGGGTTGAGCTGTCATGGCTAATGTGTTGAATGCAGTGACTGAACTGCAGGATTCGCTGTCGCTTTTTCATCTTTATTGATATTAGCCCTCATTCTTAGTATTAGTTGCACTGTGTTACACTGTGTCCAGCTGAGACAAAATGGCATTTAAATGCCTCCTGCCCACAGGAGATGGAACGTTAAGAGGTATTAAACAACGGCTGAGGTAAAATATGCAGCCCCAACAAGAAGCAGAGATGGTGGACATGAGGAAAAATAAACGCGACTAGTTGAAAAAAATAGTCGTTAGATTAGTCGACAACTGAAATAATCTTTAGTTGCAGCCCTACTGTTTGTTACATGATTTCTTTATAGTGGTACATAGTAGGGGTGGGTATAATTAATCGATAATTGATCATTAAGAATTTCACCGAGGAAGTTCGTTTTTTTTTTTAAACAATCCGAATGTAGGTTATTAGGCCTAGTGCACGGCCGTCCTCAAACAATGCAATGTATTTAACTGTGCCACTGGCAAAATTTGGGCACCAGGGGGGCAACATTTCACCATCGCCGTACCCTGGCGTACCTCAGTTGATACATGCGAGCTTCCGTAGTTCAATCGCCTGAGCATGTGAATATGCTCATCTTTTTAAACAAAAATGGGTAGCCGTCTGTAATAATACTGGCGTCGTGATACTATCCTGATAATTGGATATACAAAGGCCTTGTTGCCTTGTTACAGGCTTTTCGAGATTGTTGTTTTATTATTTTTATTTAGGGTAAAAAAAAAAACGGCTGTTCCGTTATGTTGTCACTGACATGAGTTCACGTTTTACTGACGCCGTGATATAATGGGATAGCCTACGTAAAGGCAAATTGTTGTGTAGCTTTCTTATTTTGATATCCTTGTTTTTAAACAAAGGAAAAGAAAAAAGTAAAAGAAATATATGTTCCGTTATGTGTCCTGTATGTGTCTTCCGTTATTGTCTGGCTCGCAACTTGAAGCCTCCCTCGTTTGCGCAATGCGCATGTGTTTACGTTTTACTGCAAACTTGTCTTGTTAATAAATTCATCCTCGAAGAAAAACACTCTGTATTTTTTTTTATTATTATTAATACATAAGAGTATAGGCATCATAGGCCTAAATGTGATTGTTTTTTAATATAAAAATGTTAATGATTAACCGATTATTAATCATTAATTCTCCCGACGATCGACGAAGAAAATTTCACCCAATGCCCATCCCTAGTACATAGTAACTTTGCCATCACCCTTATTTCTACAATATATGGGACAATGGCTAAAGTTCTTTTCAATTCATAGTTTATGAATAGGAAATTTATAAGTGTTAAAAGAACAGAATGTGCTATTATATCGACTGGTACATGCTGAAATGTTTTATGATGTGAACTTGCCTGAAAACAAGGATTTAAAAAAATTACTCATCACACCATCATTGGCTGTTTGGTTATTTAAGGGAAGTCCACGTTCTCTTTTTTCTGTGTTTAATTTAAAGTTAGTATAAGTACTATACTCTTCAGTGTTGTATAGTCTTTATTACAGGTTTTCTTTTTGATCAGCTGATGGAACATTTCTCAATTTAAATGGATTACATGTTTGGTTTTTTTTGGTTTTTTTAAGTTTTTGTAAAGGGTATACACGTCATTACATTTTCCTCATTGTTTACATTTTCATCACATGTTCCCTTATTTTTTGCTATTTGACAACATTGGAAGAATAATTATTACAACACCCCCTTTTTTTTAAAGTGAAAGAAAAAGTGAAATTAAAGAGAACAAAAAAACAAACAAACAAAACAAAAGAGCAAAAAACAAAAACAAAAAAAAATAAATAAAAATAAAAGAGCATCTGAGTAGCGTTGGAACAAAGAGCGGTGCCATTATTGAAATGGTATTTGTCAAAGATTAGATCTAACTAACTAACTAACCTGCACTTATATAGCGCTTTTCTAGTCACAAAGACCACTCAAAGCGCTTTCATTAATACTAACCCTCTATTCTAAGGGCCTATAGGAAACAGATATCTAGGGACAATTTAGAACAGCCAATTAACCTAACATGCATGTTTTTGGCATGTGGGAGGAAACCGGAGAAATCCCGGAGTAAACCCACGCAACACGGGGAGAACATGCAAACTCCACACAGATCACTGTTGGTCAGGGGCTGGGATCGAACCCACAATCCCACGATCCCCACAATCCCCCGGCCAAGGGTAAACTGTGCTGCCGCAGTGCTAACCACTGCGCCACCGTGCAGCTCATAGATCTAATAGAAGACACATATGCGATCCAGGGTTGCCAAAAGTTCAAGAACCCATCCATGTCCTGTCTCAGTGCGAATGTCAACTTTTCATCGAGTAAATGTCTTGGATCACGTTAAACCAATCTTCAGGTGTAGGACAGTCCTTCAGCATCCATTTTTTAGTTAGGACTTTTTTACTTGCCAATATTAAAACAGTGAATAAGTATTTTTCTCCTCGTCTTTCCAGTGAATCCGGTAGTAAACCCAAATACAAAGTTACAAAAGAAAAGGGAACTGTTATTTTGAATATTTTCCCCAATATTGTCTGTACATTGGTCCAATATTGGTGGATAGCTGGGCATGACCAAAACACATGAAAATGATTTGCAGTCTCTTCACCACACAAGCGCCAACAATTCAACCCCTTATGAGTAAATTTGTTTTGTGCAGGTGTTCTGAAAAATCTTACCAAATTTTTCCATCCAAATTCTCTCCACTGCAGGGATGAGGTACTTTTCCATTGCTGTTTATATTTCCAGTTGTAAAGTGAAATTCCCCTCTTTCTCCCATCTCTCTTTTATATATGATGTGTTGTCTCCTTTTAAGTCTTGAAGACCTCGGTATATTTTAGAAATGTATCTGATCCCTGGGATCCCTTTATATGCCATTAAGAAGACCTTCAGAACACCTGACTGGGCCCTTTCCAAATCCTCCTTTTTAAGTATATTGTTTATGTGGTGTCTAAGCTGAAAGAACCTGTAAAGGTCTTGATTTATTAGACCTTGTTTTTTCAAATCTTCAAAACTTCTTAAAATTTGCCCCTTAAAAAAAAATCGTAATATTTTATCAGTCCGTTCTCTTTCCACTTTATAAATGTAGTGTCTGTTTTATTAGGAGTAAAGTCTTGATCATAGGCAATCCATTGCAGAAGTCGATAGGGCTCTTTAGTTTGATTCTCTCTGACTATCTTAAACCAAATTTTTAGCGGGGTCTCTATCCACGGGTTAGTGTTATTCAAAAGTTTAGGTAAGGCATTGTTCCCTGTTATCGCCTGTAGGGGGATGTCACTTGTTATTTGGCATTCCATCTCCTTCCGTTGTGCAGTGTAGACTGGGTTACATATCTCTACTAAAGTTTTAATTTGTGCAGCTTTAAAATAGTCCCTGATATTTGGCAGCGCAAGCTCACCTTTGTCTTTGTTTAGCTGTAGGGTTCTATATCTGATTCTAGGTCTCTTGCCCTGCCATATGAATCTTGAGATCCTTCTGTCCAGCTCCTGCCATGTTTTTTGGGGGGGTTCTACCGGTATTGTTTGGAAAAGGTATAGAAGACGTGGAAGTCTATTCATTTTGACTGCTTCAATTCTTTGGGCAGTACCCAAGAATGGTATCATATTCCATCTTGCTAGATCAGATTTTATTTTTGCCACCAGTGGATCATAGTTTAGTGTTATAATTTTTTTGAGTCGTTTCAGGATGTTGGCCCCCAGATATTTCATAGATTCCATCTCCCAGTTAGTTTTGAGTTTGCTTAGTGAATAATGATTTGGGTCATAGTTGAATGTTAAAACTTGGGTTTTATGCATGTTTAATTTGTACCCCGATAAATCTCCATACTCTGAAAAAACTGAAATTAGTTCTGGTAAAGAGGTGTCCGGCTGCCCCAGGTATATTAAAATGTCGTCAGCAAAGAGTGCTATTTTATGTTCCTTCTGACCAAGTGTAATACCTTGAATTTTTTGATTTTGTCTTATCCATTGGCTCAGAGGTTCTATGAAGATGGCAAAGAGCAGTGGAGACAAGGGGCAGCCCTGACGACATCCTCTTTCCAGCTCAAAAGATGATGATAAATTACCATTAATCCTTATTTTAGCTGTTGGTTTTTTTTATATAATGCCTGGATAGTTCTAATGAAGTTGTTATGAAAATTGAAACTGGATAAGATTCTATATAGGAAAGACCAGTCAACCGAATCGAATGCTTTTTCAGCATCTAATCCCAATATGACTGCATTTAAGTTATATGATGAATTATGTGTAAAGTGCGTCTGATGTTGTCTTGTCTGTCTTTGTCTTATAAAACCTGTTTGGTCTAAATGAATTAAGTCTGTCAGTATATTTTCAAACCTTTTGGCAAGGATAGTGGTAAAAAGCTTATAGTCCTGATTTAATACACTGATTGGTCTGTAGTTGGAGCATTCTAGTTTATCCTTTTCAGGTTTAGGTATGACTGCAATGACCCCTTCTCTCCAGGAGGGGGGGATTTCCCCTGTGTGGAGGACATAGTTAAATGTTTTCAGGAGGAGAAGAGATAGTTGCTGTTTAAAGGTTTTGTACCACTCTGCTGTATAGCCATCTGCTCCTGGGGATTTGTTAGCTTTAAGTTTCATAATTGCTTTTTCCAATTCTTTAGGTTGTATTTCTGACAGTAGTGTTTTATTTTGTGACTCAGTAGGTTGGGGAAGGTTTAATGTGTTTAGGAATGCTTCGGATGCGTTTTTATGTTTTTTGAGGGAGTACAAGTTCTTATAGTAGTTCTCGAAGCTCTTAAGAATATCCTGAATTCTGAATTTTATTTCCTTTGATACTGGGTTTCTGATTTTGTAGATTGCTCTTTGTTTGTTGTTTCCTCAATTTATAGGCTAGTAATTTTGCCGATTTGCTGCCTGCTTCATAGTATTTTTGTTTCAGAAATGTAAGTTTCTTCTGGATTTCTATTGTGTAGATCTCATTTATTTGTTTTTTAATTTCCTTAATTTTGAGCGAGTCATTAGAATGAGTGTTGCCTTTGTGTTCTTTTTCTAGTTTCTTAAGTTCTGACTCTAATGTGATTAGTTTTTCTTGTCTCAGTTTCTTTTGGATTGCCAGTTTTGCAATAATCTTTCCCCTTATAACAGCTTTGCATGCATCCCACAGTATTAAAGGGGATACTTCTCCATTATCGTTTTCTTCCAAATATCTGAGAATATCTGATTCCAATTCATCTTTCAGTGGTCCTTTCAGGACATTTGAATTCAACCTCCAAGAAAATGTATTATTTGTGTATTTTTGGATACTTAAGTCCATATAGATCGGACTGTGGTCAGAGAGATCCATCAGTCCTATTTTACATGTTTTTACTCTTCCAATGTCTCTATTAAACATAAAAAAATAGTCAATCCTTGAGTGAGATGAATGTGGCACTGAGTAAAATGTATACTCTTTTACATTGGGGTTGAATTCCCTCCACACATCACAGATTCCCATTTCTTTTAGTAGCATCCGAGTTTTCCTACTTTGAGTGTTATTTTGATGTGGAGAATTACCTGATGCATCCCAGTATGGATTCAGTCTTAGATTGAAGTCTCCACCACATATCACTAAACCTTGGGCTTTAGTTATCATTAGGTCAAATACATTTTTATAAAATTTCCATTTAGCCCCTGGAGGTGCATATACATTCAGCAGGGTGATATCTTCTCCCTCTAGCCGCCCAATTACCAAACTGTATCTCCCTTCTTTATCTTTGTGTTCTGATTTTTTTTCCAAATGTAATTTTGGTTGAGATCAATGTCGCTACTCCCCTCCTCCTCCCTGACTTATATGAAGATGACGAGATCATTTTAAACCCTTGTCTATTGAGTTTAGTGTGCTCCACGTCTGTTAGGTGGGTTTCTTGTAAAAATATTATTCCTGCTTTGTCTTTTTTCATTTTGCCTAGAATCTTGGATCTTTTAACTGGATTCAGGATCCCTTTTACATTATGAGATTATTTTGGTTACACCCTGTTTCTCCATTGTATTGTCTTATTTAGTATAACAGTGTGGTGGCCCTCTTTTATGCTACTCAGAAACTGAAAGAACATTAACAACATAAAAAACATTAAGAACATAGTGTATAAAACTTTAAAACAAAAAACTGACAAAAGAACTTCCTGAGCTGAGGTCTTTTTTAGAGACCCTGGAAGAGCCTTGATGGAGTGTAGGCTCTGAGGGAAATTCCTCAAACTCTGTTACGTGTTGAGGGCCCTCTCTTACCTCTGTAAGTTGTCCCATGTTTTTAACGTGAATTTCAGATCCCAATCCGAACTTGTAATGATTTTTTTTTTTTTTTAAATGCCTATACCCTATGAAATTGTGTGCACCCTCCCACCACCATCACAGCAAACATTCACGCTAATACAGTATTTGTTAGTGTGGGGAGAACATGTGGATCATTGTCACATTTCTATTTTAACAAGTTTTTTTTTTTTTTTTTTTTTAATTAAAAACTTATTTGTTTCTAATATTATGACTGTTCCATGAAATGGAACAACTCAGATTGTTGCTCTGAGTGTTGCTATCCCTGTGCTGTTGCAATCCTGGAATTTCCCCGTTGTGGGACTAATAAAGGCTTATCTTATCTTATCTTAAATGTTTTACCACATGCTGATTCTGCATCTCCTTTAATGTTTGTTACCTTGTAGGAGGGGGGGTTGGATGTGCAGATTGACTAAAAAAAAAGGTCGCTATTCCCTCCTGTAAACGGCCAGTTTATCGTTGTAGCTCTGGCGCTGGGTTTCCCGCTGCTGCCCCGTGGATTTTGAATGTCTCTGTGTGGACCACGTTTGAGCCTTGATTCTTTCGCTCTGGTCTGCTGCGGGTTTAAACACCGTTACCGGGAGCCCTCTTCTCGCCATGTCAGCTGTTGCTTCTTCCGCCGAATTATAGAGACATGTCTCTTCACCGTAGAAGACCTTAACTTCGCAGGAAATGGCGTCTGAAAGCGCAGTTTTTTTCTCTCGTAGCACCTTTTTAGCGTTGGTGTATTCCCGGCGCTTTTTAAGGACCTCCGGGGCGTAATCGTGTTCCACGAAGACTTTTCTCTCTTGGTGCATAAATCCTTTTTTCTGCCAAGCCAGTCTTGCAACCTCTTGTTTTATTTTGAAATTGGAGAATCTCACCACCACCGATCTTGGTGGCGCTTCCGCCGCCGGCCTAGGGGCTAATGTACGGTGGGCCCTTTCTATCTTCAAGTCGGTGGTTTGGGGAATATCCAACTTCTCTCTCAGTAAGGATTCCACGCATACCGCCATTGTGTTGAAACCATCCTCGACTCCTTCTTTCAGACCATGAATTCTTATGTTGTCTCTTCTCAGTCTTCCTTCTTGGTCGGTTAGCCTAGCCTCTAGTCTTGACTGCCTTTTGTGTAGATCCAGCACGGAATCTTCAAGCCCTTTTATTCTTTCCTCTGCTCTCGGCCTGGTCCACTCTGCTGTTTGTCCTTTTTAATTCTTCTTTGAATTCACGAAATTCGGCCCAACAGTCTCGGCGAAATCGTCTTAATTCTTCAAATACCATTTTCAAGCTAACCTTTTTGTTAGCTACATTCAGCTCCTTGTCTTCTGAATGGAAATCCTCTGGACCAGATTCTCCGGCCGATGTGTGTCCTGGCCTGGTAAATGTCGATTTCTTCTGTTTTCCTTTAGGCATGATGACTTTGTCCTTTGATTTTCACTCTTCCAAAAATCTGTTAAATCTGATTTTCAAGGTATTTTACTGGATTGGGTCTGGGAGCTTCAGCGTTAAGCTGCAATCACCATGGTGTCCAGACCGGAAGTCCTCTACATGTTTTTTGTTTTGTTTTTTTTTTAGCCTGAGGTGGTGGACCATGATGTTCAGACAACATTGTGATCTGTAGTGAGAGTAGTGAGCAGGTGGAGGAGAACCTGGAAAGGTGGAGGTATGCACTGGAGAGAGGAGGAATGAAAGTCAGTAGAAGCAAGACAGAATACAGTGGGGCAAAAAAGTATTTTGTCAGCCACCAATTGTGCAAGTTCTCCCACTTAAAAGATGAGAGGGGTCTCCAATTTTCATCATAGGTATACCTCAACTATGAGAGACAAAATGAGGAAAAAAAAATCCAGAAAATCACATTGAAGGATTTTTAATGAATTAATTGGTAAATTCCTCGGTAAAACGAAACGAAAACGACGCGGGTGCCGGGCTGGAGTTTAGGCGGCGTGCAAGAAATATAAGACAGAATAATAAAGAGCGATGGCAAGAACCAAGCAGACCGCCCGTAAATCTACTGGAGGAAGAAGCCCCCAGGAAGCAGCTGGCCACCAAGGCTGCTCGGAAAAACGCTCCGGCCACCGGCAGAGTGAAGAAGCCTCACCGTTCCAGGCCCGGTACCGTGGCTCTGAGAGAGATCCGTCGCTACCAGAAATCCACGGAGCTGCTCATCCGTAAGCTGCCCTTCCAGCGCCTGGTGAGGGAGATCGCTCAGGACTTCAAGACCAACCTGCACTTCCAGAGCTCCGCCGTCATGGCTCTGCAGGAGGCCAGCGAGGCCTACCTGGTGGGTCTCCTCGTGGACACCAACCTGTGTGCCATCCACGCCAAGAGGGTCACCATCATGCCCAAAGATATCCAGCTGGCCCGCCACATCCGCGGAGAGAGAGCTTAGACTTTCTGCTGCACATCCACCAACCACAATGCTCCGCGCTGTGTCTATATATATATACAGTATATATATATATATATATATATATAATTTATATTAATATGTACATATGTATACTAGCTGCTCTTGTTTTTTCTTGCCTTCTGATTGTGGCTCTGAGTGTTGCTGTCCCTGTGCTGTTGCAATCCTGGAATTTCCCCATTGTGGGACTAATAAAGGCTTATCTTAAAATAAGTATTTGGTCACCTACAAACAAGCAATATTTCTGGATCTCACAGACATGTAACTTCTTTAAGAGGCTCCTCTGTCCTCCACTCGTTACCTGTATTAATGGCACCTGTTTGAACTCATTATCAGTATAAAAGACACCTGTCCACAACCTCAAGCAGTCGGACTCCAAACTCCACTATGGTCAAGACCAAAGAGCTGTCAAAGGACACCAGAAACAAAATTGTAGACCTGCACCAGGCTGGGAAGACTGAATCTGCAATAGGTAAGCAGCTTGGTGTGAAAAAAATCAACTGTGGGAGCAATTATTAGAAAATGGGAGACATACAAGACCACTGATAATCTCCCTTGATCTGGGGCTCCACACAAGATCTCACCCTGTAGGGTCAAAATGATCACGAGAACGGTGAGCAAAAATCCCAGAACCACACGGGGGGACCTAGTGAATGACCTGCAGAGAGCTGGGACCAAAGTAACAAGGGCTACCATCAGTAACACACTACGCTGCCAGGGACTCAAATCCTGCAGTGCCAGATGTGTCCCCCTGCTTAAGCCAGTACATGTCCAGGCCCGTCTGAAGTTTGCTAGAGAGCATTTGGATGATCCAGAAGAGGATTGGGAGAATGTCATATGGTCAGATGAAACCAAAATAGAACTTTTTGGTTAAAAACTCAACTTGTCGTGTTTGGAGGAGAAAGAACACCATACCTACTCTGAAGCACGGGGGTGGAAACATCATGCTTCTGCAAAGGGACCAGGACGACTGATCCATGTAAAGGAAAGAATGAATGGGGCCATGTATCGTGAGATTTTGAGTGAAAACCTCCTTCCATCAGCAAGGGCATTGAAGATGAAACGTGGCTGGGTCTTTCAGCATGACAATGATCCCAAACACACCGCCCGGGCAATGAAGGAGTGGCTTCGTAAGAAGCATTTCAAGGTCCTGGAGTGACCTAGCCAGTCTCCAGATCTCAACCCTATAGAAAATCTTTGGAGGGAGTTGAAAGTCCGTGTTGCCCAGCGATAGCCCCAAAACATCATTGCTCTAGAGGAGATCTGCATGGAAGAATGGGCCAAAATACCAGCAACAGTGTGTGAAAACCTTGTGAAGACTTACAGAAAACGTTTGACTTCTGTCATTGCCAACAAAGGGTATATAACAAAGTATTGAGATGAACTTTTGTTATTGACCAAATACTTATTTTACCGAGGAATTCACCAATTAATTCATTAAAAATCCTTCATTGTGATTTTCTGGATTTTTTTTTTTCCTCATTTTGTCTCTCATAGTTGAGGTATACCTATGATGAAAATTGGAGACCTCTCATCTTTTAAGTGGGAGAACTTGCACAATTGGTGGCTGACTAAATACTTTTTTGCCCCACTGTATGTGTGAATGAGAGGAAGGCAGGTGTAATGGTGAAGAGGTCAATCAGTCAACTTTTTAAAGCACTAAGAAGCAACACTTGCTTCACAAAGGGCTGTACAATACAAGATGTGAGGCGTAGAGGTACAGAAGGTAAATGTGTTTAAATACCAGGGGTCAACCATCCAAGGCAATGGAAAATGCACAAGAGAGGTGAAGAAGAGAGTGCAGGCAGAGTGGAGTGGGTGGAGACAAATGTCAGCGGTGATTTGTTACAGAAGGATAGCAACTAGAAGGAAAGGGAAGATTTGACAGGCGCCTCATGGCTGCCGTGTCATTGGATGCGCCTTTGTGTGCGCCCAATGTCAAGTCAAATTCCTCGTATGTTTACTTGTTTACTTGTAAATGTGCTTGGCAATAAAGTTCTTTCTGATTCTGATTTACAAGACAGTAGTGAGACCTGCTATGATGTGTGGTTTGGAGACAGTGGTGCTAACAAAAAGACAGGAAGTGGAGCCGGCGGTGGCAGAGTTGAGGATATGAAGATTCTCACTGGGAGTGACTAGGAGGGATGAGATTAGAAATGAGTATATCAGAGGGACAGCTCAGGTTGAGCAGTTTAGAGACAAAGAAAGAGAGGCAAGGCTGAGATGGTTTGGACATGTGCAGAGGAGGGATAGTGGAGATATTGGACAAAGGATGTTGAAGATGGAGCTGCCAGGCAGGAGGAAAAGAGGAAGACCACAGAAAAGATTCATGGATGGAGTGAAAGAGGACATGGAGAGGGTTGGCATTACAGAGGAAGATGTGATGGATAAGGTGACCCCTAAAGAGAGCAGCCAAAAGAACAAGAATGAGATGGTGTTTTCTCAGCTGATCCACCCATTTCCCTTTACCTCAGATCTGACCTGATTTGGGTCCAAGCAGCAGTATAATTGGGTTCAGTAAGGTCTTGATTGTGCTCTGCTCGTCCTCAGTTTTTACCGTTTGAATCAGTGTCTCATCAGGCTCCTGTCACAGCTGATGTTCTTTCTCTGCTCTGATCTCTTCTGCTTCACCACCTTTTCTATTTTCTTTCCTCATCCTTCTATTTCAGGTTTTGTCTTACAGTCTACTTTTATTGATCAATTGCATATATAAAGACCTTTTAAATGACAGCTTTGCTTTTTCCCACCATTACATCTCAAAAGTTGGATTCTGATTTACAGCTGCTAATTTCATACATGTTAATATAATGAAGAGCAGAACATTAAGATAAGACACAGGGTGCGTGTTCTGCACTATTGTTTAAAGTTTCTAAATTACTCGTGGCAATAACTGTAGAAAGCAGTTGTTCCTTTGAGTGAATTTTACATAAATTTAAATCTTACATCTAAACTAAAAAAATGATGTTCTTTCCACTTCCGAATGATGGCTCCAACAGTGCTCACTGGAAAATTCAGCAGTTGAGAAATGTGTCTGTAACCAATATCATCATTATGTTTCGCAACAATAAGGTTGCGAAGGTCTAGAGAGAACTCTTTGCTTATGCCCATCATGAGTTCTTTGTGGTGTATTCAACACTTATTCCCTGTGTCATCCACTCTGTTAAATATAACTTGTTTTGTGAACACAGTTGCCTTGATCGCTGTATGTCTGGATTACATGGGTTGTTACTGATATCTGGTGAAAATCTCAGGTCAGTGGCTCCATCAGAAATATGTTTAATGAGAAAAATGTTGACGTGTTCAATACTTACTTTCCCTGCTGTAAACTATAGCTCAACAACAAAGGAGTAGGCTGAGGGGTACCATTTTTTTTTTTTTTTTTTATTTCCGGAGGATGGCGTCAGCTCTCCTTTGGACTCCGCGGTGATAGATGCTCTGCAGAGAGGGGAGTGGAGTCCTGATGATCTTCTCCGCTGTCTTTTACCACTCTCTGCAGGCGTTTGCGGTCCAGGGCAGTGGTGCTGCCGTACCACGCAGTGATGCAGTTGGTCAGGATGCTCTCGATGATGCAGCTGTAGAAATTTTTGAGGATCCTGGAGGGCATGCCAAACTTCTTCAACCTCCTCAGAAAGTACAGTCACTGTTGAGCTCTCTTAACCAGCTCTGTGGTGTTGTGTGTCCACTTAAGGTCCTCGCTGATGTGGATGCCCAGGTATTTAAAGCTGCTCACCCTCTCCACCTCAAGCTTCCGGATGAACAGGGGCCCATGGGGTCTCCTCCTCCCTTTCCTCATGTCCACTATCACCTTTGTCTTGTCCGTGTTGAGGGTGAGGTTGTTGTCCTCACACCATGACACCAGGCTGGCCACCTCCCTCCTGTAGGATGCTTCATCACCACCAGTGATGCGTCCTATCACTGCTGTGTCATCCGCAAAGTTTAGGATGATATTGTCCTTGTGGGAGACAACACACTTATGGTTGAAGAGGCTGTAGAGGATGGGGCTGAGAACATAACCCTGTGGGACACCTGTGTTTGTGATGATGCTGGCTGAGGTCCTGTTACCCATCCTGACAGACTGGGGCCTGCCAGTTAGAAAGTCCAGTAGCCAGTCGCAGAAGGTGGGGTGCAGGCCAAGTGAAGACAGTTTGTCGGTGAGTTTGTGGGGGATGACCGTGTTGAAGGCGGCGCTGTAGTCGACAAAGAGCATCCTAATGTATTAGTCTTTATCTTCCAGGTGGGAGAGAGAATAATGGAGTGCTGCAATGATGGCATCTGGGGTGGACCTGTTGGGCCAGTAAGCATACTGCAGGGGGTCAAGGGTGCCCGGTATGCTGTCCTGAATGAGGGGCAGCACCACTCTCTCGAAGCACTTCATGATGATTGGAGTGAGTGCTACCAGTCTGTAATCATTGAGACAGGTCGGCGGGCTCCTTTTGGGGAGAGGGATGATGGTTGTCATTTTGAAACAGGAGGGGATGTGGGGAGCGTGAAATAAGGAGACTGAATTTATTTCTCAATTCAGGTTTATTGAAGATTTCACATCCCCAGCATTCTCTCAAGACAAGAAGAGAGTGAACTCCCCAAAAAACCCCACATTTATACATAGAACATCAGAGGCAAAATCACACATTGTCGCCAAACCCCCCATTGACAATAATTCTCCCCCCCGAGTCCCTTCGTCCTCCGTCTGACCCCAGGAGGTCAGGAAGTCTTCTCAAAGTCTTATCACGGCACCTCCGCCTCCTGCCGTTATCCTCAGGAGGTCCAGACGCATTGTTCCATCCAAGACGTGAGGTCAAACAACACATGCAGTTCTAAGCATCTCACTCCTGTGCCTATACATATGCAGTCAAAATATGTGAGCCACAGGGGACTTAATAATGGAGTACCATTGTGCCCGTAGAAAGCAAGTATTCCTGTCTGAAACAGATATTCCAATCAGGCTGCAAAGGAACTCCTGTGTACCGCTGACCGGGGCAGGCTGGGCGTGCCTCCCCGCCAACGATCGCGGAGTGGCTGGTCGGACACTGATGGGAGAAGCAGCAGGTGGATTGCAGTGCTTTGTAGGGAGCCAAGCTCAGCCTGCCTGGTTAGTAGGAGTCTCGGCTGTTGCTTTACCCGTGGTGCCAGCGGTTCAGCTGCTGCTCCACCCTCCCCTGCCCCAAGCGCACCCGCCACCTCGTGTTCTCCATGCCGAATTATGCATTAGACCTATGCAATCACAGCAACTTTATGGTATAATTTTTTAAGCATTAAATCTTAAGTATTATCTTTTTCTAGTCAGTTTTGTCACGTTTCGCTTCTTTGTTTTGCACACGGAGCGCTGTGGTTACTGATGCCGTAATGTGCGTATTATCCAATCAGAAGGAGTCAATCCGAAACCAAACCCTGCCCACACTTCTAGAAGCCTGGGCACGAGACACAGCGGTGGCTAAATTTTTATTGATTAAAATTACATATTTTGACTGAGCAACTCTATATTCGGGGATGCACTCCCTTGTAACCCCAGGAAACCACGTTTAAAATCTGAGGCCAGTCTGACAAATGGCTCAAAAGATATGCATGGAACAGACACACAAACACATAGATGGAGATTTTGTGAATTTATAGATAGACTAGTACATGCCCATAGCAAGTCTTCCTGTCTGAAACAGGTATCCAAATCAGGCTTTCCAGGCCCAAATGTAGGCTGTGTCTGAAAGTGGAATACAAAGAGATGTAGCCTATATGAAAGCAGTCACTTGATAGACTTTGACAGATATAAAAGGGAGTAAATGGCACTAAGATTTATTTGATTATGTGAATGCTAATTACAGAATACCTAAACATTGAAAGTGAATGGGACATCCAATATTGGCGACTGTTTCAGATCCCTTGTTTATTTGTTTGCCACATCACTTATTTGTGTGATCTTGTATCACTTATATTCATAATAGTGTATCTTCACTTTGGGAAATGGGAGTTGTTCAGCCATCATTATAATTATTTCCGTTGACATCACTGTTCAGTGAAATATTGAATTTCTTCTGTGTATTGTCAATAAACTCATGCACATGGCTCTACTGTAAGTATTTTTTATTGATGCGAGAAGATTATTTATTATTATTATTTTTCTGCCTAAACGATCGCATTTTTGACCTTCTAAACATTATGCAAAATGCATTTTTTTCACACACACCTCAGACCCGGTGAACAATTTTATAAACTGGAAAACATATTTGCCCCATGCTGAAAATTTATCCAGCCTATGGTTGCTATGTCCTGCAGTTTTATAGTTTTATAGTAATATGTACATATGTATATTAGCTGCTCTTGCTTGCTTGTTTTTTTTCTTGCCTTTTGATTGTTGCTCTGAGTGTTGCTATCCCTGTGCTGTTGCAATCCAGGAATTTCCCCGTTGTGGGACTAATAAAGGCTTATCTTATTCGTGGAGCAAATGTTGTCAGGCCCTTTCCCCAGGTTTTTTTTTTTTTTTTTTAACCTTTGGTGGAGGGAACCAAAAAAAAAAAAAAAAGGTAGATGCCACCAGCTGTTCTGGAACCACAGAGCTCAGCTGTTTTCCATGATAAATCAGCCTCAGGCCAAAAGCACACTCCACTTTATTGAAAATAACTGGCATCAGTTAGCGTGCCTTTGAGCCAGGCCATGTAAGCCGTGTTTGAAAGTGGAATACAGAGGTGTAGCCCACAATTATTAACTTTTAATTGAGATTTATTTGATTTTTGAATGTTAATTACAGAATTATTGAAAATGAATAGGACAGCCAATATTAGCCACTGTTTAAGAACCCTTTTTAAGTGTCTTTTGTCAGATTACGTATTTGTGTGATCTTTTATCAGTTATTGAGCGTTTTTGTGTCAAGTTTGGTGACGGCCATTGTTTAGTCGAAGCGTACATGTGGCCGCATATCATATGCAGTTGATCTGGGCATTCTGCTCCACAATTAACTTTTAATAATTAACTTTTATAATTGTGCGAGCACACTACGTGGAGCGCTATCACTGACTGGGGCAGGTTGGGCATGCCTCCCCGCGAACGATTGTGGAGCGCCCGGTCGGCAGTCCTTTGCAGGGAGGCAAGCTCAGCCTGCCCAGTTAACAGGAGTCTCAGCTGTTGCTTTAGTGTGGTGCCAGCAGTTCAGCCCCCCCCGCCTACCCGGTTAACGGGAGTCTTGACTGTTCTTTCTAACTTTAATTTCCTTGTTGACAGAGAGCGGTGGCTCAAACTTTTATTGATAAATATTACATATTTTGACCGAGCGACTCCATATTCAGGGATGCACACCCTCGTAACCTCAGGAAACCACGTTTAAAATCTGAGGCCAGTCTGACATACGGTTCAAGAGATATGCGTTGAACAGACTTTTCCTCCACCGCAACTGACCAGGATGTTGAACCCAACTTTAGCGTGTCTATTTTTCTGATGTGGCAGCAGCTTACCACAATTTAGCTGTGACCCATTTTCACCTCAGATCTTTATTTTGCCTCTCAAATTTAAAGAAGCATCCTTTTACTGTATGATCTCGGCCTTCTCTGGATGTCCACGTGTCTGCCAACACCACTCTGCAGCTGCATCCATGTACATGTACAGTGACTGGCTGGCTCGGATACATAATCCCAAAGTCTGCACTGGCTCAAGCTCTTCTTCATGCTAGCCATAAATTAGCAGCTCCCACAGGAGACTGGCACCTCCAACACACTGCCAAGGAAGGACTTGGAATCAGTATTTCTAGTTATTTACACCATATTGCACAATTCAGTGTGTGACTTGCATAGTGTGTGTGTGTGTGTGGGGGGGGGGGGGTGCGGGTGCGCTTATGAGCACCGACAGAAGTGTGTGGGTTGAAGTAATTACTATGCTGACTCACTGTGTGTGAGGTCAGAAGAGCACGTCTATTCCACTTCTCTTTCCTCTTTTCTCATCAGTCGTTTGCCCAAAATAGATGGCCAAAAACATCCCACATTGTATTTTATTAGTGTTACTGAATTTGTAATTAATTAAGGGTAGCATTTTATATAGAGTTGATGAGATGAGGATTCTCTCCTCCAACTCAGGAGTCTGGTTCTCAGCTGAAAAACTGTGGGTTGGCCTCTTCAGGTTGGGTATAAGTTGAACTCATTGAGGGGGTTTACCTTTCCTGTTTTTTTGTTTTGTTTTTTCATGAATGACTGAATTGACTGATGGAGGAGTGATGGAAAGTGACAGTATGGTAGTCTTAAAAAAGCCTCGAGTTTGCTTTTCAAGTAATCATTTATGGGGTGACATCCTTAAAAAGGTTTTATAATCCTAATAAAATAATGAATTTGTACTTACTGTTTTTGCATTTTAATTTGCATTTAAGATAAGATAAACCTTTAGTAGTCCCACAATGGGGAAATTACAGGATTGCAGCAGCAAAGGGATAGTAGCACTCAGAGCAATAATAAGTAAGACAATAAGATAAGAATTGGTTAGCCAAAGCAGTAAATATACATACTGTATGTACACAGTATATACAGTGCATCCGGAAAGTATTCACAGCGCTTCACTTTTCCCACAGTTTGTTATAGCCTTATTCCAAAATGGATTAAATTAAATTTTCCCTTAGAATTCTACACACAAAACCGCATAATGACAACATGAAAAGTTTTTTTTGAATTAACTAAGAAATCACCTGTACATAAGCATTCACGGCCTTTGCTCAATACTTTGTTGATTTACCTTTGGCAGCAATTACAGCTTCAAGCTTTTTTAGAATATGATGCCACAAGCTTGGCACACCTATCGTTGGGCAGTTTGGCCCATTCGTCTTTGCAGCACCTCTCAAGTTCCATCAGGTTACATGGGAAGCGTCAGTGCACAGCCATTTTCAGATCTCTCCAGAGATGTTCAATTGGTTTCAAGTCTGGGCTCTGGCTGGGCCACTCAAGGACATTGACAGAGTTGTCCTGAAGCCACTCCTTTGATAACTTGGCTTTGTGCTTAGCTTAGGGTCGTTGTCCTGCTGAAAGATGAACCGTCGCCCTGGTCTGAGGTAAAGAGCGCTCTGGAGTAGGGTTTCGTCCAGGATGTCTCTGTACATTGCTGCTTTCATCTTTCCGTCTATCCTGACAAGTCTCCCAGTTCCTACCGCAGAAAAACATCCCCACAACATGATGCTGCCATCACCATGCTTCACTGTAGGGATGGTATTGGCCTGGTGATGATCGGTGCCTGGTTTTCTGCAAACATGATGCCTGGCATTCATGCCAAAGAATTCAGTCTTTGTCTCATCAGAGCAGAGAATTTTGTTTCTCATGGTCTGAGAGTCCTTCAGGTGCCTTTTACTAAGGAGTGGCTTCTGTCTGGCCACTCTATCATACAGGCCTGATTGATGCATTGCTGCTGAGATAGTTTTCCTTCTGGAAGGTTCTCTCTCCACAGCGGAACGCTGGAGCTCTGACAGAGTGACCATCGGGTTCTTGGTCACCTCTCTGACTAAGGCCCTTCTCCCCCGATCACTCAGTTTAGACGGCCGGCCAGCTCTAGGAAGAGTCCTGGTGGTTCCAAACTTCTTTCATTTATGGATGATGGAGGCCACTGTGTTCATTGGGACCTGCAAAGCAGCAGACATTTTTCTGTACCCTTCCCCAGATTTGTGCCTCAGCACAATCCTGTCTCAGAGGTCTACAGACAGTTCCTTTGACTTCATGCTTGGTTTGTGCTCCAACATGCACTGTCAACTGTGGGACCTTATATCAGGAGTGTCCAATCATGTGCCATGGAGGGCCAAGACCCTGCAGGTTTTTTCTTCTACCCAGTCTCTTGAGCAGGTGTTTTCTTATCAGCAGTCAGTGGGTTTGAGATTCGTGGGAAAAATTTGCAAAAATTTTTGCAAAAATTTTGCAAATTTGCAAAAATCTCAAAAAACAATTCACATTGTGGGGTATTGTGTGTAGAATTTTGAGGAAAAATGAATTTATACATTTTGGAATAAGGTTGTAACATAAAATATGGAAAAAGTGAAGTGCTGTGAATACTTAATGGATGCACTGTATACACAGTGCAGGAGCAATACAGTTAGATGGTAACAGCAGCATTTCAGTTAATTAAATTACTCGGCATTGTAGAAATGTAAGCCCAGACAGTATATTTCACAGTTGAATTAGCAGTGTTGTTGTCACCCTCAATAATAATTGTAATTGTCTTAGTTGTGTATTGGAGGGGACAATCTCTATTGTGCAAGGTAGTGGTGTTTAGTACGGCCTCTATGAGGAGCACAGGTTAGATTGTAAAGTCTTGTCAGTCATTGGTAGATAGGAAGGACCTGTGGAACCTCTCCCTCAAGCACTTAGGATGGCACAGCCTACTGTTAAATGAGCTCCTCAGTGCATTCAGCATATCTCATGGAGTGGGACTTGGACTGCTAAGCCACCATTCTCCTATCTCCTTCACTGGGTTGAGGCGTCGCCACAGAACAGAGGGTTAGATGGTGTTTTTGATCAACCTGTTCAGTCTCTTCCTGTCTGCTGCCGTGATGCTGCTGCCCCAGCAGACCACTCCAAATGTGATGGCTGATGCCACCACAGAGTCGTAGAAGGTCTTCAGGAGTGCCCCCTGCACTCCAAAAGACCTGAGTCTCCTCAGGAGGAACAGCCTGTGCTGCCCCTTCTTGTGGAACGTGTTGGTGTTGTGTGATCAGTCCAGTTTATTGTTCACTTGAACACCCAGACACTTGTAAGATAAGATAAGATAAGCCAAGCCTTTATTAGTTCCACAACGGGGAAATTCCAGGATTGCAACAGCACAGGG
Source organism: Pholidichthys leucotaenia (assembly GCA_020510985.1). NCBI lineage: Eukaryota > Metazoa > Chordata > Actinopteri > Cichliformes > Pholidichthyidae > Pholidichthys > Pholidichthys leucotaenia. Next base: position 81,149,998 of record CM035844.1, on the reverse strand, counting down.
ATAGCAACACTCAGAGCAACAATCAGAAGGCAAGAGAAAAAAAAAAGCAAGCAAGCAAGAGCAGCTAATATACATATGTACATATTACTATAAATATATATATATACACACAGACACACAGTGCACGTACGGAGCATTGCAGCTAGGTGGAATAAATATGTAAATATATAAACACACACAGTGCGGAGCAATGTAGCTAGATGGAATATGTAGATATATAAACACACAGTGCAGAGCATTGTTGCTAGATGGGATGAAACAGCACAACCGTCTACTTAGTTATCCTACATGGTATGATTATGTGCCCATACATATTCTCACCCTCCATAGCGACCGGTATTTTCCTAGTTGTATGCCGGAGGGGACCATTGTGTAAGTCTATTGCATCTTTTGCATTCAAAAAACTATTAGGTTGTTACGTCTTTTTTGCCATCTCTGCAAGCAGCCCTGCTTAGGTTGTACAGTCTGACAGCCGTTGGTAGGAAGGACCTGTGAAACCTCTCGGTTGTGCACCTGGGATGACGTAGTCTGCTGCTAAATGAGCTCCTCAGTGCGTTCAGTATGTCCTGCATAGGGTGGAACTCGGACTCCAGCAGAGATGACAGTTTAGCCACCATCCTTCTCTCTCCTATCTCCTCCACCGGATCAAGGCGCTGCCCCAGGACGGAGCTAGCTTTCTTGATCAGTTTGTTCAGTCTCTTCCTATCGGCTGCAGTAATACCACTGCCCCAGCAGACCACTCCAAAAGTGATGGCTGATGCCACCACCGTGTCATAGAATGTCTTCAGCAGCGCCCCTTGTACACCAAAAGACCTGAGTCTCCTCAGTAGGAACAGCCTGCGCTGTCCCTTCTTGTAGAGTGCGTCAGTATTGTGTGACCAGTCTAGTTTATTGTTCAGATGAACACCCAGGTACTTATAGGATGTCACCATCTCGATGTCTGTTCCCTGTATATTTACTGGTGCTGTGAGGGGTTGTCCATGCCTGCGGCAGTCCACCACCAGCTCCTTAGTTTTCCTCGCGTTGATCTGGAGGCAGTTCTGATGGCACCAGTCCACGAAGTCCTGGATAAGCCCTCTGTACTCAGCTTCATCTCCATTGGAGATGAGGCTAACGATCGCAGAGTCATCAGAGAACTTCTGTAGATGGCAGTGTGGTGTGTTGTGTGAAGAGGAATGGAGCCAGAACTGCAGTACTGCAGATGATGGTGTCAGATACACAGTACCGGGTCCTCACAATCTGTGGTTGGTCTGTGAGGTAGTCCAGGATCCATGATGACAGGTGTTGGTCCACCCCTGCACACAGTAGCTTGTCCCTCAGGATCACTGGTTGGATGGTGTTGAAAGCACTGGAGAAATCAAAGAACATGATCCTCATAGTGCTCCCAGACTTCTCCAGGTGGGACAGGTTCATGTTACTTTATTTGTACCCGTAGGTAGATTTGTTTTGGAGTCAGGTGACATCCATATTTACAAACCACAATTACATTCAACATGAACACAAACACAGGCACACATGAAGCTGACTATAAACATGATAAAAGTACTCAAGGCTCCACCAATCAGGACATAGGACAAAGAGATGAGAGAAAAAACAAGGAGATAAGAGAGAAGGGTCATATTAAAAAGTTAAAGACTAGTCAAAGAGGTTAAAAACTCAAAAGTCTAAAACCCAATAAAAGATTTAGAACCCCAATAAAAAACCTACAAAAATAAGTAAATATAAAATCAAATTAATAAATGGGTAACTAAATTATGTGCAATATATTGTTACATCTTGTTCAACTCTTTAACAGCAGCAGGAACAAAGCTGTTTTTGTAGCGCTGGGTTTTACTTTTTGGGACAGCAAACCTCCGTCTGGAGGGAAGAAGCTGAAAGTGGCAGTGCAAAGGGTGGGAGTCATCATTTAAAATGGAGGTAGCCATCCTCTGTACCTGTCTGGTATACAGGGATGTCAGGCTCAGCAGTGACTGACCAAGCAAGTGACTGGACCATCTAACAACCTGATCCAAGGATTTCCTCTGTTTCAGTTTTGTCTGACCAAACCATGACACTAAAGAAAAGGATAAAACAGATTCAATAAAAGCCCGATAAAACATTGTCATTATGGTTCGGTCAGTTTGGAAGCGTGCAAGTTTCCTTAAACAATGCAAATGTTGCTGACCCTTTTTGCACACCCTTTCACAGTTCTCTTCAAAGCTTAATTTACTATTAGGGCTGGAAACGATCCCTAATTTCCAGAATCGATTCGATTCCGATTCTTGAGATTCTGAATTGATCCGATTCGATCCCGATTCGATCTGGGGAATTACCATTTTAATAGCCATTTTACTTCCCATGAAACAAAAATCTTTGAGACCTAATGCTGCAAATTGTACCAAGAATCTTCTAACTTTGTTAGTACATAAATTATCACATATAGAACTGACCCAAAATCAGTTACAATAATGCACTTTTTATTATTTAACTTATCATTTCATAAAGTGCTCACAGGTGCTTTCTTTAGTGCAAAGGGTGTGTCAAGTTCACCACCCAGAGTAAGTAAACAAATTCAATGCATGAACCATGCATTCATAATCTCATTGTATTTCAGTCCCTCCAGGATTTTGTCAGCTGTTTTTATGATTGTTGTGGCCCAAAAAGCCTGGATTTGTGGGAGCTGTTCCAAAAAGTTATGGCACTTTTAGAGTTTTTTTGCACTCAAAGTTGTGTGAGGAAGTACAAATTTTAAAGCAGCTGCTTTTTCCATAGTTTACAGTGATGCTGTTCTATGTAACACCACAAGAAAAGTACAGGATTGCCAAAGATTTCTTGTTAAACAGTGGTTTATTTAGAATTAAATGCTCAGTAAAATTGTAAAAAAAAAAAAAAAAAAGACCAATATTGTGTTCTTGCTGAGAACTTTAAAAAAAGAAATAAAAGAATTTGTCATTACAACAACTAAATTGCATTGAATGCATGTTAGTGTGGAGAAAATGATGGCAGCACCTCCTTGAATCTTGAAGGTCTTCTTCTGTGCTGAAATCCACATGAAGCAGGGATGCTCCTCCACTGACGACCTCTGACCTTCAGAAGGTCTCAGTGAGGATGAAGCTTCCAGTCTTCACACATCTGAAGGCGGATAAAAAGAATAGATTTCACAGTAAAATTAACATTCATATTTTTAGATCGCCACACCACAGTAGGGTTTAATAATTTAGTTTTTTTTTAAATATTTTAACTACAAATTAACGTTCAATGTTGGAAAAGGGTTTCAGTTCATTTCCTGAGGTTTGTTCATTTCAATTTAGTTCTACTGAGTAAAAATAGCTTGTTGTACTGTAGCCTTTTATTAATTTTATTGTGATTTATTCTCTTCACATCGCTTAAGTGGCAGAAGTCCATAATCTCATAAAATATACCTTAATTCTGCTTTTATTCACAGCGCTTAACCAGCAGTTCTCTCTGTGTCCATAGTTTGTAAAAGAAACCATCATCATGCCAGATAAATTATTAATTGACGACACAAACGTTAAAACAAACAAATATTATACTTACAGTCTCAGCAGCTCCAAGTCTCCCTCTGCTTCACGGGTTTCAGTCTCCGCGCATTTTCCGTTTATCAGTCGTCAACTTGGATGTTCCAACACAGCGCTGCATGGAGTAAAAGTCCGTTTATCCCCGCTTTATGAAAATATTAAGAAGCTGTTGAGGACAGTCTATACGGTGACTTTTGCTGCTAAATTAAGAGACGCACGTTATTAACTCCGTGTCATGTAAACACAAAAGACGTGTGCACGCGCCGCGGGGAACACAGAAGTTTTATTTATGAAAAATATTCAGAAGCTGTTGAGGACAATCTTTACGGTGACTTTTGTTGCTAAATTAAGAGACGCACGTTATTATCTCCGCTCGTGTAAATACGAAAGAGCATGCGCGGCAGGAAACTCTTGCCGGATGAGAACCGTTTTAACACCACAGAAGAAGAACTAGCATATCCGTTAGCTTGCTAGCTCCGTTAGCGCGTCGGTTGTTTATGGTTCTCGGCCGTTGTTCCTGGCTCACTGACCCGGTTTCGACCCGATTATACTCAGCAGACGTTCACAAACGTAAAAATATTATATTAAAACATATTAATGTTAAAAGATCGATCCGCGGATTTTGTGGATCGATATCGGCTCAGTCAAACGTATATCGATCCATATCGATATATTGATCTTTTGAACCCACCCCTATTTACTATCAATAATCGTCCCAAGATATTTGTAGGATTGTACACATTCAGTGGTCTGGCCTTTTAGTACAGTGACTTTGTGCCTGGGAGTTTTCCTCCTAAAGTCAATAACCATATCTTTAGTTTTTGTCGTATTCAGCTGCAGGTAGGAATCTTCACACCAGTGAACAAAATCATCAACTACTGGGCCGTGACCACTCTCACCATCCTGGAGGAGACTGACAATAACTGAATCATCAGCATACTTTATAATGTGTCTGTTGTCATGTCTGCTTCGACACATGTTTGTGTACAAGATGAAGAGTAGTGGTGACAACACACACCCCTGCGGAGAGCCAGTAGAAGAACACTTTTGGTCAGACAATGTACCATTGACCCATACTCTCTGTGTCCTGTTGGTTAAAAAATCCAGAATCCAACCCGCCAGATTGTTGCAGGAGCCTTTCAACTAAAATATGAGGTTGGATTGTATTAAAGGCGGAAGAAAAGTCCACAAATAAGTCTGGCATGTGTCCCATTAAAATCCAGATGTTTAAAAAGCATGTTAAACAGGACTTCCGGGAAGATGGCGGAGAGGCATAACGCTTAAACAGAGAGCTCTCCCTAGTCGGATTAAAAATCTTTGGTAAATGGCCAACTTGACATAAATAGATCAATAAACCAAGGGATGAAAACACGAAGAAGCCGGGCACACGGACAAAAGCGGGGTAAAAACTAGAGAATCCCTCTTCAGCAGCGCTGGAGAAATCGCTGAACATGAGGCCCAAAAAAACGAGGTGACTACAACAGAGAAAATGGAGGACGCCAAACTCGATGTAAGTATGCTGATGATTCAGTTGTTGTCAGTCTCCTCCAGGATGGTGAGAGTGGTCACGGCCCAGTAGTTGATGATTTTGTTCACTGGTGTGAAGATTCCTACCTGCAGCTGAATATGACAAAAACAAAAGATATGATTATTGACTTTAGGAGGAAAACTCCCAGGCACAAAGTCACTGTACTAAAAGGCCAGACCACTGAATGTGTACAATCCTACAACCAAGGTTCCAAGGTTGTCATAGCCAGGAGCCAGGAGCGGTACTGGGGTTAAGCTCCCAGTGCTCATAAAATGCTCCTTACGGCGTGCGTCTCGAAAAGCCTCTGACAACTAAGTCCAACTCCTAGCCTGCCCGTGTGGTTTAGTCTCTAAGCCCGGCAGAACTGCTTTTACTAATAGGAGAAGGGGCGAGGGCGGATCTCTGGCGCCTTAAAACCAGATGCTTCGGGTAGATTGTGGCTCGTCAACCTGGGAAGGCAGCCCATCTAGGGTAAGGTAAACCCTGATTTCAAACCTCCGCTGCCTTGCGGCACACCCAGTCACGGGAAAGGCTTCAGGAGTCAACCCTGAGGAAAAATCCGGAGTCGGAGCCCCTAAGGCAGTTCTCTGTTGTGCTCAACATCGTTCTGGCAGCTCCTGCGATGGCGCTGGTGCCAAACTATAGCAGCCCTGCTGTTCCTTTGGATTCATCAGTGACGTGGAGAGGGGGGACATGCTGCATGGGTAACATCTTGTCCTCCATATCTTCCTGCCCAGGCTTGAATCCTACCAACGCCCAACGCTGGAAGGTAGAACACCGGTGCGCATCGGCCTGTTCAGCCACAGGCGGTGCTGTTCCAGCAGAGTAGACGTTTAGGATTCTCTGCCATGGTCATCATAGACCGACGGAGGCCGACGACGAAACTCGATGTTATGAACACTGGCTTTGCCAATATAAGTAAGGACATAAAAGACTTCAAGCGACAACTCCAACAGGATTTAACGGCTCTTAAGGAAGAACTGAAAAAAGAAATGGAGGAAATTATGGGTCTTCGAAAAGAAATAGACCGCAAGCTAACTGAAACCATGGAGGAACTGTGCACTCATCGGGCGTTTATGGCAGAAGCACAGGCTCGAATATCAGATTTGGAAGACTGGAAGACCGAGGCAAGCAAGCGGCTGCAGACCCTGACGGCACAAACACAGAGGATGCAGGAAAAAATAACTGACCTGGAGAGCAGGTCCAGGCGGAGCAATATACGCATCTTCGGGATTCCGGAGGGCACTGAAGGCAACTCGATGACGAAATTCATAGATCAATTCTTAAAAAAAGAGCTTGAGCTGCCTGATGAAACAGACCTGCAGATCCAACGAGCGCACAGAGCCTTGACACAGAACCCGAATTCAAACTCTACACCCAGGTCAGTTGTGGTAAACTTTTTAAAATACGATGTAAAGGAAAGAATCCTGACACAAGCGTGGAAAAAAAAAAAAAAAAAGATACGAGTCGGCGACAAACAGATATTCTTTGACCATGACTACCCGACAGAAATTGTGCAGCAGCGAAAGAAATATGCCAACAGTAAAAAAATGCTGAAAGAGAAAAAAAATTTTATTCCAAACACCGCTAACGAAGATGAGAATTCATTGGGAGGACGGCGTGAAAACCTACAACACGGCCAGAGAGGCAGCGTGGGACATAATGGAGCGAGGCTTTGTGGTGAGCGTACCCGAGGAAGCGGCTGGAGCAGCGGCGGCACGGAACACATCGAGACAGCCGGAATGGAGGCGAGTGAGCGGCAGAGGGCGGGAGACGGACGTGGCGCACCGAGCCCAGGAAAAACTGCAAGGCTTTCAACGGAAAGCCTAGATTATAACAAAGATTAAGAAGGACACAGAAGAAATGAAGGCCAAGAAGACAAGGTAAAAGAGAAACAAACGGCTAGGAGAGGTTAAAGTGATTTTTGTTGGACCTTTCTAGACTAATGACTATTACTTGGATAGTAACTAGAGGTCTAGGCAGGGCCCCCTCACTATGTGAGGACATTCCCTCCACCCACCAACAGGGACCAGTGGGCAGAAGAAAGGCCCAAAGTACGGAGGTCGAGATTCGTTAATGTGTTTTTGTACATATATGTGTTAGTTTTGTTGTTAAAGGGGTTAGGAGCACAAGTTTAAAAAAATGGAAAAACATGAATATGGTTAAAAATCTTGAGATAGTGACATTAAACGTGAATGGTCTGAACTCACCTGTTAAAAGGGAAAGAATAATAAGAAAATTCAAGAAAGAAAAAGCCGAAATTATATTTATGCAAGAGACACATTTGAACAAGACAGAACATGAGAAACTAAAGAGATTTGGCTATAAGAACTCCTACTACAGTTCATTTAAGGGAGGAACTAAAAGGGGGGTTATGATACTAATTTCAAATAAAATACAATTTGAATGTGAACAAGAAATCCAGGATAAAGAAGGCAGATATGTAATAATAAAGGGAAGAATAGATGGTATGCAGATCACATTAGTGAACATCTATGCCCCACCAGAAAGTGACGAGGCTGATCCAGATCGCATAGTTTTAGAATCATCGGCCATTACGAGCTCAGATCACACGAGACGGCCCGCTGAATTTAAGCATTTATTTATTTATTTTCTACTCATTTCAGTTCTGCATTTAATATGAACCCTGAGTTTGAAATAAACGTTTGAATTTGAATATCCCAAAAGCCGCTGCACATCCGGGTACTCCAGGCTCAGCCAATATTGAGCACCAGAAGTCGCATTAATGGTAAGGAATACTCATCATTGATTAGCAACAGCATAACAATGTTTTTTTTCCACAATATCTTTATTGAACCTTTTTTTTTTTTTTTTTAACAAACATGATACAAACAATCAAACACTAACACTAAAGTACTACAAAAAAAAAAAATGCACTAAAAACACCAACAACCACCAACAAAATCAAGTCTTCAACAAAGCTCCTCTGTTTAGTCTAGACAATCCAATACATAAGTATACATATTATGTTCACCAGTTTGGAATTTACAAGGTCCACACACATCATTCACCTTCTTCTTCAAGAGTTATGTTTAAATTTTTTACATAATCAATAAAAGGTCTCCATATATTCTCAAACACAATTTCCTTTGATTTCAGTATATATGTTATTCTTTCTAATGGAAGGTTTGTTAACATCTGTCTTAACCACTGAGTCACATCTGGTCTATGAGTCTTTTTCCATAATAGTGCAATACATTTTTTGGCATTAAGCAAACTGAGGTCTATGAATGTTCTTTCACTTTTATTAAAATTATGCTTTTCTGGGTACAGACCCAACAAAAACAGTTTAGGATTCAATATGATTTGTTTTGAGATTATTTTTTCAATTGTTACCCTCACCTCTTCCCAAAACATTCTTATTAATCTACATTCCCATAAACAATGAAATAGGGTTCCTTTACTTTCCATGCATTTTGTGCATGTATCTGGTATATTTTTGTTATATCTATTTAACTCCTCCGGTGTAACATACATCCGCATTAACCATTTGAAATGTATCAATTTAAGGCGTGCATTTATTGATTTGGTTTGAGCTTCTGTACAAGCCAATTCCCATTGTTCCTCTGAAATTTCAATTTGCAGATCTTCTTTCCAGTAGTTTAATCTTTTCAGTGAATTTTCACTTGAAGATAGTGTCAATGAATTATAAAACTCTGAAATAATACCCTTTCTTTTACTATCTTTCATCATCATTTTTTCCAAGGATGAATAAATAGGTCGAGTGAGAGCTTTATTTTGATTTGATCGAATAAAGTTTCTAAGTTGAAGATATTTAAAAAAATGTGTTCTATTGAGATTAAATTTGATCCTCAGCTCTTCAAAAGACATTATGTTGTCTGCACATGGCAAATATAAATCCTGAATCTTTTGGTATCCCTTTTAAATTCCATACTTTAAATACAGTGTCCGCTCTCCCTGGTTTAAAATATTGATTACCCCATATTGGACTAAATTGTGACAATAACTGTGGTTCTTTTAAATAGTTTTTAGCTTCACACCATATTTTGATCATATGCTTTACAAATGGATTTTTAACTTGTTTTTGTAATTTTTTTGCCGAATCTGAGTATATGAATATGGGAAGAGGTAAAGGTAAATTGTATGATTCCATTTCAGTCCAGTGAGGGAGATCATTTGATGAAAAATAATATGTCATAGACCTCAGTTGTGCCGACCAATAATACAACATAAAATTTGGACATTTCAGACCTCCACGATCAAATGGTAAATATAATAAAGACAAACGTAATCTAGCCCTCCTGTTGTTCCATATAAATTCCACTAACTTTTTTTTTTATTCTTGAGAATAGATCTAAAGGTGGTGATAAGGGAATGTATTGAAATAAATAAAGTATTTTAGGTAAAATATTACTTTTAAGTATATTGATTACTATATTAAGTATATTGATTACTTTTAAGTATATTGATCATCGACATTGGTAGTGACATCCATCTCTGAGTTAACTCATTGATATCTGACATTAAGGCTTCATAGTTGACACTGGCGACTGATTCTAGCTTAGGCATAATATGGATTCCTAAATATTTAAACTGATTTACAACATTGAATTGATTTACCTCAGGGGCTGGGTAATTTCTCTGGGTCTCATTTAGCATTAATATTGAAGATTTAGTTTTATTTATTTTATATCCTGATATTTCCCCAAAATTCTTTATTAAATTCAACAAGGTTGGAATTGATTTTTTTAGATTCGACATAAACAAAATTATATCATCGGCGTACAGGGAGATTTTATGTTCTGTTGGTCCAACTTTAATTCCATATATTTGTGAATGTAAACGTATCGCTATCGCTAAAGGTTCAATTGCCATAGTAAACAGTAAAGGTGAAAGTGGACAGCCTTGTCGACATCCTCTATTGATTTTTATTGGTTTTGAAATATTGTTATTTGTTAGGATTTCTGCTGTAGCATTATTGTATATTATTTGAACCCATTTTATGAAATTATTTCCAAGTCCAAACCTTTGTAGGACTTCAAAAAGAAAGGGCCATTCAACTCTATCAAAGGCCTTTTCGGCGTCCAATGATAGGAGAGCTGTATCCGGTGCTTCTTTATTAAAATAAATAATATTAAATAGTCTTCTTACATTATGGAAGCCTTGTCTACCCTTTGTAAAGCCATTCTGATCTCGATTAATAATATTTGGTAAAATTTCTTGTATTCGTCTTGCTAAAATTTTACAGATTATCTTAAGGTCGGCGTTTAATAGGCTTATTGGTCTCATATTTTCACATTTATTAGAGGGCTTACCTGGTTTTGGCAGCAGTATAATTAAGGCATTATTTATGTATGATGGTAAATTATTATTTTGAAATGCTTCTAAAACCATTTCCAAAAAAGGTTTTATTAATTTATTCTTAAATTTTTTATAAAGGTCAACTGGAAGACCATCTGGTCCTGCACTTTTTCCTGATTTCATATTATCAATGGCTAGCCCAACTTCTTCTTGACTAATTTTAGACTCCAATATCTCCCTGTTTTCATTTGGAATACACGGTATAGATAGTTCGTTCAAAAACCCATTTAGTTTTGTTAAATCAGGTTCATTTTTGGTATCATATAATTTTTCATAGTAATCTCTAAAGGCTCTATTAATTTCTAAAGGATCTATAACTACCTGTCCGTTACTTATAATACTGGTAATTGGTGTTTTAATTTCCAATTGTTTAATCTGCCATGCTAATAATTTTCCTGATTTTTCACCTTGTTCATAAAAAGATTGTTTCAATCTTAGAAGACTCGAGGCAGCTCTATTCGCTGATTTTTTGTCGTATTCAGCTCTCAAAATCAGTAATTCATTCTCCAACCTTGGGTCACTTCCTGCATACACTTTTTCCTGAAGACTTTTTATTTTATGTTCCAATTTAGCTCTCTCCTCTCGAGTCTTCTTAGATTTTGATCCTGTATAACTAATAATATGTCCCCTAATAAAAGCTTTGAAAGCTTCCCACTTTACACATGCTGATGTTTGTGTAGTATTGATGTCAAAGAACTCGTCTATCTGTTTTTCTATATACTTGACAAATTCCTCATCCTGAAGCCATTTATGCTGAAATTGCCATCTACCTGATTCCTTTGTCAATTTTTTATCTACATATATTAGACAACAGGGTGCATGATCAGAGATCACGATGTTATCATAAAAGCAGTTTTGAATCTTGGACCTTAATTCTGTGGAAATCAAAAAATAATCAATACGTGAGAATGTCTTGTAGGTACTGGAATAACAAGAATAGGCTTTAACTTGTGGTTTCATTTCTCTCCATATATCTAACAATCTCAATTCTTTCATAAAATGATTAATAGTCATCCTACATCCAATGTGCGTACAATCCAGTCCTGTTGATCTATCCACACCTGGATTCAATGTACAATTAAAATCCCCTGCTATTATATGTTGCCCTGTAAGTGATGATAAGATGAGAAATAAATTAGCAAAGAACTTCTGATCATCTATATTGGGACCATATAAGTTCACAAGATTTATATTTTCTAATAGCAAAGAACCTTGAATGATTACATATCTTCCAAATTTGTCTCCAATTACATTTTTCACTTGAAAAGGAACTGATTTATGTATGAGAGTCATAACTCCCCTGGCTCGGGATGAAAATGAAGAGGTGAATACACTTCCCTGCCATCTACTCCTAATTCTTTTACCATCCTCCTCTATCAGATGAGTTTCTTGTAAAAACACAATTCTTGAACCCATGTCCTTTATTTTATTCATAACTTGTTTAAGTTTTTTTAAATTTTGTAGACCTCTGCAATTCCATGAAGTTAAATTAAGATTAACACTTTGGTCCATGATCAATAGAGAGTTTGGGATTACCTTGCAGTGTAAACATGCTCATACAGAGAAGCAAAAACATGAGTGGTTGAACATTCATCCTACAAACTACACACAAACAAATTTCCCCTTCCCACACTTGTGGCAAACCCCCCAAAATCAAAAGAAAAATTCTGTCTCCCGATATAGCCATCGACCGTTCCACACCCACGGGGAACAGCCTAAGCCACTCCTTCTTCATCCTCCCAATCACCCTAACTCTACTGCTTTTAATGACGTAACATTAACTCTCCTCTGTAGTTTTCCAACTTAACTCCAAAATTTTTAACAACTTTGTACATCATAGTTTTTTTTTTTGTTTGTTTTTGTTTTGTTTTTTTAATATATAGTACAATCTATATTTTGTAAACTTACTATTTACTTCAAGTCAGTCAGATGCCTGTGCAAATGCTTAATTATTCTACCTTATATTTTGTTCATGCTTAGCTCCCACCAGTCTCTTCTTCTTCTTTGATCTTCTTGATGAACTCCTGCGCCTCCTCTGGGGTCTTGAAGATGTGGGTTCTGCCCTCATACGTGGTCAGCAGTCTCGCAGGATAGATTACACCATGACGAATCCCAAGGTTGCGCAGCTCCTTACGTACGAGATCAAACTGCTTCCTCAATTGCTGGATTCCTGTGGCCAAATCTGGATAGAACCGCACCTGCTGGTCCTGGTGTTTAATCTCTCCTTTAGCACGTGCAGCGTTGAAGATCTTCATCCTGTCTCTGTTGCTAAGAAACTTCATAATTAAGGTCCTCGGCGGTCCCTTAGCTCTCCGTGGGCCAATACGATGTGCTTTTTCCAGAACCACTGCTGATTGCAACTCCTCGCTGCCCAGCACCTCCGGAATCCACTTTTCCAGAAAGGAACATACGTCCCGACCTTCTGATTCCTCTGGAAGACCCACCAGCCTCAAATTATTCTGTCTCGACCGAGATTCCAAATCCAAAATATTATCTTCCAGAGATTTATTTTTTTTTTCCAAAGTGCGCACCTTTAATTGAAGACGGGTGACGTCATCTTCAGCACTAGCGAGACGGAGCTCCATCTGCGCCGTTCGTTCTACACAGTCACCCAATTCCTTTCTTATTCCTTCCAACGCTGTCATAATCCCATCAAATCTAGAGGAAAAGTCCGCTCTCATTGAACTCATGGCAGCCATCAGCGCATCTGCGCCTCCCCCCGCAGACATCGCACCGTTGCCAGCCTCCTCCGCCATATATGGAGTTTTGTTTGCTGCGTCACAGACCTGAAAGTCCGTTAATTTGGACTGTTTCGGCGGCTCGCTTTTTCCTTTTCCTGGTTTTCCAGCCTTAGGCTTCGCCGACATATCCTCGCCCAAATGCTGGGATACGTTCTGTCCCAAATGAGAGAGTTATTTGCCGATTTTTTTTCTCCAGGAGCAGAGCAGAGCGAGACACGTCCGTCCTATGTGGCAGCCATAACCGGAAGTGTGGCATAACAATGTTATTAAAAAGAATTCAGAGACTTATTGTACTTTAAAAGTGTTGAAATTACATAAAATGCACACATTTTTTTTTCCACAATATCTTTATTGAACCTTTTTTTTTTTTAACAAACATGATACAATCAAACACTAACGCTAAAGTACTACAAAAAAAAAAAAAATGCACTAAAAACACCAACAACCACCAACAAAATCAAGTCTTCAACAATGCTCCTCTGTTTAGTCTAGACAATCCAATACATAAGTATACATATTATGTTAACCAGTTTGGAATTTACAAGGTCCACACACATCATTCACCTTCTTCTTCAAGAGTTATGTTTAAATTTTTTACATAATCAATAAAAGGTCTCCATATATTCTCAAACACAATTTCCTTTGATTTCAGTATATATGTTATTCTTTCTAATGGAAGGTTTGTTAACATCTGTCTTAACCACTGAGTCACATCTGGTCTATGAGTCTTTTTCCATAATAGTGCAATACATTTTTTGGCATTAAGCAAACTGAGGTCTTAAAATGCAAACATTTACTTGTATTTTTAGTTTTAAACATATTGTATGGCTCTCACGGAATTACATTTAAAAATATGTGGTGTTCATGGCTCTCTCAGCCAAAAAGGTTCCCGACCCCTGTTCTACATGAAATGTTGCTGTTAGTGGAACGCACAATAAAACTACAGATGTGAAACGGAAATGTACTGTCGTCACAGGATGCTGGAGCAAGCATTTTGGCTCTGGTCTGAATGAGCTGTGTGCGCGAGCAAGGCGGGAATAGTTGTGAAGTAACGTGCGAATGGCAGGAGAGAAAGCTAGCAGGACAAAACTAAAAAGATGGGCAAATGTAAATTTAATGACAGTTGGCTCTCAAGAGATGACTTTGCAGACTGGCTCAAACGCGTTCCCAACGACGACACTGAGGCGTACTGCACGCTGTGCAAAAGAACACTTAAACTCGGGACCCTGGGCGTCAGGGCACTGGAGTCACACATCAAAGCTAGCAAACACCAGGAATCAGCAAATGCAGCACGCAACTCTCATGGAATTGCTCAGTTCTGTTCGGTTACAAGCAGCACGTCAAGAAATAATACAAATGATATTCGCGATCTAATGGGCTCGACTGAAACGATGAAGGCAGAAGTTCTGTGGACGCTTAACACCGTGGCTAAACACCAGTCATACAGAGCTAATGACGACATCGGGGAACTGTTTCAAGCAATGTTTCCCGACTCGACAGTAGCCAAAACATTCCAATGCGGGAGAGACAAGACCGCCTATATCATCCGATTTGGAGTAGCAGAGTTCGTCAAGAAAGATTGTATCTCAAAGGTTTGCACACAGGCTTGTTTGCGACTACGTTGCGATACATGGGGGCGTTACCAGGGTTCCACTTACACCTGACTTAATGAAATCTGTCATGGCTGCCAGGTCATGGTACCGTGTGCATTTGGACGAAGAGAGGAAGAGGAAGGAGGCAGAGACACAAGGGAAGAAAAGGGCACACGCGGAGGAGCAGTTACAAGACCTGAAAGTCAAGAGGGACAGTCTGCATACAGCCATTGAGAGCCTGGGCAAAGATGCAGATGAGTTGGCAGAGCAAGCAGAGGGCAAGGCTGGGAGCAAAATGGCATAGCTCCTCTCAAAATCAAATGCTCTGAGGAGGGCTGCTAAAGACAAACTCTCCCAGCTTAAGGTTCTGGAGGACGAAATTGCCACCAAAAGTGCAGAGCTTAGAAGCATGTAAAATAATGAAAATAATGGGTGTATATATGTTCGTTTCATTGACAATAAACGTCAATTGACCGCAATCTGGGTTTGTTCCTCTTTTTTTTAATACTTCGTGAAGGTCGTAAATTTAATCCATGATGGTCTAAAAAAGGTCTAAAAAAGTCTAAAATTGCACTTGTTAAAACCTGCAGACACCCTGCGTTTTTTTCAACAACTGTTTGATCTCATAGCAACACATAGTGAAGGAGTCCTAATTTGTGGAGGAGACTTAAATGCCGTCATGGATCATGAAGTTGATACAACAAGTGTTAAGAAGACAAAAAAACATGTAACAAAGTTCATAAGAACCTCACTGGCAGAAATGGGTATGGTAGACATATGGAGGGACCTGCACCCACTCGAAAAAGACTATACACATTATTCAGCAGTCCATAAAGTACACTCTAGAATAGATTACTTTCTTATGAATGAAGGTAACAGACACGGGGTGAGAAATTGTCGGATTGGAGGGGCAGAAATATCAGATCATAATCCTATATACATGGAAATATATTTAAACAATAGAAAACGACAAACAACATGGAAACTTAATGTAGGACTATTAAATGATGAGAAAATGAAAGAAAGAATAAAGGTAAACATAAATGAGTATATCGAGGAGAATGATAATGGAGAAGTGGACCCAACAATACTATGGGATGCACTAAAAGCCGTGTTAAGAGGTAAATTAATTGTTGAATCAGGAAAAGCAAAAAAGTCTAAACTGGAATCATATGAACAAAGATGTGAGAGACTGAGGGAATTAGAACGTAAACATCAAAACACAAATGACCCAAAAATATATCAAGAAATTAAGGAAGAAAAAATAAAGATAAAAGAAATACAAATAGATGAAATTGAAAGGAAAAATAGATATTTAAAACAAAAATATTATGAAACGGGGCCAAAGGCCACAAAACTGCTGGCAAAACGGCTAAGAAAACAACAAACGGTGAATAATGTATATAAGATTAAGGACCCTGTCACAAATAAAACCACAGTTACCCCAGAAAACATCGAAGAGATATTCCATAAATTCTATCAAGAACTGTACTCGCAACCTGAAGAGACAAATGTTAAGGATATTAAAAAATTTCTATGCATATTGGACTTGCCATCAATAGGAAACCAACAAAATGAAAAGCTTACAGCAGAAATAACAACACAAGAGATTAAAGATGTGATTAAGTCACTAAAAAATGGTAAATCACCAGGTAGTGATGGATACCCATCTGAGTTTTATAAACTGTTTATAGAAGAACTCACGCCACAGCTCCTAAAGTCATTTAATTGGACATTAAAGGCCAAATGTCACGTAATTTTTTTTTCTAAATAACAACGAATTTAGATAAAATACACATAGCTTAAACCAAATATTCATACCGGAGACCATATCACCCACCTGTATTTACATAATTGCACAAAATACACCAGGTGAAGGCCCCACCTTGCTTGCTGGCTTGTGACAGCCAGTCCAGACCACGCCCATGTTTTTGACATCACCAGTTGTACCCTGGCTGCCCTGCCTATCCACATTCACACTTATCAACATTGGACAATCATGACGGAAAGTGACAGCGATTGTGAACAAATTAGTTTAGTTTTGTCTTTTTTTTTTTGTCAGTGGTTCAGACAGTGACAGAGGCATAGAACCTTACAGGTTCGAGCCGTCCGAGACGGAATCAGATGCTTTATCTGATGACAACAGTTCCACCGATGACCAGAGAGCAGAGCCAGTGGAAAATGTCATTGAACTGGACATTAATCGCCTCCAGAATTGCGAAGCCGAAGGGGGTCTGTCGAGGGCGCCCCATAAATATTGATTTTTCGGAAGCCATTATTATTACAGTGGAGGAGAGCCGCTGCTGTCAAGAAATTGACCAGATCAATATGAAAATGGAGGCGCATACCTGTCAAGTGAGACGTTTTCGCCGTATTTTAATACCGTAAAACGCTGCTATAAGGGACAGCGGAGTAATAATGGACATTTCTCTGGGAAATGTTTTCATACCTGTCAATTGAGACGTTTTCGCCGTATTTTAATACCGTAAAACGCGGCTATAAGGGACAGCGGAGTAATAATGGACATTTCTCTGGGAAATGTTTTCATACCTGTCAAGTGAGACGTTTTCGCTGTATTTTAATACCGTAAAACGTGGCTATAAGGGACAGCGGAGTAATAATGGACATTTCTCTGGGAAATGTTTTCATACCTGTCAAGTGAGACGTTTTCGGCGTATTTTAATACCGTAAAACGCGGCTATAAGGGACAGCGGAGTAATAAGGGACATTTCTCTGGGAAATGTTTTCATACCTGTCAAGTGAGACGTTTTCGCCGTATTTTGGTGCCAAGCGCGGCTGTGGGGGACGGCGGAGTGGTTTGGGACACTTTTCTGGGAAATGTTTTAAATGTAGTTCGTGTTGTTATTGTCAAATATTTTAAGGAAAATACGGGGAAAATGCAATTTTAGCAAAAACGGTCGTATTGCCATTTCTGTACGCCCAAAAGAAAAATATACTGGAAAAAAATTGAGTGTTTTGCGGAGCACGTCCTGTGTGTGATCACCCACAGCTGGTGCTGGCAGATCGCTCAGCGTCAGCTATTCGCACTACCATGAGAAGTGTGGAGTCGCTCATTAGTCTAATTGTCAGGCGGGCTGATCGCTCAGCTTGAGCTATTCTCACTACAATGAGAAGTCATTAGGACAATGGTTTAACACGTTCAGCTGTGCAGCGGTTGCGGAACAGACAGAGATCGCCTGACAAATACAGAATTCTGCTTTTTTTTTTTATTTTGCGCCGGACGCTGAGTTTTGTTGTTATTGTCAAATATCCATGAATCCTTAAAATATTTGACAATAACAACACGAGTTGCATTTCGGGCATTTCCCAGAGAGGTGTCCCTTGTTGCTCCGCTGTTCCTTATAGCCGCTTTTTATGGTGTTGAAGTACGGCGAAAACGTCTCACTTGACAGGTATGAAAACATTTCCCAGAGAAGTGTCCCTTATTACCCAGCTGTCCCTGATAGTCCCGTTTTAAGGTATGGGTGAAATATCCAATTTTTTCTTTCTTGTTGCTCACTTCAACCTTCCAGTCTCCATATAAACAATCAATTGAAATACCCCAAGCATCAAACTAGGGTACAATCGATTTCGTCACTTCCGCCTTCTTCCCCAGGCGATTCCAGGGGCCGTGTCAGGCCAAGCGCGGCAGTTTTAAATTAACGAATATTCCGTTGTTACTGAAGCATATGCACCAAGACCCGAACGGATCGGTTCCCTTTTATATCTAGTTTCAAGATATTTAAAGTACCCTGTTACGTGACATTTGGCCTTTAAACAACAACAAAATACCTCCATCATGGAACGAAGCCATTATTTCAGTTATTTTAAAGCCAAGGAAAGATAGGGAACAATGCGGAAACTACAGGCCAATGTCTTTATTAAATGTGGATTATAAAATATATACAACAATTATCTGTAAACGAATAAAGACATTCTTGACGGAATTGATAGAGGATGATCAAACTGGTTTCATAGAGGGACGCCAAACACATGATAATATCAGGAGAACAATACACATAATTAATCAAATACATAAAGAAAAGAAAAGTGCAGTAATAATGAGTTTAGATGCAGAAAAAGCATTTGATAGGGTTAATTGGATGCTCCTATATAATGTGCTGGAACGCTTTGGATTTAACGAAAAATCAGTGCAATGCATAAAGACACTGAAAAACCTGTGGCAAGAATCAAGATAAACAGTAGCTTAACAGACAAAGTAAATATACAAAGATCAACTAGGCAGGGATGCAGCCTATCGCCCACCTTGTTGACTGACTTCCGGTTCCTGTAGGGTGAGGACGCACAAGTTGAGGCTCCCAGTTTCGTTTCTGTTTAAAACGCAGTTAAACACAGTTTAGAGCTAGCGTTTTTGAGCTTTTCTTGTTACTACCGCTGGAGAATAAACCTGTTCGTGCCAAAAAAAAAAGATAATTGCCAGAAGTAGCTGGTGAAGCTATCGAGCCCCTCACCCTCAGGGAGAACAAAAGACAGAGAACCACGAGGGCCGCAGCGGAGAGAGAGGACGGTGTGGGAATTTACAGCGGCAGCGCACGGGACCGAATGACGCCGGGAGAGTGACCAGCTGGCAGCGACGCCGCAGTGCTGGATGAGAGGCGATAAAACAGCTAAGTAAAGGAACGTGCTCACTGTCTGTGTGTGGTGAATGTTTGTTAGTCACGGTGCGTTCACGGGAGGCTAAGTTGTGCTGCATTGTATGCTGTAGGTTTCCCCTGGACAACAGAAACCAAAGAGCCGCTCCTCTTCTCTCCACTTGTCACCTGCCTGCCATCTCTACTCGGGCACGGAGCATTCCCTCCTCGAGGCGTACAAGAGGGCCTTGGACGAGCCCGGACAGTTCGGTGCTCAACTTCCAGGCTAAGGAGGATGTTAGCGGGAGTTCCTGGCCGGACAGTCAGTGAATGCATCACGCTCGATTGAAGACACTCAGGTTTTCCTCTTGTAGCGCAGGAAGTGACTCTGGTTGAAAGAATTGTATTGCTTCTTTCCCTTATGTGCTTTTTCAGGGTATTCATGCTATATATAATATTTATTGTGGGGTAGTCTCTTATCTTGGGCACTTTGGGAATGTATGTATGGTTTCTATGAGAGTGTATGACTTCAAAAAAGATGGCTGCCACCGGAGTGAGGAGTGGTCTGATGGGACACTTTCTGCCTATATACTTATTCTTATTACTGTCTTTGTGTCTCTGTAACTGCAACAAGAAGGGTTTTCCGGCCAACTCAACTAAAGGTGAAGCTAAAAAGTTTTATTTATATGGATTTGGACATGGACATTTCACCCTGTACTCTATCTGGTCTGCAAAAGCCCTGAGAAAAATCTCCCAAAACAAGGCAAACATGACTGGTAAGCAAATATCACAATATGGCAGAGGCTATACAATTAAAGTACTGTTAGCACTGCTACTTCTGGCAGGGGATATTCACCTTAACCCTGGACCTGCCACTATTAAACAGCAGACCACTGGGTTAGCACAAACATCTGAGCTGGCGAATTGGTTGTTTCTATCTACGGCCCTTCATAGCGAGTCGGGTGAGTCGAATTGCACTGAACAGACTCACATGTCTGATCCTGCTGTAAACAGCTGCGCTACGTCCAAACTTTTGGAAACAGGAGCGGTTAAACAAATTACAAATGAGGCGAGATCCGAAAACCGTGCTGTTCAAAAGCAAAAACAACATCTATTTTTCCAAACTGTTAATCATGCACGAGTTCTTTGGGACGCAAAGGCTAAACCAAAGGGGATCCTCGGCGGACATCTAAACATACGAAGCATAATCCCCAAAAGAGATGAGATTTCGGTGTTGCTGTCTGACTCAAATCTGGACTATCTTTGTCTCTCAGAAAGCTGGCTACACAGTAACATTGACACCAATATGATCGATATTGTGGGCTATCAGTGTTTTAGAAAAGACAGGCAGCCAGGGAGGGGAGGAGGTGTTTTAATTTACATCAAAGAGAAATTTAAATGTCAATTGGTTGATTTGAATACTTCACTTGAATGTTTAGCAGTTAATGTATGTCTCTCACCGGTAATGAATTTCAACATCGCAGTATTGTACAACCCACCCTCACACAATTCTTCTTTTTATAATGAATTAAGTGATCTGGTTAAACAACTTGAGAGGAGCAGAGAAACCATATTTTATGGTGATTTCAATATCAACTGGTCTGATAATAAGGAAAAACAGAAACTGAAAAGCCTCATGACTAAATTTAATTACAAACAAATGATCAAAGGACCCACCAGGATAACCAAACAATCGAGAACACTTATTGACATGGTATTCGCTAATAAACCAGAACGAATAACCAGAACCTAGAATCTTGTAACTGGTCTCTCAGATCATAACATGGTTCTTGCTGTCAGAAAACTCACTAAAAAGCGACTACAGTATTTTGGAGGAGTCGATATTGACAAACCAAATTTTATTATTCCTAAATCAAAAAATGAGGAGTTTGAACATTACTTAGAGAATCAAAATTGGGAGCAGCTCATGTCAATAAACGAAGTAGATGATTGTTGTAACTTTATAACTGCAACAATTACTAAGTCCATAGAAAAATTTACAAAGCAAATTAAAAGTAGACAACAGAAGATTAACCTACCATGGTTAAATAATGAAATAAGAAAACTTATGAAGAGGCGAGACTATGCATTGAAAACATCATTAACCTCTAAACTGCAAAATGATCACCTTGTGTACAAAAGTTTAAGAAATAAAGTGGTGCAAGAGCTGCGAAAATCAAAAGTATCTTATTACAATAAACTGATAGATCATGCAAAGGGTAACAACAGTTCCCTATGGAGGCATTTAAATAACTTAACTAATAAAAAAAATGTTCAGAAGGGGGTAAAGGAACTTAGAATCAATGGCAAGACCATCAGTGACAAGGCTACATTGGCAAATGAATTTAATTCATATTTTGTGGGCTCTGTGGAAGACTTGACAAAAAACTTTGTGCCGCCAAATGTGCTCAACAACACAAATTCAATACTTCCAACAGATTCTTTTCACATCGATGAGGTAAATGAGGAGTTAATTGCTGGTATTGTTAAAACACTGTCAAACTCAAAAACTAATGATATCTACAACATGAGCACCTCCTTTCTCAAAACGCACAGCAAAATATTAATCAAACCACTGACTCATCTCATTAATCTCTCCATTAGGTCTAGTTCATTTCCATCTGGCTGGAAAAAAGCTGTCGTCATACCAGTTCATAAATCAGGCAGTAAAGACGATATATGCAATTACCGCCCAATCTCTATTTTACCAGTCCTGTCTAAGGTTCTTGAAAAAGTTGTAGCTACACAGATGATAGACTACTTACAAGACAGTCAACTTCTTCATCCACATCAATTTGGTTTTAGACCAGGATACTCAACAGAAACAGCAAATTGTTGCCTTATTGAAAATGTCAAACAGTCCTTGGACAGGGGTAATGTGGTAGGAGCTGTTTTTCTAGATCTCAAAAAGGCTTTCGATACTGTAAACCACAGTTTGCTTTTATCCAAAATGGTATCTTTTAACTTGATGATGCAGTTATTTACACAGCTGCCAAGACTCCAGCACAGGCTGCAGATGTACTGTCTACAAGTATGGTTGATGTCCAAGAGTGGCTCCTCCAGAACCATCTATTGCTGAACCTTCAGAAAACAGTTTCAATGTGCTTTTCAATCAAAAAATATAACCTGCAATGTTTTAAAGTTAATATACATGATCATGACATCAGTTTAGTTACAGAATTCAAATACCTTGGCGTTGTACTAGATCCTCAACTCAAATTTAATCTTCATATAAAGAAAATTTCAAAAACAGTAAAAAAAAAATCTGAACTGCTTTAAATTAATTAGATATTACATACCTTACGAACCTGCTGTACTGTATATGCATTCTATGGTTTTTTTCTCATATATCATACTGTTTGACAGTCTGGGCTCAAGCAGCCCCTTCCACAATAAGACATATAGGTTCATTATATAATCAAACCCTAAAAATCTTGGACAAAAAGCCCATTAGGTGGCATCACTGTAATATTTTAAAAAAAATACAACCTATTGAGTTTTGAGAGTTTCATTGACCTCTGTTTACTGAAATTAACTTTCAAATGTTTCCATAAATCAGCACCTGAGCCACTTGCTGATTTCATCCAAAGACAGGACAGCAGCAGAGCCACCAGGAGTTCTGTTAACAATAACTGTAAAATATTCCACCGCAGAACCACATTTGGACAAACAGCTTTCTCTATAAAGGGCAGTCACATCTGGAACACAATGCCAAATGAAATTAAAATAATAACGGACTTTAAAACATTCACTAAAAAGGTTAAAAACTGGCTGAAAAATAAACAAGAATGTACCCATGTATGAAATGATTGTCTGCAGGGTGAGAGTGAATGAAGGGAAGGAATGAATGTGTTTGTTTATAGTGAGTGACGAAGGGAGGGAGGCCTGAAATAGGCAAATGTGTGTCAGGTTGTTATATTTGTGTATTTATAATATTTATAATTATGTATTTATAATGTATTTATGTTTTTTGCATTGATGTATGTGGTTATTGTGTATTCCTTTTCTTTCCTTTTTTTTTTTTTTTTTAACTTGTTTCTCCTTTCTAAAGCCCATCCAGGGACAAGAGTTGCAAATTAGCTAATAGCTATACACTCTGTGCAACACATCAGATTGATTGTCATTGATTAATTGTCTGTTTATTGCACTGTCCCTGTCAAATAAACAAATCTATCTATCTCTGTTCATAGAGCCACTGGCTCAAGATGTGACAAAATAAGAAATTAAAAGGTGTAACAATAAAGGGAACGGAACACAAGATTGGGCTATTTGCAGATGATATTATAATTTACCTTGAACAACCAGATGAATCAATAATGGAAATGATGGACTTGATAGAAAATTTTGGAAAATTATCAGGATACAAGATAAACATAACAAAAACACAAATACTGACATTCCACTAGTGGAATGTCAGTATTTGTTTTTGTTATGTTTCCTTTAAACCAGATAACTGATAAGATCAAACTAAACTGGAAACAAAAAGAAATAAAATACCTTGGAGTGAACATACCTAAAGATTTAAGCAAAATCTATAAAGCAAACTACTAGGTTAGAACAAGAAATAAAAAAAAGATATTGATAGATGGCCAATCTTAAATATGGATCTGAATTCAAAAATTAAGACAGTCAAAATCAGCATACAACCTAGACTGCTTTACCTCTTCCAAGCTCTACCAACAGAGATTCCTGGTGCCCAGTTCTCAAAATGGGACAGGATGATATCGAGATTTGTCTGGGGAGGTAAAAAGCCAAGAGTGAAATATAAAACTCTCCAACTACCAAAAGAGAAAGGAGGCATGGGCCTACCGAATCTAAAGGAATATTACTACTCAGCACAAATAAGATATGTCATATGTTGGTGCGACGGAGGATACGAGGCAAAATGGAAAGAAATGGGGAAAGGAAATTGAGGGACTCCCAGTACAAAGCATAATAGGAGATAAGGATGCATATAAGCAAATCAAACAAATAGATCCAATCACTAAATTTACTTTGGAACTGTGGTATAAAATAGTACAAATGTATAATATAAAGGAGGACATAAAACTATTGAAATGGGTAGCATTTGACAGTCAGTTTGAACTGGCAAAGCAAGATAGGGGATACAAAAATCTGGTGAACAAGGGAATCACAGCATGGGGCAATATGGGGGAAAAAAAGATTTTTGGAGTTTTGTAAACATGAGAAGAAAATTTAAACTAGAAAAATCTGAATTCTTCAGATATCTGCAGATGAGAGATTATTATATGAGGAAGATTAGGCATAACCTCCACACAGATGTGAGCGAGATTATACAATTCATTTTAAGCTCGTATGCAGGAAATAAAATAAGAATTATTTCAAAGCTATATCAGAAACTTGCGGCAAACAAACATTCAAGTAACTATATAAAGGAGAAATGGGAGAAAGAGCTAAATTTAAACATAACAGAAGAAAATTGGCAAGAAATATGGAAAACACAACACACATCAACAAGTTCAAGGACATGGAGGGAATTTGGATGGAAAAACCTGATTTGCTATTTCATTACACCACAGATCCAAAGAAAATATACAAATACCCAATCTATATGCTGGAGGGGCTGTGGGGCTCAAAATGCAGACCACTCACGTATGTTTTGGAAATGCTGCAAAATCTCATCATTCTGGAAATCTATACATGTGACAATACCGAGGCTATTAGGATATAATATACCAATGAACTGTAACTTGATGTATTTATGTGATCTTAAAAGAGACAATGTTATACAGGCTGAGGACAGATATCTAGTTAAAATCTTGCTGATTGCATGTAAAAAAAAAATCACAAGAAAATGGCGATCAGAAGTTCTTCCTGACCAAGAGCAATGGACAGACATTGTTGAGGATATACGTTTAATGGAAAAACTAACATATCGACAAAGAATGCAAGAAGGACAATATGAAAAAAAATGGTGGAAATGGACACACTACAAAGTGCAACAACGAGACTAGAAATTGAAAGAATAACCAAAGACACTGGAAAGACCAGAAGAATTAAGAGATGGAAACTAAAAACTCGATGCTCCAACATTTGTCCCCCCCCCCCTTTTTCTTTTTTTTCTTCCTCTAGCTCCTTTTTTTAAATATAGAGACTGTGATCTGAATGTAATATGTATGATGAAAATGAATAAAAATCAAAGTTACAAAAAGCATGTTAAACAGAGTGACAGTGGCATCCTCCACTCCTCTGTGAGGCCTGTAGCAAACTGCAAAGGATCCAATGCACGCTCAGTCTGCTTTAGGACCTCAAATCTTTTTTTTTTTTTTGTACTTATTTTGTACCCGTAGGTAGATTTGTTTTGCAGTCTGGTGACAAGCCACCAGCTGCCGGTCGCTGCGTACGCAAGCGCCCCGTATCCCTAACCTGCATGTTTTTAGCATGTGGGAAGAAACCGGAGAAATCCCGGAGTAAACCCACGCAACACGGGGAGAACATGCAAACTCCACACAGATCACTGTTGGCCGGGGGCAGGGCTTTCAAAAATTTTCATTAAAATTGAAGTCATAGCAACTGGTCTAAAATCATTTACCGTTTTAGGACAGCTGGATTTTGGAACTGGGACAACTACAGCTTCTTTCCAGATCTTAGGCACATGTTGTGTCTGTAAGGACTGATTGAAAATGTAGTGAAACACAGGACTCAGTTCATGTGCACAAGACTTTACCAAGCACCCACATATATTATCAGGGCCCTGACTTTTGTTCACTTTTACAGCACAGAACGCCCTTTTAACATCTTGCACCTCAATATTAAAGTGCTGATTGTTTTTGAGTTTCTGTTTCAAATCTTGGGTTTCTGTGCTAAAATCAAAGGAATCAAAACGACCATAAAAACAATTAAGAGCATTAGCCAGCTCTGTGTCTGAACTAAAACCATCTAAAAACACACGATTACTGCACTCTGTGCTCTGAAGGCCTGCAGTAGTTTTCATTCTGGCCCAGGCTGAACCAAGTTTGTTTGTTGCCATCTTGCTTTCCAACTCTGATTTATAATTGTGTTTTGCTCTTAAAATTTCGGCCTTCAGCTCTTTTGTGGCAACCTGTAGCTCAGAAACAGACCCCTGTTTAAAGGCAAGTGCTTTCCTCTGTAAGCAGGATTTAACTGATTTTGTAACCCATGGCTTGTTGTTGGGATATATTTTTGACACGTTTACGTGGAACGATCATGTCTCTGCAGAAAGCCATGTATGAGCATGTCACGTCCACTAAAGAGTCCAAATCTTCTCCGCAGTCTAGCATGAACACCTCCCAGTCTGTACAGTTAAAGCATTCCTGGAGGCAGTGCACTTAATCCTCTGTCCACACGTTTATGTCTCTGGTCTTCGCCTTGTCTCTTCTGAGAGCAGATTTACACACGTGGACAAAATTGTTCGTACCCCTCTGTTAATGAAAGAAAAACCCACAATGGTCACAGAAATAACTTGAATCTGACAAAAGTGGTAATAAATAAAAATTCTATGGAAGTTAACCAATGAAAATCAGACAATGCTTTTGAATTGTTGTTCAACAGAATTATTTTAAAAAACAAACTCATGAAACAGGCCTGGACAAAAATGATGGTACCCCTAGAAAAGATTGAAAATAATGTGACCATAGGGACATAGGGAAAGTGACTTACTAGTGTAAGTGATTAATAATCACATAAAAAGGACCATCTCTTTTTTACATTTTAAGTTAAATACTGAAAAAAATCAATTGTACAAATTTGTCATTAATTTTATGCACCTTTTTCCCTCATAGTTGTGCAGTGTTGTTATAAAATTGTTTTTTAATATGCATTTGAGAAGACTTCAACTTTATTATCGCTAGACTAATTAAAAATTATTAGAACTCAAGTAATTTACATTAAGAGCCAGTTTGTTCCTCTGACAAGTTTTAATTATTTAGTGTGTATGTGGCTGCTGTCACGCACTTTTTTCAGCTTTAGTAATATTTTTTCAGACAAAACTAAAACTCGGCAGTAATTTAAACCAAAGAAACAATGGTGTGATAACACAATAGAATAGAACAGGGTTTATTGTCATTGTGCAGTTGTACAGCACAACAAAATTGTGGGTGCTCCACCAGGCTACTGCACAATGAAGTAAAATTAAAGTAAAAATAATAAATAGCCCATTGGTATATACACAGGTACAGTAGTGGTTTCACGGGAGGAACTATGTACATAGGAGTTTGGAGTGCAGAACACATAATAAGAGTAAAATGGCCCAAGGATTATAGAAAATATGTACAGTAGGGAGTTCACGGATGGGTCAATATACATGAAAGTGAGGAGTGCAAAGACAGGTGTGTTATAGTGATAATTAAAAGGTCCTCAATTCTGTGCATGTGAGCGTCCGGGGGGGGGGGGGGGGGGGGGGGGGCTCTGACTGCAGTTCATATGGCCCAGGGGAAGAAACTGTTGGTCAGTCTGGAGGTGTGGGACTTGATTGATCCGAGCCATCGTCCAGAGGGAAGCAGGCCAAACAGGTAGTGGGTGGGATGTGAGGGGTCTCCTGTGATGGCGTTGGTTCTTCTGAGACAGAAGGATCTGGAGATGTCTTCCAGGGAGGCCAGAGGGCTGCCAATAACTTTTTTGGGCAGTGTTGATGACCCTCTGCACAACCTTCCTGTTCTCGGCCATTGAGCCGGCGTACCACGCTCTCCACTAAGCAGTGATAGAAGGCCAGCAGCAGCTTCTGGTCCAGGTTGTTCTTCCTCAGGACACGGAGGAAGTGCAGCCACTGTTGGGCTTTCTTCACCAGGGCCTTGGTGTTGACAGTCCAGGAGAGGTCAGAGGAGATGTGGGTGCCCAGGAACCTGAAGGCGAGGACGTTTCCACGCGATCGCCATTTATGATGGGGGATTGGGGGGAAAGGGGGGGCGGGGTCCTGTCTGTTCTCCCTGAAGTCCAGAACAAGTTCTTTGGTTTTTTGGACATTCAGTTTCAGGTTGTTTGCTTGGCACCACAGCAGCAGAGTCTCTACCTCCGCCCTGCATGCCTTCTCATCGTCGTCGGTGATGAGCCTAACCAAGGTGGTATCGTCCGCGTATTTCTCGATGATAGTGGTTGGGTGAGTTGGAATACAGTCAAAGGACATCCCTGTATACCAGACAGGTACAGAGGATTGCTACCTCCATTTTAAATGATGACTCCCACCCTTTGCACTGCCACTTTAGCTTCTTCCCTCCAGACGGTTTGTTGTCCCAAAAAGTAAAACCCGGTGCTACAAAAACAGCTTTGTTCCTGCTGCTGTTAAAGAGTTGAACAAGTCGTATCAATATATTGCACATAATTTAGTTACCTATTTATTAATTTCATTTTATATTTACTTATTTTTGTAGGTATTTTATTTGGGTTCTAAATCTTTTATTGGGTTTTAGACTTTTGAGTTTTTAACCTCTTTGACTAGTCTTTAACTTTATAATATGACCCTTCTCTCTTATCTCTTTGTTTTTTCTCTTACCTCTTTGTCTTATGTCCTGATTGATGGAGACTTGAGTACTTTTATCATGTTTATATGTATGTATATACAACTAGGACAATATCGGTCGCTACAGAGGGTGACGATATGTATGGGTACATATTCATACTATGTAGAATAACTAAGTAGACGGTTATGCTGTTTCTTCCATCTTGCTACAATGCTCCGCACTTTGTATATATATTTATATATTTATGTGTATGTATGTATATCCACTGCTCTTATTTATATCTTCCGTATCTTCTTAATTTTTGCTCTGAGTGTTGCTATCCCTGTGCTGTTGCAATCCTGGCATTTCCCCATTGTGGGACTAATAAAGGCTTATCTTATCTTATCTTTATAGTCGGCTTCATGTGTGCCTGTGTTTGTGTTCATGTTGAATGTAATTGTGGCTTGTAAATATGGATGTCACCTGACTGCAAAACAAATCTACCTATGGGTACAAATAAAGTAACCTGAACATGAAAAGTGTACAGGGAGTACAGTAGAGGGCTTGGCACACAGCCTTGAGGGGAGCCAGTGCTAAGAGACAGTGTGGAGGAGTGGTGGGGGCCAAGTCTCACTGTTTGTGGGCAGTTGGTGAGAAAGTTCTTTATCCAGGAGGAGGTGGGGCAGGGGATCTGGAGGAGGTGTAGTTTGTTGATCAGGATGTCCGGGATGATGGTGTTGAAAGCTGAGCTGTAGTCCACAAAGACCATCCTCACGTAGCTCCTTGGGTTCTCCGGGTGGCTCAGCGCTCTGTGGAGAGTGGTGGCGATAGCGTCTTCCATAGATTGGTTCTCTCTGTAGGCGAACTGATGTGGGTCGAAGGAGGGGGGAAGGCGGTCCCTGATGTGCTGGGACACCAGTCACTCAAAACATTTCATGACTGCAGATGTGAGTGCGATGGGTCTGTAGTCATTCAGGCTGTCAACTTGCTTTGACATGTTTCCTATTAGTGACAAGTTAGCATCGCCATTTAGCATTTGCCATTTTATAATTGGAGAGAGATGGTGTTAACATTACTTACCTCCAATTAAAGTGAGGTTAGAGGGCTATCCTCTCTGATGGACTACGGTGGGAAACAGTCCCACATCCATGGCAAAGAGAAGTAGTGACTATTTGACCAAAACATTAGCTTGGAGTTAGCTGCTGTGCTAGCCACCAGAACCCACTATTGCACACACCTGGTACACTGCAGTGGAGAGGCGGGGCGGTGACAAGTAGAAACGGGGTATGTGTCTTAAATCTCGATATAAACGATAGTTTCTTATGAAACAATAGACGTTTATTGCGTCACGCGATATACATATTGTCATATCACATGGCCTTACTCTACTGTGCAAGGAGCCATTTTGAGAGATTTTTGACCAGCAAAAATTCACTGGAGCCAAAAAATAAATAAATAAAAATAATAGGAATAATAACATTTGAGCCTTAAAACTAAGGTAAAATGGCAGGGTTATCAATGCAGACTGGCCTGGTACCATCAATATTAACAGGGCTTCCCCAAAATATAACCTTTTTTCCAAAATTTGTGAAATTTTTGGGATAAATCAGTTAGTTCAATCAACCAGACAAAGCACTTTTCATGCAATGTAGCAGCTCCTAGTGCTGTACAAAATAACAAGCAACATATACCAAAAAGCCAAAAACATAGTCTCTCTCTCACACACACACACACACACACACACACACACACACACACACACACACACACACACACACACACACACACACACACACACACACACCCCTACCATATAAAACCATGTAAAAAACACCATGTAAAACATTAAAACTGAACTGAGGAAGCACTGACAATGAGGAAAAACCAAAGGTAATAAGACATGAAACCAGCTAATAAGTTAAAAACAAAAAAACTAAGTAAAAAAATGGTTAAAACCAGATAAAAGGTATAAGAAAAGGTAAAAGGGGAGAAAAACGAATATAAATTTAAATAAAAGCCAGGTCAAGAAGGTGGGTCTTTGGTTTTAAAAGGATCAATATTCTTTGTAGTTAGTTGCAGCCCTAAGTAAGCCCACCTATTACTCCTGTTGTTTGACATTGTTCTTATCGGCTCTGTAGGGCTGCCGCTGCTGGTTCAGAGGACCATCGCCAGAACCATCATCCTCCAGGAGAGCATCGGGAAGGGCCGCTTCGGCGAGGTGTGGCGCGGCAAATGGCGCGGAGAGGAGGTGGCTGTGAAAATTTTCTCCTCCCGAGAAGAACGGTCCTGGTTCCGCGAGGCCGAGATCTACCAGACAGTGATGCTGAGGCATGAGAACATCCTGGGCTTCATCGCCGCCGACAACAAAGGTGAGAAATGGGCAGAAAGAGCTGTGAGATTATTTATGGACTAAGATAAATGCTGCACACAGAGCTTTAGGGGAAGAAGAGCAAAAAAAAAGATGAATGAAATTCTTAAGAAAACAATATTCAATTGTAATGTATTTATAGAACCTGCTCAAAAAGTCAAGGCTGATTATTGTGTATCAGCTCCAGAGTAAACTGAACAGATGTCTGGCTGAGCTCATCCTCAGTAAATGACATGTGGGCTGCTTTAATTATAAGCAAACCTTGAGCTCTTTGAGATCAGGGGAACAGTTCTAATGCTGAAGCGTTCACTGTGAATAGACAGGCTGGTAGACAGTGTGGGGGAGTAATAGTTCACAGTGAACAGACAAACATCACCACACGGTTCAGCAGCAGCACACAGACATACATATACATGTCTATAGGAAGACTGGCTCTGCCCCTGAGCTAAATGAACAGGGCTGAAAAAAGCTTTGCAATCAGCAGTCAGATACAGGTATAGCACAAGCGCCAAAGGTTTCTTTGTTCACACTCTGTATTGTTTAGATTTCAGGTAAACATGTACATTTGAGAACAGAGTTATGAGCCCCCTATAACAATTTTATTTTTTATAAAGTATTTTCCAGCTGCTGGTAAACAGTGCAAAAAATCTTTAATAGTTTTTCCGAATGTCCTAGTTTTCTTTAGGAAGCAAGACTTATTTTACTTTGCACACAGAAACAAAATAATTTCACAAAAACCCCAAACTATCGGGGTTAAAATTATGAGTCCCCTGAAAAACTAACTTTTATCGAGCTGGAGCACAAACCATTGCTGTGCAATGATGTGGTTTTATACTGTGGGGATGCTTCCGTGTCTGTGGAGCTGGGAATTTCATCAAGGTGGAAGAATCACGACATGTGAAGAAACCCTCAAGCAGTCAGCAGCAAAGCTGGGTCTGGGTCTTCACTTTGTCTTCCAAACATGACAACGACCCAAAACATGCATCGATCCTGACGAAGAACTACCTCCAGAAGACTAGAGGACGTTGTTGACTGGCCTGCACAAAGCCTAGACTTGAATCCCATTGAAATTCTATGGGGTGAACTGAAGACCAAAGTCCATGCCAGATGACCTCCAAATCTGGAGGAGCTTGAGAGGTTGGGCTGAGGAATGAACTGGGATTGCTCAGGAGACGTATGTGAGGCTTGTTGAAAACTACAACAAACAACTATAGGCTGTTATCCAGCAACAGAAGATACACAATTGACTATTGGCATAAGGGCAATTAATACTATTGACCCTGATGGTTTTAGTGAAATAATGTTGGGGTTTTTTTTCTGTGTACAGGGTAAAATAATGTAAGCATCCAAAATAAAACAAGGATGTTTGGAAAAACTGTTAAATTCTTTGTGCCGTTTAACTGCACTCTGGAAATACAGAATTACATTTTCATAGTTGGCTCATAATTCTGCTGTCAGGTGTATATTAGAGCTGTCAGTTGACTAAAATAATTATCATTTCAAATGGCCCACAGTTAACATGTGAATCATCTCAAATTGACAGTGGCGGAGTGGTTAGCACTGCGGCAGCACAGCAACTCACCCTTGGCCGGGGGATCCTGGGTTCGATTCCAGCCCCCGACCAACAGTGATCTGTGTGGAGTTTGCATGTTCTCCCCGTGTCTGCGTGGGTTTACTCCGGGATTTCTCCGGTTTCCTCCCACATGCCAAAAACATGCAAGTTAGGTTAATTGGCATCAAACTGGGGATTCTAAATTGTCCTTAGGTATGACTGTGAGAGTGAATGGTTGTCTGTCTCTCTGTGTTGGCCCTGCGATGGACTGGCGATCTGTCCAGGGTGTACCCTGCCTCTCGCCCAAAGATGCTGGGATAGGCTCCAGCCCCCCCACGACCCGAAAAGGATTAAGCGGAAGAAGATGAATGAATGAATGAATGAACTTCTATTTTACTTTATTTTTTCAATAAGAACACACAACAGCTTCCAAGCCTTGCTATTTACAGTCTTTCACACACCTAACGGAAGGGGAAGAAATAATATATAATACCAGAGTTTCCTCTGGTAACATTTCTCGGTGGTGGCCTGCTGCGCCAGAAAATTTACCTCCGCACCAAGGAGATATGAATTAAAGAAAAATATATGAAGCAATGACTTTCCGCAAGCGCGCACACGAACAACGTGCGTGGCCGTCATCTGCGGAGTTTAGAAGCGCCCCGCCCACGCGAGCTTTCCAGTCAGTCAGCAGGCAGTGTCTCGCTAGCGGCAGCAACATCTTCGTGGAAAAGGAGTGAAAACCGGGAAATCAAACAGCAGAAATGGACTCTATTTGAAGAGAAACTTTGTGAAGAAGTCCGCCATTTGTTTGTGGGTGAAAATCGTGGCGCATCATCACCTTGGCACTACCCATCGGGCAGGAGTGTAACTACAAATGATAGTTGTGTGCATGCATCAGCCGCTTGGCCTGGGTAGATGGAAAAAAGTGAGCATGTACAGCGCTGCGTGCGTGCCGGGCTCGTCCAAAGCGTACGCGGACCAAGGCGGACTAGAGGAGAAATGCAGCATGAATAAGGCTTGACTGTCCGACAGAAACATGAGTTTATTAAAGTACTTTAAATGCGGGAAAAAAAATCATAAGAGGTATGTAAGCACTGGAGGCATTTATCGTGGTTTTAACCTGCTGGAAACGGTAGCAATAATGGAAGAGTCGCTTAGGTAAGGGATGTGGTTAGAATTCATATGTAGCCGGCTTCATGTGAAGGGAAAGGCAAGGGGGACTGATGATTTACTGATGATATATTTCACCAGCCACTACAATATTAAGTTATGTTTCCAATTATGTACCTGGCAAGTTAAGATGACTGAAATTCACAAAGTCAATGACTTTAATCCGTCAGCAGCCTTCAGACAAACTAAACGTGCCAACATTTGGACTTCAAAATAAGGGAGGTTTTTCTTGGCGGTGAGATTTATATAAAAAAAATATATATATAGAAATATTATAACAGAAATAACGGCATCCTTTGTCAATTAAGTTAATTTAAATAACTAAATATAATTTTATTAATATTTTTTTCTTTGTAATGAGAGTTAAATTATTGTTCTGACTGCAAAGTTATGGTCAAAAAAATAAGCCGTTATAAAAAAAAAAATACCACAGTCTGTTTCAAATTTATTTAAAAAAAAAAAAAAACAGACAAAAATAAGCCTTAAAATAATCCACAAATTTAGATAAATTTACAGAGAAAAGTAGAAAACTATAAGAAAATTGTTATAAATTTTGGAGAAAAACCTCAAACCTTCAAGACTGAAGTCATTACTCAGTACTCAGTTTTAATTGGGTGCTCTTTGTACCCTTAACTAGAAATTTTTGGTTGCCTCCTTTAATTTACATGGCACTTGATATTTTCTAACCTGTTTGTATACCACCGTAGACAGAGAGAGAAGCTGAATTAGACAGACCTCAGAGAGGGCAAGATGAGACAGAAGAGAGGAGCCAAGGAGAGGAAAGTGTTCAGGCAGAGGGTCCAGGAGAGATGAGAGCAGAGGAAGAAGAGAGGGATGACACCAGTAAAAAGTCCAAATACAGGACGTCTGGGTGTGACTCCAACTGGCCCAATATTCCAACATTCAAGCCTCGGTTGTACAATACTTCAAATTGTAGGTTCCATGTGCACAGCAGTGGCTCAGGAGGCAGAGCAGGTCGTCCAATAACCGGATGGTTGGCCGTTCAAATCCCGCTCTCCCCAGATATCCTGCTGTTGTGTCCCTGGGCAAGACACTTTACCCACCTTGCCTCCAGTGTCCATAACACTGGGTATGAATGTGTATAAAAGTTCGGTGGTGGCCAGAGAGGCTTTTGGCCCAGATTGGCAGCCACGTTTCCTTCAGCCTGCCCCAGGGCAGCTGTGGCTACAGTAGTAGCTTGCTACTACCATTGTCTGTCTGGAGTGAATGAATAATGTATCTGTAGAAAGCATCTTTGAGTGTCTATGATAAAGCGCTATATAAATCTGATGCATTATTATTATATGCAAAGTTACTGTGCAAATTTAAAAAAAAAAGAGATGAATAGTATAAAATTAACATATTCATACATATGTGTTTTCTGCCCCCCACATCCTGGAAAAATATGTTGCCACCGCGCCAAGGTCTTTAAGCCAGAGGAAACACTGAATACACACATGCACATAAATCAAGTTGAGCAGTTCACATTGTCAGTACTTACGGCATTGCAAATATAGAGTCACTACTGCAGGACCAAATCAGTGTTTCCTTTTGCTCAGAGACTTTGGCGTGGTGGAAACGGTGTTTGTGCATTGTCCATCCATCCATCCATCCATCCATCCATCCATTTTCTACCACTTTTTTGGAGGTCCGGGTCACAAAGGCAGTAGCCCAGACTTCTGTCTCCCCAGCCACCTGCTCCAGCTCTTCAGAGAGGATACCAAGACTTTCCCAGACCAACTGAGAGACGTAGTCTCTCCAGCAAGTCCTGGGTCTCTTGGTCTTCCCCGGGGTCTCCTCCCAGTGGGATGTACCCAAAACGCCTCAAGTGGGAGGCATCCAGGAGGCATCCTGATCAGATGCCCAAGCCACCTCAATTGGCTCCTTTCGATGTGGAGGAGCAGCGGTTCTACTCTGAGCCTCCCCGGATGACTGAGCGCCTCACCCTATCTCGAAGGGTACCGAGAAAGCTCATTTCAGCTGTTTGTATCAGCGATCTCATTCTTTCGGTCATTACTTAAAGCTCATGACCATAGGTGAGGGTAGGAATATAGATTGACCAGTAAATCAACAGCTTTGCCTTAGAGCTCACCTCCCTCTTCACAACGACAGACCGGTACAGCATCCGCATCACTGCAGATGCTGCTCCGATAAGTCTGTCAATTTCCCACTCCATTCTCCCCTCATTCGTGAATAAGACCCCAAGATACTTAAACTCCTTGACTTGGGGCAGGGGCTCGTCCCTGACACAGATAGGACAATCCAACCTTTTCTGGATGAGAACCATGTTGAACTTGGAGGTGTTGATTCTCATCCCAGCCGCTTCACACTCGGTAGCAAACCATTCCAGTAAGACCCGTAGGTCATTGCTCGATGAAGCCAACAGGGCAACCTCATCTGCAAACAGCAGGAACTAGATCCTGTGGTCTCCAAACATGATACCCTCCATTCCCTCAGGGATGGCAATTTTCCGCCGATCCGCGGATTTCCGCCGATTTATTTTCAAATTGATCATTTCTGTGAATCGTCTAAATCCGTTGAGAAAATTTTAGGGGGGGGGGGGGTAAAGTACCTTATTGTTACCGATTTTAGCGAAAATCAACACGATTACATAAGCGCTCGGCGCTTCCGCAGGTCAAATCTCCCACGATAACCCGGATGTGTTGTGTTCAAGCTACTGCTGTATTGTAAACAGCCCTGCGATTGGATAGTTGCAAACGATGGGACCAATCAAATGGCTCGTTGTATGTTTTGTCAAACAATCATGGCGGCGTGTTCTCAGGGATATGATTTTCCTCTAATTCGCCGAATTCCGCATTATTTTATCTTCCAGGAAGATAAAGTACGTTAAGTACGTTAGCGGCTTTTGGTCCACGAACGCAGTGAAGGTGCGCCCTTTCAGCCAGAACTGGAAGTGGCGTATGGCCAGGTGGAGAGCCATTAACTCTTTGTCGAACATGCTGTATTTACGCGCACTGTCGTACAAAGACCTGCTAAAAAAGGTGAGCGGCTGCCAAGAACCGGCAGCGCATTGCTCCACGACGGCCGCTATGCCCATGTCCGAGGCGTCTGTAGTGAGCGCTATCCGAGCCGCCGGGTCTGGGTGTGACATTACTTTTATGATCCCAAACAGTTTGAAATTGACAGTGCACAGTGGACAATGACTCATAACTTTTGAATATTTCTAAGACTTGGCTACATCAGTGATTGTGCAAAATGAACTGCTCAAGACTCAATGGAGATTGAAACTGGTGATCTGAAATGAATGCTGAAATTATAAAAAATAATGGTATGTTGGAATTTTATTTCTATTATGGAATAGATAAAATTAACTGATTTTGATTTGATCAAGTGTTAAAGCATGTGATGGATAATACTTGTTGGAATATTTTAGGAATGCTATCTTCTTGGAACATAAGTCAATATTATACAGTAATAAGTGGCATTCAGCTGTTTGTTTTATGTCATTTAAGCATTGAAGCACAGTTCTGGTACTTAAAAATCATAAAAACCCAGGAGCTTCGGGGGGCTTTGCCCCCCCCCCCCCCCCCGCTGGGGGACTGCGTCCACCAGACCCCCTGCTAAATTTTCAGATAATTTCTCCAACCCCAAATCACATCCCTGGTTCGTGTTGGAATTCTGAGCTTTCAGTATTGTTTTCAGCGGAATTATGAGATTTTTATCGAAGGATCAGGAGTCATCAGTGCTAGAAATGGACAAAAGTGTCAAAAATAAGTTCCGATGGAATTGGCTTGAGAGAAAAGTAACGGTAGAGGTGAAAATTGGCTCAAAGTTCGACGAGGTAACAGAAACACTCGGACAGTTTCTGAAGAAACTAGAAAAGGAGATGAAGTTCAAAGTTCAGAGACTGACACAGCTTGCTGCCAAAAGGAAGAAAGTTTCACATTAGAAGTGACTTGGTGACCAGTGTAAATAGTGTAATAAACTCTTATAGAACTGTTACATACCTGCCAACTACTCCGGTTTTACGTAATGGTTACGGTTTTCAAGACCCCATTCCGGGTTACGGCTTTATGAATCAAAATTACGGTTTTTCACTAAAAATTCAGTCAAAAATTTTAAATTGTAAAAAAAACACGAAAGCAATTCCAAACACGAAATCGCTAGGAATCATATCTAAATTTAGAACATAGTAGCGTCAGTAGCGTTTCTTTTCGTGGTTCGCTGCTACGCTTTACCTAAAGCGTTTGCTAAGCTAACGCTATCGCTATTGAGGGTATTGAGGTTTCTATTCTCGCGCGAAATCCCGGAGAGGCGTGCGTACATGGCGAGATGTAAACACGATGTAAACTGCTGCAGACGTTTGCACGACTGCACTTCAACCCTGGCAAATGAACCATGGATTCGACATCTAAAGGGAGAATACATTTTATATAATGCCTAAGTATCTGAAGAACATGTGCTGTGTAATTGCAAGCCTTGTCATGCTTGGTGTATCATGTAAACACATAAAATATCAGAGCGATTTTGCCGTCTTTTACGCGCGTGTCTGTTAAACAGTGCTAGTATACCCTGCTGATATTTCTAGTCTTCTAAGCCCATTTTCCACTAGCCCAGCACACCTCGGTACGGCTCGATTCACTTCATTACGGCTCGGAATGCTTCTGTCTCCATTAGCACGGTGTTGTGCTTGTGCTGTGATGGTTCGTGTTAGGTGGTTTTAGAAGCGAGGCGGCGCCAGATTCCCAGCGAGGCGGGGCCACACTCCCGTGACGTTACGCACCCGACTGAGTCCTTATTTACACGAGACAAAAAATGGAGGATCCAAGGATTATTGCCTTGCTCGCTCTGTGGTTTTATCTCACAATTAATTTTATCTCATAATTAAGCTGCAACAACACAAGTCACTTTTGTTTTGAATTAACTGCCAAATGACCTAGAAATAATGAGCTGAAACTTGTTTTTATTCGTATTAAATAATGAGACAGTGGCACACTGGCCAACACCAAATTGTATTATTTTTTACATCCTAGGGCATTTTGGATGTACTGAATAAAAAAAAATCATGTTTTTCACCTTCAGGTCAACGTTTGGAACAACAGTATTATTATTTTCCGTTTAGATGATGCTACACTCCTTCTAAAGTATTGTAATTCTCTGAATTTGGAATGCCGATAGAACATTCAATTTACATATACTTGTACCTACTTTGACTTGTAAGCTTTTTTATGATATTTCAATAAAAAGAACAGAAAGCTTACAAAAACATTTGTTTTTTGGTCTAGTTAAAAATTACATTACCTTTACAATGGTTGACCCCTGACAGGATGATCAGCATCATTTTCATCAGACGAGGCAATGTAATTTCTATGTAATTATACTGTTTTATAATTCAGTGTTATAACAGACAAACTACACTTTCCAAAACAATTCCATTTTATTAAATACAAAATATTAAAATAAAAAAAAAACTTTGCAACACAACATGAAGGTTAATCGACATTTTATACACGCCGACCACTGAGTGCCTCTACACCAGCTTCCCAAACTGGGTCAGGAAGGCTCGGTTGAATGAGGCCGTCTCTGCCTGCTCTGGTTCAGGAAGGCTCGGTTGAATGAATCCGTGCGGGCTGGCACGGCGGACGCGTGGGATGATTCTACAAGGAAAATGCGCACAATAAAATACAGCACGAAAGTGCAAGATATACAGAAAAGACAATAGTTTTTAACAAGATTACATAAGCTTATTTCAGCGTATTGTTCACATGAATAATTAAAATAAAAGCTTTAGTCCGCAGTGTGCTGCAATAAAGCAGTGATCATCATCCACAAATGAACAGCTTTTTTATTGCATAAATAAACTGAGCGTCTTACCGAATACACTACCGTTCAAAAGTTTGGGGTCACCCAGACAATTATTTTGTGTTTTCCATGAAAAGTCACACTTATTTACCACCATGAGTTGTAAAATGAATAGAAAATATAGTCAAGACGTCGACAAGGTTAGAAATAATAATTTGTATTTGAAATAATAATTTTTTCCTTCAAACTTTGCTTTCGTCAAAGAATCCTCCATTTGCAGCAATTACAGCATTGCAGACCTAACATGATTGCACAAGGGTTTTCTAATCATCCATTAGCCTTCTGACGCAATGAGCAAACACATTGTACCATTAGAACACTGGAGTGATAGTTGCTGGAAATGGGCCTCTATACACCTATGTAGATATTGCACCAAAAACCAGACATTTGCAGCTAGAATAGTCATTTACCACATTAGCAATGTATAGAGTGTATTTCTGATTAATTTAAAGTTACCTTCATTGAAAAAAAGTGCTTTTCTTTCAA
The DNA here is from genome assembly GCA_020510985.1 of Pholidichthys leucotaenia. Classification (NCBI taxonomy): domain Eukaryota; kingdom Metazoa; phylum Chordata; class Actinopteri; order Cichliformes; family Pholidichthyidae; genus Pholidichthys; species Pholidichthys leucotaenia. The sequence continues at coordinate 81,109,869 of CM035844.1, read as the reverse complement.
AAATAAGGAAATTTCTAAGTGACCCCAAACTTTTGAACGGTAGTGTATATTTGCGAAAAAACGCACAATAAAAAAAAATTAAAACTCACCGTTAAAGGACTCCGATGTCGAGACCTCCCAATATATTTTTTCATTCCGGGCGGCTCCGTCTAACTCTAACTAACTACTAACTAACCTGCACTTATATAGCGCTTTTCTAGTCACAAAGACCACTCAAAGCGCTTTCACTAGTACTAACCCTCTATTCTAAGGGCCTATAGGAAACAGATATCTAGGGACAATTTAGAACAACCAATTAACCTAACATGCATGTCTTTGGATACGTGAACTCGCGCTGGATACGTTCGTCTGACAATGCAGTGAGCAGACACTGCACCTCCTTATTGGTCCATGGAACACCCTTATTACGCGAAGCCATTTTTGATAGAGAATAAATGAAAATAGCACAGCAATACACTGAAAATAAACCGCCAACAGTGGTTGCGTGCTGAGTAATGGCGGTCGTGAAGATTCTTTTTTTTTTTTTTTCAAAAACTTTATTGAGAAGGTCGTGAAGATTCGGTAGAAGAGGAGGAGGAGAGGGGCAGTTACAACCTGACCAATCAGCGGCGACCAGTCTGTTAACGTCACAACACGGCACAGCTCAGCACTGCTGTACCCTGCCCTGGAGCGGGGCTGAGAATCGCGGCTGTTAAACCGTGTTGGGGCTTGTGGAAAAGCGTACAAAGCGTGCTGAGCCGTCCCGTGTCGCGCTAAAGCGTGCTAGTGGAAAAGGGCCTCTAGTTACCTCCGCAAAGGAGGTTATGTGATCATCAGCGTTGGTTTGTCTGTTTGTTTGTTTGTTAGCAAGATAACTCAAAAAGTTATGGACAGATTTTCATGAAATTTTCACAGTTTGTCAGAAATGGGGTATCCTACAGATGAGTAGATTTTGGTGGTGATACGGATCACCGTCTGGATCCAGGAATTTTTTAAAGGATTCTTTTTTTTTTTTTAATTTAACATTGCAAGATTGGCCATTTTCAATATTTTATTTATGATGTGAAACACTGTATTGCCCACCCATATTCCATCCAAGAATTCAAAAAGAAAAACAAAACAAGAGCGATTACAATTCAGAACAAAGCTAAGACCAAATGTGACAAAAAAAACCAACTAAGTAACAACACAACACAGACTGGATATGACAATCCTTATGTGATTTTACATGTCATCTTGTATATATGTTTGGAGTATTTCTTCCTTTAGTTTTTGTTTAAATTGTCCAAGCGTTGTACATGATTTTAATTCAGGTCCAAAATCGTTCCATAATCTGACTCCTTGCACTGAAACACAGTGTTGCTTGGTGGTAGTTCTCACTGAAGGTTTTTGAAATATACATGTTCCTCTGAAATGATATTGTTTCTCCCTTATTTGGAACAGCTTTTGGATATTTGCGGGCAGTGATAGATTCTTAACTTCAAACATTATTACTGCAGTTTTAAAGTCAACCAGATCTTTCAACTTGAGAGCTTTTAATTTAAGAAAAAGTGGGTTTGTTGGTTCCCTGTAAGCAGCTTTGTTTATTATTCTAATAGCTCTCTTCTGAAGCATAAAGACTGGATATATGTTTGTTTTATATGTATTTCCCCATACTTCAGTACAATATGTCATGTATGGGAGTATTAATGAATGATACAAAGTATATAATGTGGGTTGTTGATTCAGCAAATATTTCGCTCTGTGTAGTATTACAATATAATTAATATGTGACTTCTATGTCAAATGCTAATATTTGTTTGACACTGCGGCCCCTGGACCCCGGCTAGCTACTAGGCTTTTCAGGTTTGAAAAGTTGGCAGGTATGCTGTTAAATATGTTGGACTAAAGACAGTGAGACAACATTGAAGAAAAAGTAAGTTAACTTTTAATTAAATTTAATGATTTATCTAAGTCTAGTATTTCATTTTTTAATCATTTTTTTTCAGTCTAAATTACTTCTGTTTTACTGAAAACCTCTCAGCTTCAGGGGGGCTGTGCCCCCCCCCCCCCGGCCCCCCCCATAAATCAATCAACCAAATTAGATTTCAGCTGAAATCAGAATTTCCTGTTGCCATCCCTGTTCTCTGGCTGCATCTAGATATCTTGACCAATCTTTATTGGGAATGAGTTTGACTGAGTCTTGACTGAGTGTTTGCAATATGAACCAAACTCTTGCAACGGTCGAATAGAGACTGGATAGCTTGGAGCAACAAGTTTGATACCCCATACTCCCAAAGCACCCCCCACAAGAAACCATGGGAGACACAACCCAGTGCACTGTCCCAAGTCCACCAAACGCATGTAGACTGGGTGGGCAAACTCCCACAAGCCCTTGTGAATTCTAGAGAGGGTGGAGTATTGGTCCATTGTGCCACGGCCAGGACGAAAACCACATTGCTCCTTCTGAATCCAAGGTTCAACCAACGGCCGGACTCTTCTCTTCAGTATTTTTTTTTTTTCTCTTGCCTTCTGATTGTTGCTCTGAGTGTTGCTATCCCTGTGCTGTTGCAATCCTTGAATTTCCCCACTGTGGGACTAATAAAGGCTTATCTCTTATCTTATATCTTGGCATAGACCTTCCCAGGGAGACTGAGGAGTATGATCCCCTAAAGTTGGAGCACACCCTGCGGTCCCCTTAGTTGAGGAGAGGAACCACCAACCCAGTTTACCATGCCAAAGAGACTGTCCCCGACCTCCACGCAATGTTGCAGAGGCCCGTCAACCATGACAGTCTTTTATTGTCAGCACATACAGCCGTGGACAAAATTGTTGGTACCCCTCTGTTAATGAAAGAAAAACCCACAATGGTCACAGAAATAACTTGAATCTGACAAAAGTGGTAATAAATAAAAATTCTATGAAAATTAACCAATGAAAATCAGACAATGCTTTTGAATTGTGGTTCAACAGAATTACTTTAAAAAACAAACTCATGAAACAGGCCTGGACAAAAATGATGGTACCCTTCGAAAAGATTGAAAATAATGTGACCATAAGGACATGTTCAACAAAGATGTGTCCTCTAATTAACATCACAGGTGTCTACAAACTTGTAATCAGTCAGTCGGCCTATTTAAAGGGTGACAAGTAGTCACTGTGCTGTTTGTTGACAGGGTGTGTACCACACTAAGCATGGACCAGAGGAAGCAAAGGAGAGAGTTGTCTCAGGAGATTAGAAAGAAAATTATAGACAAGCGTGTTAAAGGCAAAGGCTATAAGACCATCTCCAAGCAGCTTGATGTTCCTGTGACTACAGTTGCACTTATTATTCAGAAATATAAGATCCACGGGACTGTAGCCAACCTCCCTGGACGTGGCCGCAGGAGGAGACCGATAACACGAATGGTAACAAAAGAGCCCAGAACAACCTCTAAACACATTCATGGTGAACTCCAAGGTCAAGGTACATCAGTGTCAGATCGCGCCATCTGTCGTTGTTTGAGCCAAAGTGGACTTCATGGGAGACGACCAAGGAGGACACCACTGTTGAAAACAAATCATATAAAAGCCAGACGGGAATTTGCCAAACTGCATGTTGACAAGCCACAAAGCTTCTGGGAGAATGTCCTATGGACAGACGAGACAAAACTGGGACTTTTTGGCAAGGCACATTAACTTATGTTCACAGACGCAAAAATGAAGCATACAAAGAAAAGAACACTGTCCCTACTGTGAAACATGGAGGAGTTTCTGTTATGTTCTGGGGCTGCTTTGCTGCATCTGGCACAGGGTGTCTTGAATCTGTGCAGGGTACAATGAAATCTGAAGACTATCAAGGTATTGTAGTACCTGTTTTGGTGCAAAGGTATTGTACAAAGGTATTGCACAAAGGTACAAAGGTATTGTATTGTGCTGCCCAGTGTCAGACAGCTTGGTGTCAGTCGCAGGTCATGGGTCTTGCAACAGGATAATGACCCAAAACACACAGCTAAAAACACCCAAGAATGGCTAAGAGCCAAACATTGGGCTATTCTAAAGTGGCCTTCTGTGAGCCCTGATCTAAATCCTATTGAACATCTGTGGAAGGAGCTGAAACATGCCGTCTGGAGAAGGCACCCTTCAAACCTGAGACAACTGGAGCAGTTTGCTCATGAGGAGTGGGCCAAAATACCTGCTGAGAGGTGCAGAAGCCTCATTGACAGTTACAGAAATCGTTTGATTAAAGTGATTGCCTCAAAAGGTTGTGCAACAAAACATTAAGTTAAGCGTACCATCATTTTTGTCCTGGCTTGTTTCATGAGTTTGTTTTTTAAAATAATTCTGTTAAACCACAATTGAAAAGCATTGTCTGATTTTCATTGGTTAATTTTCATAGACTTTTTATTTATTACCACTTTTGTCAGATTCAGGTTATTTCTGTGACCATTTTGGGTTTTTCTTTCATTAACAGAGGGGTACCAACAATTTTGTCCATGGCTGTATATGTTTAAATGTGAAAAAATGTCAGTTATTTTACTTTCCACAGTGATCATACCACTTTACTACAGTTTAGATTCATTTGGAAAAAAGCTTCTTTTTGTATTCGTTTCCTCAAAATGCTCCTTATTCATATCTCTTCTCTGGACATTCAAGCATTTAATTTGGTAACTAGTAGATTGGTTGTCTCATAACTTTTCTCCATAGTATTATTATATTGTTATATTTTTTTTATTTTGAAATAAGACAAAAATAATACTAAATTTTCTGATTAATGTAGTTTTAAATGATTCATTTTAAGTGCAAGTTAAGCTAATTCGAAATAATTGCAATAGAAGATTGAAAAAGTTTTAAAAACTAATTTCTTCTGCTCAACTAAATGTGTCTCCACCTATAAACTCAAATCAATCAAAAAAACAAAAACAAAAAACGATGCAGGTCGCAGTGATAGACAGTGTGCTGCACACATCTTAATGTGATATTTGCACAATGTTCCTGTTAATAACATCAGGAGTAAATAAAGTAGCAGTTACCCGGTGGAGAAAAAGTTAAAAGCATCCTAAAAATAAAAGGTTTACCTTCTGTTCTCTCTTACCAGAACTGTACAGTATTGTGCTGAATAAACATCACAATTTAAAAAAAAAAAAGCATATGATCTGAAAATATTTTTAACCTTCCCATCAAGTTCTCAAATACTTCAGTGTAATGTTGTTGTTTATATTGGTACTTTCAGTGAGCAAGATAGAGATATCGTTTAAAACACTCTTTATCTCACTTTCTGTTGGCATACAAGAAGATTAAGAAGAGAAGAACAAAAACTACTTGCATATACAGGAGACAATCTTGAAAAGTTGCTACATTCATCATCATCATCATCATCATCATCATCATCACCGACGCACTCTACAAGAAGGGACAGCGCAGGCTGTTCCTACTGAGGAGACTCAGGTCTTTTGGTGTACAAGGGGCGCTGCTGAAGTCATTCTATGACACGGTGGTGTCATCAGCCATCACTTTTGGAGTGGTCTGCTGGGGCAGTGGCATTACAGCAGCTGATAGGAAGAGACTGAACAAACTGATCAAGAAAGCTAGCTCTGTCCTGGGGCAGCGCCTTGACCCAGTGGAGGAGATGGGAGAGAGAAGGATGGTGGCTAAACTATCATCTCTGCTGGAGTCCGAGTTCCACCCTATGCAGGACACACTGAATGCACTGAGGAGCTCATTTAGCAGCAGACCACATCATCCTAGGTGCACAACCGAGAGGTTTCGCAGGTCCTTCCTACCTACGGCTGTCAGACTGTACAACCTAAGCAGGGCTGCTCACAGAGATAGCAAAAAGACGTGACAACCTAATAGTATTGAATGCAAAAGACGCAATAGACTTACACAATGGTCCCCTCCGGTATACAACTAGGAAAATATCGGTAGCTACGGAGGGTGACAATATGTATGGGTACATAATCATACCATGTAGGATAACTAAGTAGACGGTTATGCTGTTTCATTCCATCTAGCTACAATGCTCCGCATTGTGTGTGTTTATATATTTATATATTTATTCCATCTAGCAACAATGCTCCGCACTGTGTGTGTTTATATATCTACATATTTATTCCATCTAGCTACAATGCTCCGCACTGTTTATATACTCATATATTTATTCCATCTAGCTACAATGCTCCGCACTGTTTATATACTCATATATTTATTCCATCTAGCTACAATGCTCCGCACTGTCCATATGTGTGTGTGTGTATGTGTATATATATATATGTGTGTGTGTGTGTGTGTGTGTATTTATATGTACATATGTATACTCACTGCTCTTGTTTTTCTCTTGCCTTATGATTGTTGCTCTGAGTGTTGCTATCCCTGTGCTGGTGCAATCCTGGAATTTCCCCTTTGTGGGACTAATAAAGGCTTATCTTATCTTATCTTATCTTATCATCATCAATAGTAGTATTTATTATTATTATTATTAGTTTTATTAACTATTAGTAGTAGTAGCATTATTAGATTTATTTATTATTAGTAGTATTTTTTATTAACTAGTATTATTAGTAGTAGTCATTATTAGTCTAATTCATTATTATTTTTAAAAGTAATGTTTGGGTTTTTGTTTTTTTTTGTGGTCAAGTCTCCTCAGGAACAAGTGTTTTTTCTTGGCTTATACAGGACAGGGGCCGCCACTCCTCTCTGCCCGCCTTTCCCCGTTCTGTTATGCTGAGCACCAAGCTAGAGGGCAGAAAGTACCATTTTTACCTGGTCTTTGGTATGACCTGGCTGGGATTTGAACCCCAGCCTCCTGGGTGTTGGGTGGATGCTCTACCAACTGAGCCACCACTCTGGTTAAATAGTAGTAGTAGTAATAATTTTGTTGTTATCGTTTTTCTGTTATTATTATTATTATTATTGTCATTTAAAAAAAAAGTTCTTCTCAAATACCTACCCTGTGCATTTGGATTTGCCATCCTCAGTTACAATTCTATGAACTAGTACATACCCATGCATACCCGTCCATGTCCGTAGAAATAAAGTATAAGCAAGTATTTCTGCATGCCCATTGCTGAAGGATCTCCTCCTGTCTCAGATGGCTGTGTTGTTCAGTCATGCCTGCGGCATACTGGTGGAACCTGAGGTGTTTCATGTTCATGGCATCCTTTCTGACGTGCAGCAGTTCTCTTCATTCTACTGCTCTCCATCTGGTGGATCTTCTTCTTCGTTCAGACCACTGGTTGAGGGATAGGTGCGTCGTAATTCTATTTCATGGGCACGATCCTGAAAAAGTGTGTTTCGACTCTGTTCAGGAAGGCCCTTGCATGCCTGTAGAAACCAAGAAACTGGAGCACCTGGAGAAAATCAGCGCTTTGCTTGGCGTTTTACACATTTGTAGTGTAGACTGGCATTCGTCAAGGTCACACATTTGCCGTCATGTAGGCATGGCGAATTGTCCGATGATGCCTAAGTTCACAGGGTGCACTATGATGACGAGGCAGAGATCATAGGCTGTCCTATGATGTCCTACAAACGTACTTTAAAGTCTGTCGTACCCTATGCTGGTGAAGGGTGGCCTCCTGTCTCAGACGGGTGCAGTGTACTGTTGGAACCTCAGGTGTTTCATCTTCATGGCATCTTTTCTGACGTGCAGCAGTTGTCGTCATTCTGTTGCTCTCCGTCTGGTGGGTCTTCTTCTTCTTCGTTGAGACCACTGGTTGAGGGATAGGTGTGTCGTAATTCCAGTTCATGGACAGGATCATGAAAATAGATCTGTCTAATGGCTGTCAGGTCAGATATTGGTTTGCTTGCTACCGGATAGCCATGAAAACCGGTACTACCTGTCTCATGGGTCGAGCCGTCAGCGACTCAACCAGCAACCCCGCCCTTCCGAGGGTGTGGGAGGGTGAAACTGGGCATCCTGGCAGAACTAAAAACAATATCTGTCACAGGTCTGTGGTGGACCACTCCTAGTTACATGGGGTGAGACTGGACATCCTGGCAGATAAGCACATCTGTCGCAAGGTCTGTGGTGGACTTTTGCCAGTCGGTGCATCGTGACATGCACTACATAAAGAGCAGAGATAAACAAGCCTATCATCTGGTCAGTCACTGCAACAGATACTGGAGTCAGTTTGTCTTGGCCTATCCTTGCCACTGATAATACCTCTGTCTGCCAAGAATGTGCTGCTAGTCCAGCGAAAGCTAGCTGTACTCAAATACTTTGCAAGCAGTTTCATGAAATAGTCAGAAAGCAACTCATACTGGCTCGGACGTTGCCCGGGTTAACAAGGTCAGGAGCTCCTGGCAGCGGAGGGCGAAGGACAGAGCTGCTTGGAGGAAGCTGATCAGACCTAAATGAAACAGTCATTGTTGCCCTCGACAGACAGCTATGATGATGATGATGAGATGATAGACACCAATATGTACACATAAACAATACTGATTCTGTCTTGTTAAAAATGGCGTCTGGAGTACCTCAGGACTCAGTGCTGGGACCATTGTTGTTTCTATTGTATATTAACCTCTTGCAGTCCGGGATACCGCGGACAGTCACGTCTCTGCGTCCTAGTGCGTCTCAGTGTGCACTGAAAAAAAAAAAAAAAAAAAAAAGGCTGCATTTCCGTTCTTCCAGTACAGACACAGCCGCGAACAGAAAGCCAAAGGAGTGTTTTGATTGGTTTAGATTTGATTGGCCTCTCATTCGACTAATAAGAGCCTTGAATTGGGTTTCTGAAACCTTGAAGAACCAATGACTGAATACCTAGCAAGAAGGACCTGCCTACCAACGACTGCGAATACAACAAGCCAATTGAAGCAGAGAAGTGCGACGATTGAAACGCGTGCATCCTGTGCGTAAAATCTGTTTTGTGTAAGCCGCTGTGTGTAACGGTAGCATTCGCCAGTCTTTTTTTATTACTACTGTTCTTATTTGTTTTGAAAAATTGTTCGCCAAAACCGCAATCATGGAAGCGCAAAAACCGCAATCATGGAATCATAGTTTTACCGGGTCGCGTTACCAGAACCACGAGTCATAACAAGCGGACCAGCTTCATGTTCGTCTGACAATAAAAATGACAATAAAATGACAATAAAAATGACTTTTGACCGATCGGTAATTACAATGGTGCGTCATCGCCACATGACGGACCGTTGACGGACCGTTTTTTGTGTGCCGAGCTCCTCTGTAGTTGGGGGGGGGGGGGAGTTGTTATCCTCTACATTGCAGATATTTTAGTATAATTTTTATTGCACTGTAGGTTATTTTTTCTTGTAAAAAAAAAAAAAAGGCCACACATTTTTTACGTGGCATGCTTCTTTGTATGTGGGGGGCTTGTTTGTTCATTCATTCATTCATTCATTCATGAATAAACAACCCCCCCCCCCCCCACCCACACACACACACAGAGCCCTGAGTGTCACCTTTTTGCCATTTGGCACAGTTCAAAAACTCCTGGGAACAACCTGACAAAAAAGCTGTGTAATATATTAATTTTTTGTGGTATTGTTACAAAATTTTGACCTCAGCTTGATAACACTTGGTTCTACATTTCTGTTGCATTTTCCAGCCAGTATCTGACAGCTGTGTGTTATTTGCAAGCATTTGTATCTTAAAAAAAAACACCCAGGCGAACTTTATTTTCTTCAAGTTCAGTATGTTTAGATGACTGTTACTCAGTGGCAGGAGCACTTAGAGAGATTATGACTGTTTTGCCAAAAAATTCAAAGTGTTTTCTTTTAAATGAGACCAACCCCATGAAGATGCTGCAAAGGGTTGAAGAACAGCTTTTGATTTACTTTGGGTACGTTATTTTTAGGCATTTTTAGGGAAATTGACCAGACTGCAAGGGGTTAATGATTTGTTTGTTTGCCAAAGAACTGAGGTGTATTTTATTTGCTGATGATACAATTTTTTTTTTTTTGTAGTAGAAATAATTTTGAGCAGCTTTTGGATAGAGTGAACAAGGAATTATCAATCATTAAAACATGGTTTGACCTAAATAAATCTTCTCTTCACCTAGGGAAAACTAAATGTATAATATTTGGACATCAGACTACAAATAATCATAGACAAATTAAAATAAATGACATTGTCATAGATGCAGTTGAAACAAAATTCCTAAGTGTAATTGTTGATAACAAACTAAACTGGAAATCCCATATAAACTATGTCAGAACCGAAATGGCCAAATCAATTGCAATATTGTATACAGTAAAACATCTCTTATGTCAAAAATCATTATACATTTTGTATAGTTCACTTATTGTTCCCTGTATGTCCTACTATTCAGTGGTGTGGGGAAATACAAGACAAATATACACCCAATTTTTTTTTTAACAACAAAAAATGCTATTAGGATAATTGCAATAAAACTATATCATGAGCCAACTGATCTACTATTTACTCTGTTAAATGCACTAAAATGTAAAGATTTAGTAGAATATAGTACAGTTCAAATTGCTACTTTAAAGCAGTCGATAAACAACTACCATCAAATATTCAAAAGCTGTTCAAAATTAGAAAAAGTACATGTAATTTGAGAGGAAATTGTATTTTGGTTAAACCCAAGTTCAGGACAAACTCTAAACAGTACTGTGTTTCTGTTGTTGGCAGTTGTTAGAATAATTGAATTAAATGAGACTGAGTCAAAAATTCAGCAGGCGGATTCTGGAGATGTGAGTCAATTTATTCTGGCCAGGAGACATGATAGCATGAAAAACCCAGCAGAGTCAACAATCCATGCATCACTCTGAACCATTCACTCCAGGCTCGGTATTTTTATAGCCCTTAGAACTGATAAACAGAAGAAGACGACGTCCTTGGGGTACGTCTGGAGACTGACGAAGTGTCCATAAATCTAATCTCCCAGGCACTGGGAGTTTCACTTCACCTCTGGTCACACAAGAAAACTAGCAGAGCAAGTCCGTAAAACGGAGATTATCAGTTGTACACCTGTGTCATCACTCATGTCTTCTGCTGACCCAATTCTCGCACTCATTCACGCAGACTCTGGGGTATGAAGGCCACACATGAAGAATATTTACTCATGATCATATAAAACGCACAAAGAATATATATCAGACAAAAATATGAAAGAATAATATAGAGAAATATGAAAATTATTCTTTCATTCCCCCCTTGATGCTTAAAAAGCATCAGAGATGAAACATTATGGCCGCTAAAACCCCATTGGGCAGCTCGCTAAGTTCCGGTGCATTTTATGCAAGAAGCATTTTATTGCAAAAGATCCTAACTTGCTTTTCAATGGGGAAAGTTGGCCATCGGGACCCCCCCCCCCCCCCCCCAGCGCCGTTTGAATGTTTCATTTCCTGGGGAGCATGGAACAATAACGTCTTCTGTTCAATAAAAGAAATCAGTAATCAAAGTCATAATAAAGAAAAGTAAAGTCAGTAATGATGAACAATTACAAAATGATATGTGGATGTAAGGATGTATGTGTTATGTGTGTTGGCAGATTAGCAGCAATTTAATGAGGTAGGTCAAAGTAAAGGTGTATAATGATCAGAAAAAACAGCAATCATAACAATAAAACTGTGCATAGTGAGTATATAGTGACAGTGTGGTGATTACAAATATAATGGGATAAAAGCAAAGTGAAATGAAAACCCCAAACAATAATGAAAGGCAGTATCTCAGAACTTCAAATATGTTTTTGTAAATGGTACATTTCAAATTCACATCATGAGCATGTATCTCCTCTCTGTTTTCTGCATGTCAGTCATACTCTGTAGTCTTGAGTCATGAAAAGACACTTTAAGTTAGTGTGGCTTTACCATCACCCCCATCATCTTCAGTGGTGGCATCATGATACATCTCCAAGTTAACATGAACAAGTCTCATTGTCATACTGCGGATGCAGGGAATGACACAGGAGAAAACCAAAACGGGTATCACCATGAGAATCAGCACCAGGTTCATAATGAGACTTCTCCATGAGGAAAATAACCAACTTAACCAATTCTGTGCATCTGTAACATTATCCTTGGCCCCAGCAGCCTGTAAAGCAGTAAGGTTGCGTATGGCTGAAGCAACAACATGACCATCTGCATCATTTTCAGGGATGAAAGTACAACAATATTCACCCACAATAGCACACACACCCCCACGGGTGGCAGTCAGCTGATCAAGAACCATTCTATTTTGTGTCACCATAAACCTTACGGCTGTCATCTCTTCCCTTTCACCTACCCAAGCAGATAAGAAAAAATTCACAAAGGATTGTAGTCTATAATTAAGTGTTTCAATCCACAAGGTGTTCTTTGCCACTCCCACCCAAGGAAACAATGACTGAAGAACCTTTTGTCCTGTGCTCTGTATGGTAAAAATGGTAAATGGCATTCACTTATATAGCGCTTTTTCTCATCTCTGGATGACCAAAGCGCTTTACAGATCCTGCTATCCACCCATTCACGCACACATTCACACACTGATGGCGGCAGAGCTGCCATACACACAGGCGCTAGCCTGGCCACCAGGAGCAACTGGGGGTTCAGTGTCTTGCTCAAGGACACTTCGACATGCAGACTGCAGACAGAGCAGGAATCAAACCCATGACCCTCCGATCAGTAGTCGGTCACACTACACCTGTGCCACAGCCGCCCATCTATACCCATGTATCTTGAACCGCTCTGGCATATCTGTACCCCAAATGGAATCATGCGATGCAAAGATGGCATCCTGTGGTATGAAAGCATCTCTTTTCACCCTGCCCACCTGGCCTGCTGACATGAGGGTGTGATCAGTTACAAGAACAGGGGCACAAACTCCTGTCCAACCCATGGGCAAATGTGAATATGCCCTATTACCACATAGCCACCAACTGCCTGTCACCATGTGTGTGCCGTATATGTGAGAATTACAGATAGCAGCACTACAGAGCTCTTGCAGGGTGACAGGTCCAGAATAACGATAGATTTCCGGGCACCACCTGCCCATTTTCTTTAATGGTTCTGTTTGTGCATTCCACCAATCCTGCAGATAGTGGATGGTAGTCTGAATGATTTTTTTTTAAGTTAATGTTGAGTGCTGTGCCTAAGTGTGATATGACTTGATTTACAAAGTGTGTACCATTATCTGAGTAAATCTTTTCAGGTATTCCAAACCTAGGTACAATTTCGGCCAGTAATTTCTTTGCCACTGTGATTGCATTTGGGTGAGTACAAGGGAAAGCTTCTGTCCATTTGGAAAACATGTCACAAATAACCAAACAGTATTTCTTGCCTTCACACTTATTTAACTCAATGAAGTCCTTGCAACTGTTTTGAAATGGATAAGTAGAGGCTGGAAAAGTGCCTCTTTCGGGCCTGAAGTTTCGTTGTGCATTGTTTTCTGCACAAATTAGACATTTTTTACAGAATTGTGTTGGAAACTGGCTGAACCTATAGGCAGTAAAGGTTTTGTTTAATGTAGAAACCATACCCACCTTTGCTACATGGGAAACGCCATGCAGCAAAGTGGAGACGTGATGAAACGGTTTGCGTGGCAGAATTGGCTTGTTTTTGTTACATTTGTAGAGCTTTGAGGTGTCATCAAAGGTGGCTCCCCTTTTGATCCACCTGTAGACTTCAGCTTGTGGTGCTGCTTGTTGTGCCTCAGTGAGAATGTCATGTGATAACTCTTCTGCTACTCTTCTGTTAGTGTCAAAATTGAATCAGATTTTTTGTCTGTTGGTTTTAGGCCTTGTGCAACAGCTTTTGCTGATTGATCTGCAAAGTGATTGCCTTGAGAGATCAGTGCCATTTATGTGTGCTGTACATTTGCATATGGCTAGTTGTGATGGAAGTTTGACACTTTCAAGCAGCTCCAAAACAAGGTCTTTATGCTGAATTGGCTTTCCTGTTGATGTAATCATGTCTCTGTTTTTCCACCGCTGTGTAAAGTGATGAATGGTTGAAAATGCAGACTGGCTATCAGTATAGACCAGGGGTGTCCAAACTTTTTGCAAAGAGGGCCAGATTTGGTCAGGTGAAAATGTATGGGGGCCGACCATTCAGTCTGACATTCCTCGAACCATTACCATTGTAAATTTCCAAGTAAATATATATGTATGTATATATATATATATATATATATCACTTTGCTGTCTAGGCTAGGTTGACATTGAAAATGAGAATCTGTTGTCAACTGCATTACCACCAGGATAGTTAAAGGTTAAAATAATAATAAATTACATACAAATAAACTATTTTATGAAATTTGACTGAATATTTTTAGAAACGTGTATTTATTGATTTTGTTTCAACAAATCACATCCCAGTGCATTTTGACAAAGAATAGTATAGTCAAATTAAATGACAGAAATTTGACAAAACTGTGGTTTGATCATCACAAAAAAATCAATTCACTGAGACTTTGAAATTTATTCTCCTCAGAAGAATAAAAAAAATGTACCTGCATTAATGTGAAGGGTGACACTGGTGTTTCCACTGCAGTAAACAGGCCAGGTCTGGCTCAAAAGCAGTGGTTTTGATGCGCAAGATGTCACGCAGGTGAGTCACTTAGTCTTGTCCTCACACGGTTCTTGTTAATGTTCATGACCGAGAACGTCTTCTCGCACAAGTATGTCGAGCCAAACAAGCTCAGCATTTTCTTAGCAAATGTTCGAATCTCTTGGAACCTGTCTTTGACCAGCTGGCGGTAAAAGTCGACAAAAGGGAGTTGCTGGTAGCGACCGTAACACTCTGTGTCACACTGCAGCTCAATGAGCTCCAGCTGCAGGTGGTGTGGAGCGTCATTAGGATCCACGGAAAAAGGAGTGGAAAAAAGTGTGATCTCCTTTTCATTAGCTGCAAAATCCCTGAAACGCTGTTGAAACTCCTCAGTCAGAGATGAGATATTTTCTGCGTACCTCCTCATTTGCGCACTGATATTGTTTTCTGGAAAACTGGTCATCATTTCCTGCAGTGATGGGAAATGTGTGGTATTGGGCTGCGTTTGTGACAGGTGCCTTTGGAAAAGTAGCAGCTTTGTCCGAAAAGCTTTTATGTATGAATACAGTTGGCTCACCACTGCATTTTGCCCCTGAAGGCTCGTGTTCAGCGTGTTCAGATGTCGTGTTATGTCAACTAAAAATCCAAAATCAGCCAGCCAAACAGGATCGCAGAGTTCCGGCATCGGTTGTCCCTTTTGTGCCAAGAATAGTCCGATTTCCTTTGACAGAGAAGAATCGCTGCAGTGCAGACCCCCGACTGAGCCATCTTATGTCATTGTGATACACAACATCTCCATATTCAGCATGGATGTCGAGTAGAAACTGTTGAAACTAGCGGTGGCACAGGGCTCTGGAGCGAATATAATTAATAGCCTTTATCACCGGTTTCATAACGTGATCTTATTTCAGATGTTTGGCACATAGAACTTGTTAGTGAATAATACAGTGGAGTTTTATAGCTTTGCCGCCTTCTTCACTGACTTTTTTACAGACTAGCGTTGATAGCCCACTTTGCTCACCAACCATGGCAGGTGCGCCGTCCGTAATAATCCCAGTGATTTTATTCCATTGCAGTTTCATGTCATTCACGGTGGAACAAATAGCAGCAAACAAATCTGTTCCTCTGGTTTGGTCCTTAAGGCTCTGAAGGTCAAGTAGCTCTTCACTCACGTTCATTTCATTGTCCACTCCTCTCAAAAAAAATCAGTAACTGAGCGGTGTCAGATGCATCCGCGCTTTCGTCACAGGCTAACGAAAAAAAGTCAAACTCCACTCCTTTTGCCTCTAACTGTCCCTTGATGTTAGATGAAATTTCTGCAATCCTCCGTGCCACAGTGCTACGACCCAGGCAGACATTGGCAAACTCTTGCTTTTTCTCAGGACAAATTTTCTCCACCATTTTCATCACGCAGTCTTTAATGAATTCACCCTCAGTAAAAGGTTTGCAGTGCTTGGCAATCAGCATTACCACTTCGTAGCTTGCCTTTGTAGAATTTTCATTTGTGTCACGGGCTCTTGTGAACAAACGCTGCTGTGCTGTCAAAACAGCTTCCAGTTGCTTCAGTTTTTCGGCGCGTTCGTTTGCCGTTAGCTTGTCGTAATTAGCATGTTTCGTCTGGTAGTGCATCTTAATATTGAACTCTTTGAAAACAGCCACAGTCTCTTGGCAAATTAGGCAGACACAGTTGTTTCGTATGTCAGTGAAAAAATACTCCAATTTCCACTTGTCCTGGAAACGGCGGCCCTCGCTGTCAACTTTCCTCTTTTTATTTCCAGTTGCCATTTTAGAAATGAGCTAAAAACATACCACAGGGCTAAAAGTTCACACAGGGGTCACGCGACGAGAATGCGGCCAAAGGTCTACTGCCACCCTCTGGTGAAATATAAAATTGCTGTTTTTGGTATGTGTGTATTGTTTACTGTGGGAAACTGTGCTGGCGGGCCACATATTATCGATTTTATGACAGGACGCTTCGGGCCGGTGGAAATTTGGACACGGGCCGGACTTTGGGCGTGCCTGGTATAGACAGTGAGTTTTTTATTTTGACCTGATTTACATGCTTCAGTCAGAGCGATCAGCTCTGCTGCTTGTGCAGAGTAGTGTGATGGCAGTTTTTGTGCTTTCAAAACAGTGTCATGAGTGAAAACTGCATAGCCGGACAAATTGGAACCATTACAGTCACGTTTTGATGATCCATCTACAAAAAGTGTGAGATCTGAATCATCCAAGGGCGTGTCCTGTAAATCGGGATGTGGTAGTGCTTCACTTTCAATTTCTGCCAAACAGTCATGAGGTTCACTCTCTGTGGAAATTGGTAAGAAGCTCGCTGGATTTGTTACTGTGCAACGTTTAATGGTTAAATGTGGCTGTGACAGTAACACTGTTATGCATGCAAGGTGTCTGGATGGGGAGAGAACTGATATTTTGCTCTGGGACAAAATGACTAATACTGCATGTATAACCTTCAGGGTCACAGGATAGAAAAGAACAATCCCTGCTGATGCCTGAACTGCCATTGATGCAGCTATTACAGCCTGCACACACGGAGACAGGGCCCTCGCAACAGGGTCAAGCCTTGTAGAGTAGTAGGCCACTGGACGCATTTTTGTACCACTTGGCTGAAGGAGCACTGACGTCATGTGCCCCTCTCTACAATCAGCCATTTGAATAAATGGCTTCTTGTAGTCAGGGAGTGGCAAAACGGCAGTGCTGACCAAAAGTTTTTTCATCCTGACAAATGCCTCTTCTGCCTCAGGTGTCCACTCAATTTTGTCCCCCTGTGCCATGGTCTTTTTGTAAATGAGATCAGACAACAGTTGCACTTCAGATGAATAATTTGCAATCCAGGAGCGACAGTAATTTAGATTTCCCAAAAATGACATCATGTCTCTCTCTGTGATCGGCTTTGGAGCTGACAAAATGGCCTCTTTACTGGCCGGATCAACATGTCTGCCCTCTGCTGACAAAATGTGGCCTAGGTACTTAACTTGTGCTCTCCACAATTGCAATTTGTCTTTGTTTACAACCTTGTGATAACCAACACTCTATTAAAGCACAAGGACACGCACAAGAAGACATGGATGCACCCAAGATCCGAGCACTGGCACTTGTTAGACTACATCATAGTAAGGCAGAGATACATAAGGGATGTATTGGACACCAGAGCAATGAGAGGTGCGGACTGTGGTGCTGATCATGTTATGCTGAGATCTAGATTAAGGATTTGCAGACAAAAACAGCACTGCAGGACGGGTGCAAAGCCACCACGGAAGCTAAACACTAGTGCACTGTAAGGCCAAAAGAAGCAGGAAGAACTTACACAGGAAATGGATGAAAACTTGAAAGACTGGGACAGCAACAACTCAGAGAATGACATAAAAGAGAAATGGGTAACACTGAAGGATACGGTGTATCAGACTGCGAGTGATGTATTAGGGCACCCTGAGAGGAAACATCAAGATTGGTTTGATGAACATGATGAACATCTGAAGAAACTACTAGAAGCGAGGAATACAGCTAGGTAGGAAAACCTACAGTGTAACACAAGGTTGAAGAAGAAATACTCAAAGGCTCAGAGTGAGCTACAGAAGTACACCAAAGAGATGAAGTCCAACTGGTGAGATGAAAAAGCGGAGGAACTTCAAACTGCAGCAGACAGGAAGGACATGAAAACATTCTTCACAGGTTTGAGAGAAATCTACAGCCCTAAACCAAGAGGATTGATCCAAGTAAAGGCTATGGATGGTGAAACGGTTTTGCAGGAGAAAGACAAGATCCTGGACAGATTTGCAGACCACTTTGACCAACTACTAAACAACCCTGGAGAGCTCACTGAAGAGGCTAAAGAAGCTCTAGTGCAGCGACCAGCTGTATCAAGTCTGGATGAACCACCAAATCTTGATGAATGAATGGCAGCTATCAGGACAGCACGGAATGGTAAGGCTCCAGGAAGGGATGGAATTCCAGCAGAAGTGTGGAAATTTGGTGATATTCAGCTGACGAACTGCCTGCACAAGCTCATCCAAGAGATATGAGATGCCCAGAAAGTACCTCAAGCCTGGAAGGATGCAAATGTTGTGCTTTTGTTCAAGAAAGTGACAGGAAAGATTGTGGAAATTACTGAGGTATGTCACTGCTAGCCACTGTTGGTAAGATTCTCTCAAATCAAATCAACCTTTATTGTCATATTGCTGTACATACAACTGTAGTGCAGGCAAGATGAAATTACGTTTCTCTTGGCATCCATATAAGTAGAAGAACAAGATTTAAGACACACTCACACATATCTTCACCCCCCCCACCCCATCCGTTAACACATCCCTGAGACATACTTGAAAAAACTAAAACTAACTATAATATACAAATAATGCACATAATGTCCGTAGGTGCAGTAGTGAATATGAGAGATTCCGGGTCAACTGTTCAGCATCCTAACAGCTTGTGGAAGGAAGCTGTTGATCAGTCTGGTGGTTCTGCCTCTGATGCTCCGGAATCGTTTGCCAGATGGCAGAAGTTCAAAGTGTTTATGCAGAGGGTGAGAACGGTCCTTGACAATGTTCAGTGCCCTGCTCCTACAACGGTTCTGAAAAAGTTCTTGGACAGAGGGGAGGGAGACTCCAATTACCCTCTCAGCTCCCTTGACTATCCTCTGCAGGGCTTTTTTGTCTGACATACTGCAGCTGGAGTACCATGTAGCAATGCAGCATGTCAGAACGCTCTTCACCACACCTCTGTAGAAGGTCCTGAGGATGCAGATGGGGGGAGAGGCCTGTTTGAGTTTCCTCAAGAAGTGCAGTCTCTGCTGAGCCCGCTTCCTGATCCCCAAGGAATTCTTGCTCCAGGTCAGGTCCTGCGAGATCTGCACTCCGAGGAACTTGATGTTCTCCACTCTCTCCACTAAACGGCCGCCGATGCTGAGGGGGACGTGTTCAGGCTGTGACCGCCGGAGGTCGATAATCATCTCCTTCGTTTTGTCCACGTTGAGCACCAGATTGTTCTCCCTGCACCAGCCCTCCAGGTCTCTCACTTCTCCCCTGTACAGTGATTCCTCATCCCTCTGAATAAGTCCCACCACCGTGGTGTCGTCTGCATACTTAATAATCTGGTTCCCCTCGTGTCTGGATACACAGTCATGTGTTAGAAGTGTATATATATACTAGTGTGGAGGCATAAAATAAGTGCAGGCAGGAAATCCAGGATCCAGAGACATGTGGCGGTGTTCAGACCGAGAAGGAGTAATTTCTCCATCAGTCTCTGGGGAATAATGGTGTTGAATGCTGAACTGAAATTAGTGTACAGGAGTCTGGCGTAGGTGTCTTTCTGATCCAGGTGGGTGATAACAGAGTGCAGGGTGGTGACTATAGCATCTTCCGTGGAGCGGTTTGAACGATATGCAAACTGGAGCGGGTCGTGTGATGCAGGGGGGCAGGCTGTAATGTGTGGTTTGACAAGCCCTTCAAAACACTTCATCACAATTGGTGTCATTGCAACAGGACGATAGTCATTCAAACAGGACACAACTGGTTTCTTTGCCACCAGTACAATGATAGAGGTCTTGAAACATCTGGGAACGATGGCCTGACTCAGGGAGATGTTATCGTCGGCCTCCTTCGGTCTATGATGACCATGGAAGAGACTCCTAAATGTCTACTCTGCTGGAACAGCACTGCCTGTGGCTGAACAGGCCGATGCGCGAATGGCAGTCCCTGTCACACAGGTTGCACTTGTGGGTGGTCTCCGTGCTGCTGGGTCTGTGGTCCTTTTTTCATCTGCTGCAGCAGTCAGTCTCTCTTCACCCACCTTGAGCTGTCTGGTCAGGGTGCCTCTCCATTTGGAGCGGTCCATTGCAAGGTCCTCCCAGCGCTCTGTGTTGATCTCCAGGGCCTTAATGTCTCTCTTGCAGACGTCTCTAAAGCGCAGCTGTGGGCGGCCAACGTCTCTCCTGCCAGTTGCCAGTTCTCCGTAGAGGACGTCTTTTGGGATTCTGCCATCCTCCATACGGTGAACGTGGCCTAGCCAGCGGAGCCTGCGCTGCCTGAGTAGAGTGAACATGGAGGGAAGGCCGGCGCGGGACAGAACTTCTGTGTTGGGCACTTTGTCCTGCCAGGATATGTCCAGGATGTGGCGAATGCAGCGCAAGTGGAAGGAGTTCAGTCTCTTCTCCTGCCGGGCGTATGTTGTCCACGTCTCACTCCCATAGAGCAGTGTGCTGATGACGCAGGCGTTGTACACTGCCAACTTCGTCTTGACAGAGAGTTTGGGATTCTCCCACACTCGTGTGGTGAGGCGAGCGAGTGTGAAGGCTGATTTTCCAATCCTCTTGTTGATCTCTGTATCAAGGGAGAGGTTGTTGCTGATCGTGGACCCCAGGTACGGGAACTGATTCACGACCTCCAGCTCGTAGTCGTCGATGGTGATGGTTGGTGGTGCTTCCGTGCCTTGCGCCAAGACATTAGTCTTCTTCAGGCTGATGGTAAGCCCGAAGTCCTTGCATGCCTGGTAGAAGCGGTCCATCAGGGTCTGAAGCTCCTGCTGTGTGTGGGTTGCGACTGCAGCGTCGTCTGCGAACAGCATGTCTCTGATTAGAGCCTCGCGTACTTTGGTTCTGGCTTTCAGGTGGGCGAGGTTGAAAATCTTGCTGTCAGATCTTGTGTGCAGGTAGATTCCCTCTGTTGCTGTGCTGAAGGGATGCCTCAGAGCATAGCAAAGAAAATCCCAAAGAGGGTTGGCGCAAGTACACAGCCCTGTTTCACTCCGCTGCGTATGTTGAATGGCTCTGAGACGTTGCCATCGTGCTGCACTATCCCCTGCATGTTGGTGTGAAACGATTCGATGAGGCTTTGCAACTTTGGTGGGCATCCTATCTTTGGCAGGATCTTGAAAAGGCCCTCTCTGCTGACCAAATCGAATGCTTTGGTGAGGTCGATGAAGGCGACGTACAGGGGCATGTTCTGTTCTCTGCATTTCTCCTGGAGTTGGCGGATGGAGAATAGCATGTCTACCGTCGATCGCGCAGCACGGAAGCCACACTGAGACTCGGGGTAGACACGTTCGGCAAGCTTCTGTAGACGAACGAGAACAACTTGTGCGTAGACTTTGCTAACAACGCTGAGGAGGGAGATGCCCCTGTAGTTGTTGCAGTCGCTTCTCTCCCCTTTGTTTTTGTAGAGGGTGATGATCTTGGCGTCCCTCATGTCCTGTGGTACGGCACCTTCCTTCCAACACTGGCAGAGGACGTCATGCAATGGCAGCAGTAGGGCGGTCTTGCAGTGCTTGATCAGGTCAGGGGGTATGCCGTCGTTGCCGGGTGCCTTGCCAGCGGCCAAGCTATCAATGGCCTTGCTGAGTTCGTCGATGGTTGACTCGGCGTCAAGTTCGTCCATGGATGGCAGGCAGTCGATGGCATCAAGGGCTGACGGTGTCACGGTGTTCTCTCTGGAGTAGAGGTCAGAGTAGTGTTCCACCCATCTCTCCATCTGCTTGTTCTTTTCTGTGATCATCACCCCAGTGGAGGATTTGAGGGGGGGCCGTCTTGCTCTGAGCCGGACCAAGTGCTTTCTTGATGCCATCGTACATACCACGGATGTTCCCTGTTATGGCAGCGGTTTGAATGTCTTGGCTGAGCTGAGTCCAGTACTTGTTGGCACAGCGCCGAGCAGTCTGCTGAACTTTGCTTCTCGCAGCCCTGAGAATCTGGAGATTCTTCTCGTTTGGGTACTTCTTGTACTCAGCAAGTGCTGAACGCTTGGCTTCAATGACGGGGGTCATCTTGGTCAACTTGGCATCAAACTAGTCCTGTGACTTCGAGGTCTTCCTCCCAAAGGTAGCCAAGGCTGTGCGGTAGATGGTGTTTCGCAGCTCTTCCCACTTCTGCTTTGCAGATTCTCCTTCTTGTGGTACACCAAGTTCCTTCTCAAAGGTGGAGGCAAACTGCTCAACAAGTTCTGGTTGAGCCATCTTGCTGGTGTCAATCCGTGCCTTTCCAGGCTGTCTAGCACGATGGAATTTCTTCAGCTGCAGCTTGACCTTGCAACACACCAATGAATGGTCTGTGTCGCAGTCTGCACTCTGGAACGAACGGGTGATTAGCACATTCTTCAGTGAGGTGCGCCTGGTCAGGATCAAGTCCAGCTGGTGCCAGTGCTTTAAGCGTGGATGTTGCCAGGAAACCTTGTGTTGGGGCTTGGTCTTGAAGAACGAGTTTGTGATGCACAGATCGTGATATGTGCAGAACTCGAGCAGCTGCTGTCCGTTGTCATTCATTCTGCCCACGCCAAAAGGTCCAAGACAGGAGGGCCAGGAGTCGTGGTCAGCACCCACTCTGGCATTGAAGTCTCCAAGGAGAATGAGTTGTTCAGAGTTGGGGATGGTCCTGACAGTTGTTGTGAGATTCTCGTAGAACTCGTCTTTTGCCTCTGGTGTGGCTGTCAGTGTTGGGGCATACACACTGACGAGGGTGACTGGGCCTTGAGTGGTATTCAGGTGGAGGATGAGGAGTCGTGCAGAGCCAGTGCTGCCCAGTTCCACCATCTTCAGCAAGGTGTTCTTCACTGCGAAGCCCACTCCGTGTTCCCTGTGTTCGTCGCTGCCCTTTCCCTGCCAGTAGAACGTGTAGTTCTTCTCTCTGTGTGCCTGCGTCAGCCAACCGTGTTTCCTGGAGAGTGACGATATCCACTCCCAGTCTCTTCAGCTCATTATTGATGATGGCAGTCTTCCTGGTGTCGTTGATGTCCTTGAGGTTAGCAGCGAGTCCCGTCATCATAGTGCGGACGTTCCAAGTTCCCAGTTTTAGAGTTGGTCTCTTTTGTTTTATTGTCTTGCCTGGTGCAAAGGTTCTCAGCCTGCTGTTTGGACTTCTCCTCATCCCCATGCACCCAATGAGGAAAGCAAGCTGTGACGGGACAACACCTTATTGGCTGGGGGCTGCCCAGCTTGAGGCGGGCGGTAGCTGTCCAGTGAGATCCGATGATCCCTCCCACCGTCGGGAACAACCCCTGGCGCCGCGCTCTACGCCAATTGAGCGGTGGCTTATGACCGGTAAATGTCATTCCCCGTGTTTTTTCTACGCCAAAGGCGAAGCTGCAGTGTCCTCTCCAGTGATCCGGTGTTCTACCTTCCAGCGTTGGCGTTGGTAGGATTCAAGCCTGGGCAGGAAGATATGGAGGACAAGATGTTGCCCATGCAGCATGTCCCCCCCTCTCCACGTCACTGATGAATCCAAAGGAACAGCAGGGCTGCTACAGTTTGGCACCAGCGCCGTTGCAGGAGCTGCCAGAACGATGTTGAGCACAACATAGAACTGCCTTAGGGGCTCCGACTCCGGATTTTTCCTCAGGGTTGACTCCCGAAGCCTTTCCCGTGACCGGGTATGCCACAAGGCAGCGGAGGTTTGAAATCAGGGTTTACCTTCCCCTAGATGGGCTACCTTCCCAGGTTGACGAGCCACCATCTACCCGAAGCATCTGGTTTTAAGGCGCCAGAGATCCGCCCTCGCCCCTTCTCCTATTAAGATAAGATAAGATAAGATAAGCCTTTATTAGTCCCACAATGGGGAAATTCCAGGATTGCAACAGCACAGGGATAGCAACACTCAGAGCAACAATCAGAAGGCAAGAAAAAACAACATCTAGTTAACATATGTCCATATTACTATAAATGTATATATATAGACACAGTGCAGAGCATTATGGCTGGTGAATGTGCAGCAGAAAGTCTAAGCTCTCTCTCCGCGGATGCAGCGGGCCAGCTGGAAGTCTTTGGGCATGATGGTGACCCCCTTAGCGAAGAAGAGACCACCAGGTGGGCCTCGCTGGTCTCCTGCAGAGCCATGACGGCGAAGCTCAGGAAACGCAGGACGGTCTTGAAGTCCTGAGCGATCTCCCTCACCAGGCGCTGGACGGGCAGCTTACGGATGAGCAGCTCCGTGGATTTCTGGTAGCGACGGATCTCTCTCAGAGCCACGGGCCTGTGACGGCGAGGCCTCTTCACTCTGCCGGTGGCCAGAGCGCCTCTAGTAAAAGCAGTTCCGCCGGGCTTAGAGACTAAACCACACGGGCAGGCTAGGAGTTGGACTTAGTTGTCGGAGGCTTTTCGAGATGCATGCCATAAGGAGCATTTTATGAGCACTGGGAGCTTAACCCCAGTGCCGCTCCTGGCTATGACAACCTTGGAACCGGGAGATGTTATAAAGCCATCCATAACCTCGCCCCTCCTTAATCTGGCTGACCTCCTTCACATTGTCACCCCTACCTGCTCCCTTAGATCCTCCTCCTCTGTCCACCTCGCTGTCCCTCCTGCTCGACTCAGCTCCATGGGGAGTAGAGCCTTCAGCCACTCTGCTCCCAAACTCTGGAAACCACTCCCACCTGCCATCAGAAACATTTACTCCCTACCTCAGTTTAAATCCGCTCTTAAAACTCACCTGTTCAGATTAGCATTTTCATTGTAACTGCCATGGTTTTTTATGATTGTCGTTTTTGTGTTTTTGTTGTTTATTGATACTGTGTTTTATCTATTTCTGTAAAGTGTCCTTGAGTGTCTTGAAAGGCACTTTTAAATAAAATGTATTATTATTATTATTATTATTATTATTATTATTATTATAAATATCAGTCAGGACATCCGCCAACTCGCTCGCGCAGTCTCGGAGCACACGTCCCGCGATGTTGTCCAGACCTGCAGCTTTACGTGGGTTGACTCTGGTTAGGGTCCTCCGTGTGTCCGCTGTGTTGATGGTAAAAGCTAGTCCGACCGATGGTGGGGGTGGGCCAGCCCTCCCTCTGATTGTCGGGCTTGATGCTTCAAAACGTGCAAAGAAGTCGTTGAGCCTGTCTGGAAGCGAAGCGTCATCATCATCAACCCCCTGCCTAGACTTATAGCCCGTCAGTGTCCGAACTCCCTGCCACATCTGCTTGGTGTTCTCCACATAGGCGTGCTTCGCTGCCTTAATTCCCTTTGAAAGCGCAGACCTGGCTGAGCGGAAGGCGATCCTGTCCTTCGCTCTGAAGGCTGCATCTCTGGCTGTAAGCAGCGAGCGCACCTCTGCAGTCATCCAGGGCTTGTGGTTTCTCAACGTGTACTACTGAACAGACTCAATGAACACATCTCGCAGAATGTACTACCGGAAACCCAGTGCAGCTTTAGAAGTGGAAGAAGCACAACAGACGTGATTTTGTGCTTGAAACAGGTTTAAGAAAAGTGTATCAAACAGAACATGCTGCTTTATGTAGTCTTCATAGACTTCAGTAGAGCCTTCGATACTGTTTCGCGAAAAGGACTTTGACAGGTACTCAAGAAATATGGCTGTACAGAAAAGTTTGTCAGCCTGATCAAGGCACTTCGTACAGGTATGCAAGCAAACGTATCAATGAGTGGTTCAGTATCTAAAGACTTTTCAGTAAGCAACGGGGTCAAACAAGGGTGTGTGCTGGCGCCTACACTCTTCTCGCTATGTTTGGCAGCCGTGCTTGAGGTGGCCTTCAAAGACACTTCAGGAGTATACATTCTAACAAGGAAAGAAGCAGACTTGTTCAGTGTGGCACAATTTAAAGCCCAAGAGTAAGACATCGATAAAGGTAGTAAGAGAAATGCTCTTTGCCGACGACAGTGCTTTAGTTGCACACAGTGCAGAAGATACCCCTCAACATCCATCCCTGAAATGATTGATCTGCAAGCACCTGTGTCACAAAGAAATCTCAGAGGAACCCCCTGAACCTCTAATGTAACCTCTGGTAAACACTGCAATGTCAACATTAGGTCAAAGTCAGGCAAATGAAAAATGTCAGCTGTATCACTGTCAGTGTCATCTGTTGTACTTAGCTTTGGTTCTGCTAGTCACATGTTGGGATGTATTTGTTCCTGTCTGGGTGGCTGGGCGATGCGCGTTCCTCCCCCCTCCTCCCAGTTCAGTGGGCGCACAGGGCAGTCCTTTCTCCAGTGCCCCCGCTGTCCACAACACAGACAGACGTCACGGTCCCACCGTCGCGAGTAGGCAGCCCCAGCCCCGCAACCCCTCCTCCATGTGATGGACCCTGAAAAAATAAAGCGGTGGGGAAGCTGAGGCCTCCCCCAGAGGGTCAGCAATTACTTAAACTGGAGTCTGTTTTGACTTTGATTTCTACTCCTCTCTCCAGCCTGTCCTCCTCCAACCTTTCTGCATGTTTGGCATAAGTCAGCACATCTGTAAATGGACATGTGTGGTATGTCACCAGATGTTTGCGTATGTATTGTGCCAATTGTGGGTGTATGTTCTGTAGAAACACACTTTTCAAATGTTGCCAGTAGGGTTCTGACCCTGTATCTCCGACAGGTTTATCCAAACTGGAATGATGATCAAAAACATCTTGTAATCTGCTTCTATAGGCTTCAACGCCCTCTGTCTTGTTCTGGGTTGTGTTTTGTATCTGACTCCAATCATGTTTTAATCTCCACTTGTTTCCAATGAGTTCATTTAATTGTGTTACATGTTGATGTAATTCTGCATCTGTTGGTGGCAGGATATGACCTGTGCTATTTTTGGGGTCCCAGTCACCTGAGACTGCGCACCAATCACCCTTTAAAACCTTTCTATAGGCCGTCTCTGTCTCATGGCCATTTAGTTTAAAACTTTCAAGGAGGTTTGCCATTCCCTCAAAAAACTGTGGGTTTGTCTTTGGGGTGTGGAATTTCTTTAACACCATCAGAAAAGTCAGCATCAGTCCAAGGTCGATAGACCAGAATTGTGGGTTGGTGTCGACTAGCCTGTGGATCACTATTTTCCACAGGTGGGCCTGAATGAGCTGAGTTAGAGAGCTCGATCATAGGGTACTGCTCTGTGATGTTATAGACATCACAGTGTTTCCTTTGGCTTAAAGACCTTGGCGCAGTGGCAACGTATTTTTCGGGGGGGGGGGCAGTAAACATACCAGAATATGTTAATTTTATGCTATTTTTTTTTATATAAAATTTTTCACAGTAACATTTCATATGGAATTTACATTTGAAGTATTGTACAACCGAGGCTTGGATATTGGGCCAGTTGGGGTCCCACCCAGGCATCCTGTGTTTAGACTTTTTAGTGGTGTTATCCTTCTCTCCTTCCTCTGCCTGAACACTTTGCTCTCCTTGGCTCCTCTCTTCTGTCACATCTTGCCCTCTCTGAGCTCTGTCTAATTCAGGTTTTCTCTCTGTCTTTGGTGGTATACAAACAGATTGGAAAGTATCAAGTGTGATGTTTTGTCCTGTAGGATTTTTTTGTCATGGTTTACATAAATGGCAAAAAATGTGTATTTTTATTCTAGTGTTTCTTTTTTTCCATTGAGAGAGTAGGGAAGGGAAAGAAACATTCATAATAGTAATGTACTCACGCATGCTTAAATTATATGATCAGGTGGCTATAGTAACCAGAAATTCTGCTCATGTAAAAGCAATGCTTTGAAATTAATAATTAAAAGTAGACAACAAAAAATTTCTACTTGAGTTAAGGGTACAAAGAGCACCCACTTAAAAACTTGAGTAATGACTTCAGTCTTGAAGGTTTGAGGTTTTTCTTAAAAATGTACAACAATTTTCTTAGTTTTCTACTTTTCTCTGTAAATAAGATAAGTCCCACAACGGGGAAATTCCAGGATTGCAACAGCACAGGGATAGCAACACTCAGAGCAACAATCAGAAGGCAAGAAAAAAACAAGCAAGCAAGAGCGGCTAATATACATATGTACATATTACTATAAAATAAATATACACACACACACAGACACACAGTGCAGAGCATTGTAGCTGGATGGAATAAATATGAGTATATGAACACACAGTGCAGGGAAAAGCCAGTGTGAACACACAGTGCAGAGCATTGTAGCTAGATGGAATAAATATGTAAATATATAAACACCCACAGTACAGAGCATTGCAGCTAGGTGGAATAAATATGCAAGTATATAAACACACACAGTGCGGAGCAATGTAGCTAGATGGAATAATATGTAGATATATAAAAACACAGTGCGGAGCATTGTAGCTAGATGGAATAAATATGTAAATATATAAACACACACAGTGCAGAGCATTGTTGCTAGATGGAATGAAACAGCATAACCGTCTACTTAGTTATCCTACATGGTATGATTATGTGCCCATACATATTCTCACCCTCCATAGCGACCGGTATGTTCCTAGTTGTATGCCGGAGGGGACCATTGTGTAAGTCTATTGCATCTTTTGCATTCAAAAAACTATTAGTTTGTTACGTCTTTTTGCTATCTCTGCGAGCAGCCCTGCTTAGGTTGTACAGTCTGACAGCCGTTGGTAGGAAGGACCTACAAAACCTCTCGGTTGTGCACCTGGGATGATGTAGTCTGCTGCTAAATGAGCTCCTCAGTGCATCCAGTATGTCCTGCATAGGGTGGAACTCGGACTCCAGCAGAGATGACAGTTTAGCCACCGTCCTTCTCTCTCCTATCTCCTCCATCGGATCAAGGCGCTGCCCCAGGACAGAGCTAGCTTTCTTAATCAGTTTGTTCAGTCTCTTCCTATCGGCTGCAGTAATGCCACTGCCCCAGCAGACCACTCCAAAAGTGATGGCTGATGCCACCACCGTGTCATAGAATGACTTCAGCAGCGCCCCTTGTACACCAAAAGACCTGAGTCTCCTCAGCAGAAACAGCCTGCGCTGTCCCTTCTTGTAGAGTGCGTCAGTATTGTGTGACCAGTCTAGTTTATTGTTCAGATGAACACCCAGGTACTTATAGGATGTCACCATCTCGATGTCTGTTCCCTGTATATTTACTGGTGCTGTGAGGGGCTGCCCATGCCTGCGGCAGTCCACCACCAGCTCCTTAGTTTTCCTCGCGTTGATCTGGAGGCAGTTCCGATGGCACCAGTCCACGAAGTCCTGGATAAGCCCTCTGTACTCAGCTTCATCTCCATTGGAGATGAGGCCAACGATCACAGAGTCATCAGATAACTTCTGTAGATGGCAGTGTGTTGTGTTGTGTGAGAAGTCTGCAGTATAAAGAGTGAACAGGAAGGGAGCCAGCACCGTTCCCTGGGGGGCCCCCGTGCTACTGATGATCGTGTCGGACACACAGTCCCGGGTTCTTACAAACTGAGGCCGGTTCGTGAGGTAGTCCAGGATCCATGATGACAGGTGCTGGTCCACCCCTGCTCGCAGCAGCTTGTCCTTCAGGATCATCGGTTGGATGGTGTTGAAAGCACTGGAGAAGTCAAAGAACATGATCCTCACCATATTCCCGGGCTTCTCCAGGTGGGACAGAGAACGGTGAAGGAGGAAGATCACCGCATCCTCCACCCCAATGCCATGCTGGTAGGCGAACTGGAGTGGATCCATCGCTGGTTCCACCAGGGAGCGGAGGTGAGCAAGGAGCAGTCTCTCCAGGGTCTTCATCAAGTGGGACGTCAAGGCCACCGGTCTGTAGCTGTTCAGGTCTTTGGGGTGGGAAGTTTTTGGTACAGGTACCACACAAGATGTTTTCCACAGCTGTGGTACCCTCCCCAGTTTCAGGCTCATGTTGAAGATATACGTCACAATCCCACACAGCTGGTCTGCACAGGACTTGAGGAGCTTTGCGCTGATGCCGTCCGGTCCCGGCGCCTTCCTCGCTTTGATCTTCCTCAGCTCCGTCCTCACCTGGGTCTCGGTCAGGGTCAGGATGGGGGGCTGTGTGTTGGGAGTGGGGGGGGTGTTGGTGGAGTGGGGAGTGGGCAGCAGGACTTGATTTCTTTAGAGGCAGCAGTGGTTGTTGTGCAGACAGGGGGGAGGGCGGTTGATCAAATCTATTGAAAAACAGATTCAGGTTGTTCGCCCACTCCCTGCCCCCCGTGGCCTGGGGGGAGGTATTCTGGAGCCCCGAGATGGTTTTGAGGTTTCTCCAGACCCCGCTGATGTCGCTCTGTTGCAGCTTGTCCTCCATCTTCTTCCTGAAGCTGTCCTTGCCTTCTCTGATCTTTCTCCTCAGCTCCCTCTGTACGGACTTCAGCATCTCCCTGTTCCCTGACCTGAAGATCCTCTTCTTCTCTCTCAGAAGTGTTTTTATCTCAGGGTTGATCCAGGGTTTGTTGTTTGAGTGACGCCGTATGGTCTTGGTGGGAACGGATTTGTCCCCACAGAAGCTGAGATAGCCCGTGAAGGTGTGAATGAGGCCATCGATGTCCTCACCATGTGGATCGCAGAGCTGCTTCCAGGCGGTGGCTTCAAAACAGTCCTTTAGAGTGTCCATTGTCTCCTCAGACCATAACTCCACAGTGTGCATGGCCGGAGGTTGTCTGTGCACTAGGGGTTTGTACACCGGCCGGAGATGAACCAAGTTGTGATCCGATCTCCCGAGTGGGGGGAGTTGTGATGAGGTGTACGCCTCCTTAGTGTTTGCGTAGAATAAATCCAGTGTTTTATTGTCTCTAGTGTGGCATGTGACATACTGGGTGAACGTGGGAAGAATGGGAGATAGTGAAACATGGTTGAAATCGCCTGAGATGAGGAGAAGAGCATCTGGGTGTTCTGTCTGCAGCCTGCTGGTTACTGAATGGATGACGTCACGCGCTGTCCCAGCGTTCGCCGTCGGATTTGCATAAACAACAATGCAGATCACGTGTGAGTGTTCTCTCGGGAGATATGTAGGCCTCATGCTAACAGCTAGCAACTCAATGTCTTTGCTGCAGTGTCGTTGTTTAACAGTGATATGTCCCGGTCTGCACCAGTTGTTGTTAACATACATTATCACTCCACCGCCCCTAGTTTTGCCACTGTCTGGTGTTCGGTCAGCTCGTATCATGTGAAAACCCTCCAGCTCAATGTTAGCATCTGCTGCTAGTTCAGTTAGCCACGTCTCAGTAAACAAAAGGAGAGAGCACTCCCGGTATGTGCTATCATAACGGGAGATAGCCGCTAGCTCATCTAACTTTCCCAGTATTGACCGTACATTTCCCATGACAACAGATGGAAGGGAGGGTCTGTACCTTATATTTTTTGTCCTCCGCCTTACTCCAGCCCGGCAGCCGCGGTGTTTTCGCCTCAGTTCTCTCGGTATGTCGAGTTTTTCCAATGGGACCGGGTGGCGGTTGAATGCTAGCAGCTCTTCCCTGCTGTATTGTATCCTGCTATAAACAGTGGCTCCGTCCACCGGCTCAGGAGACATTTGGGACGATCTGTGTGTCCGTGATATAAGTGGGGTGAAAAAAAAAGACGAATCAAAAGAGAGAGGAAGGGAAAAAGACTCGGAATCGAGCCGCTGTTGCAAAAGGCAGCCTACTCGTGTGGCGCCGAGAGGGGGGAAAAAAAAAAAAAAAAAAAAAAAATCTATCTAAAGTTGAAACCATGTTCCTCAAATTTGTAATTTCCTCTTGTAAAATTGACTTTTCTTGTACATTTGAAATTTTATTATAAATTTGTGGATTATTTTATGACTTATTTTTGTCTGTTTTTTAAAATAAAATTACTGTTTTTTTTGTTTTTGTTTTTTTTTTAGATAAATTTGAAACAGACTGGAATTTTTGTTTTTACTTTTTCCTTATAACAATTTATATTTTTGACCATAATTTTGCGGTCAGAACAGAACAATAATTTAACTCTGATTACAAAGAAAAAATATTAATAAAATTGTATTTAATGAAATAAATTAACTTAAATGACCAAGGATGCTGTTATTTCTGTTATAATATTTCTTTATATTTGTAGTTTTTTTTGTTTGTTTTTTAAGAAATCGCCTCACCACTCAGACAGCAGGAAAAACCTCCCTTATTTTGAAATCAGATGTTGGCACGTTTAGTTTGTCTGAAGGCTGCTGACAGATTAAAGTCATTGACTTCATGAATTTCGGTCATCTTAACCTGCCAGGTACATAATAGGGAACTGTAGCAGACTCTAAAGACATAATTCACCACAATATGTGTTCATGTACAGAATGATCTGCTTAGGCAGTTATAGTTGTGCTCTTAGGCTTTCTCATCAGGCACCTCTCTAGGCAGCCGCTGATGGACCTTAGTTTAGAGTGAAAATAGAGCTAGTGTTTTTAGCTGTTGCTTTTTGTCACTACCGCTGGAGAATAAAAATGGCACGCCTGCTCATGCGAGAAAAGAAAGAAATTGCCAGTCTCTTCATTCCTGCAGTTCCTACAGAACATTACTTAATATTGTAGTGGCTTTTGAAATATGTTCTCAGCAATTCATCAGTCCCCTTTGCCTTTCCCTTTATATGAAGCCGGCTGCATATGAATTGTAACCAGCTAAGTGACTCTTCCATTATTGCTCTTGTTTCCACCGGGTTTCCACCATAATAAATGCCAGTACTTGCATACTTCTTATGATTTTTTTTTTTCTGCATTTAAAGTACTTTAATAAACTCATGTCTCTGTCGGACAGTCGCGCTTAGCGAGACGCTGACTAACTGGAAAACTCGCGTGAGCGTGGCGCTTGCAAACTCCGCGCGGATGACGGCCACGTGCGTTATTCGTGTGCGCGCTTGCGGAAAGTCATTGCTTCATGTATTTTTCTTAACCCCTTGCACTCTGGCCAATTTCCCTAAAAACGCCTAAAAATAACGTACCCAAAGTAAATCAAAAGCTGTTCTTCAACCCTTTGCAGCTTCTTCATGGGGTTGGTCTCATTTAAAAGAAAACACTTTGAATTTTTTTGGCAAAACAGTCATAATCTCTCTAAGTGCTCCTGCCACTGAGTAACAGTCATCTAAACATACTGAACTTGAAGAAAATAAAGTTTGCCTGGGTGTTTTTTTTTAGATACAAATGCTTGCAAATAACACACAGCTGTCAGATCCGGGCTGGAAAATGCAACAGAAATGTAGAACCAAGTGTTATCCAGCTGAGGTCAAAATTTTGTAACAATACCACAAAAAATGAATATATTACACAGCTTTTTTGTCAGGTTGTTCCCAGGCGTTTTTGAACTGTGCCAAATTGTGCCAAATGGCACAGTTTGGAAAAACATCTAACTTTTGAATGATTCTATATAGAAGCTTGATCTTGGGCTCTAATGAAAGGTGACACTCAGGGCTGTGTGTGTGTGTGTGTGGGGGGGGGGGGTTGTTTATTCATTCATTCATGAATGAATGAATGAACAAACAAGGCCCCCACACACAAAGAAGCATGCCACGTAAAAAATGTGTGGCTTTTTTTGTTTTTACAAGAAAAAATAACCTACAGTGCAATAAAAATTATACTAAAATATCTAATGTAGAGGATAACACCCCCCCCCACCCCCCCCCGGCTACAGAGGACGGACATCGGCCATCGCCACATGACGGACCGCAGGGATCGTGCGCCGCGGTCTACTATACACACTTGTACTAAAATATCTGCAATCCGCTACAGAGGAGTAGCGGGGGGGGGGGGGAGGGAAACACCGTTCTCGGCGCATGGTCTGGTCCGTGCGCCGCGGTCCGTCATGTGGCAATGACGCACAGTTGTAATTTACCGATCGGTCAAAAGTCATTTTGATTACAATTTTCAGGGATAAAGAATAATTTAGCTTATAACACTTACCTGTCCACAACAGCAGTGTCGCTGGTGAACATCTATCTCTTCCTCACTGTCAGACGAACATGACGCTGGTCCGCTTGTTACAACTCGTGGTTCTGGTCACGCGACCCGGTCAAACTATGATTCCATTATTGCGGTTTTGCGCTTCCATGATTGCAGTTTTGGCGAACGATTTTTCAAAACAAATAAGAACAGTAGTAAGAAAAAAAGACTGGCGAACGCTACCGTTACACACAGCGGCTTACACAAAACAGATTTTACGCACGGGACGCACGCTTTCAATCGTCGAACTTCTCTGCTTCAATTGGCTCGCTGTATTCGGAGCTGTTGGTAGGCGGGTCCTTCTTGCTAGGTTTTCAGTCATTGGTTCTTCAAGGTTTCAGAAACCCAATTCAAGGCTCTTATTAGTCGAATGAGAGGTCAATCAAATCTAAACCAATCAAAACACTCCTTTGGCTTTCTGTTCGCGGCTGTGTCTGTAGTGGAAGAACGGAAATGCAGCTTTTTTTTTTTTTAGTGTGCTCTGAGACGCACAGTGTGTGTCCTAGTGCGCACGAGGGCACGCTAGGACGCAGAGACGTGACCACCTGTGGTATCCCGGACTGCAAGAGGTTAATAAATTCATATCACCTTGGCGAGGTGGTAAAATTTCTGGCGTGGCGGATCGCCACCGTGAAACGTTACCAAAGGAAACCCAGCATCACACTGTTCAGGTTTTATGAATTTGACTGTAGGTGAATGTGGGAGTGTGTGTGGAATTGCATAGGAGGACAGTGCATAGATACTTAGCTTTTTGGCGTCCCTTGGTGGCTGTTCCCTGGAACCCCAGTCCTTCTTAACTTTCGGTTTTACGTCACAGCCAGAGTGAGGAGGAGGAGTGATGTGCCGCTCTTGGACCCCATCATTGCCGTCACCTTGGAAAGTGGGAGAGATGGGGCACACATCAGTCAAGTCTTTTTTCTTGTAAATGTCTGAATTTCTAGAGTCCTGTTTTTTGCTGTTCGGTGTCACCTGGTCTAAATCAGCTTGACGCTTTTTAGCAGCTTGAAGCCACTTTTCCGCTTCAATAAGTCCATATTTCAACTCCTTACATGTACTGCCATCGGCGGTTAATCTGATAGCAGAGACCAAGCTCTCACAGTCACTGACCTTAAGTTTGCCAGTGAACTGAAACTTGCTTCTCCACTTTGCCAAGAACCTCGTCTATTTCTGTCCTTTTTATTCATATATTTACCATCACCAGACGGCACATAAATTTCATTTTCTTTCTGCAGTGCCCCACAACCACCACAGCAAACCCAAGTATTCTTTCTACCTACTCTTTCTGCTTCCACTGTGCTCTGCTGCTTGCTACAGCAGCGACCCATTTTTCCCCCCTTTCGCTTCTCTTTTTTTCTTCACTCAGACCAACCATTAGACAGTTTTTTTTTTCTCCCTTCAGACACACGGGCCAATAACAGACAGACACATACACAAATGCAGCTCTCTTTCACTCCCTGATTCACTCAAGGCCACAGCTAGACAGTCGTGCACATACACACACACAAGCTTGAGATCAGCACATATACATGTTAATAAAACAGCCTGGAAATCACTTTAAAACAACCTTAGAATGGCAACCTCAGCGGAAAAAAAGCGAATTTTGCAACCTCGCACTGTAACATGAACCCTTTTTGTTTTTCACTTCACCGCTATGAGAACACAATTCGTTTTCTACCCGAAGTTATTATTTGCAAGCTCCCACAGACTGATTCACAATTTTCATCATTACCCCGGGGAAGAATAATCACCTGACCATCCTTTTTACACTTCACAATAACCAAAAATTCACAATAACAACTTCAAACTTCCGTTGGACCTGCTCCTTCCGCCTTAGTGGAATCTACTTTTCTCTCTCACCAGGACAGATCACAAGACACAAATAAACAGACAAACTGCAGTAAATTTTTAAACCAGCGCTGTTTTAAAGGTTAACCCTTCTTCTACCGGTCCACTGTAATCAGTGCTCACTGCGATGTTATTGGAGATTCTTACGTCAATGGTTCCATGCGTTAACAACACCACTGAGCTTCCACCTTGTCAAACCCAAACTGCTCTAGACCAAACCGAACTAAACCTACGGCGAGCCGAAACATACACCAGACTTTACGGTGTCAAACGCTCAGCTTAACAAACACAACATACGCGTATTTTACCCCCTGGGTCTCCAACCCAGGGTCAATCAATAAATAAATGTACACACACTCGGTCCCGCCTTCAGGGTTCTGGACCCATCAACCAGCAGCAGCAGCTCCCAGCGTCTCCAGACCTCATGGGGGATGCCTCTGTGTGCCCCAAAACCGGGTGTCGTCCCCGTTAGCCTGTGCACAGTCCGAAGCCCGAAGGCGCCGGAAGCCCACACATGCATTTTTTTCTGGGTCCCTGTTCGGGCGCCAAATGTTAGAATAAAATTGAGTTAAATGAGACTGAGTCAAAAATTTCAGCAGGCAGATTTTGAAGATATGAGTAAATTTATTGTTTTGGCCAGGAGACGTGATAACATGAAAAACCCAGCAGAGTCAAGAATTCATGCATCACTCTGAACCATTCACTCCAGCCTCCGTATTTTTATAGCCCTTAGAGCTGATAAACAGCAGAAGAAGACGTCCTTGGGAAACATCTGGAGACTGACGAAGTGTCCATAAATCTAATCTCCCAGGCACTGGGAGTTTTAGTTCACTTCTGGTCACACAAGAAAGCTAGCAGAGCAAGTCCGTAAAACAGAGATTATCAGTTGTACACCTGTGTCATCACTCATGTTTTCTGCTGACCCAATTCTCACACTCATTCATGCTGACTCTGGGGTATGAAGGCCACACATGAAGAATATTTACTCATGATCATATAAAACGCACAAAGAATATATATCGGACAAAAATATGAAAGAATAATATAGAGAAATATGAA
Organism: Pholidichthys leucotaenia; assembly: GCA_020510985.1. Taxonomy (NCBI): domain Eukaryota; kingdom Metazoa; phylum Chordata; class Actinopteri; order Cichliformes; family Pholidichthyidae; genus Pholidichthys; species Pholidichthys leucotaenia. The sequence continues at coordinate 81,073,054 of CM035844.1, read as the reverse complement.
ATTATTCTTTCAGCAGTATTTTATGGAATTGTTATCCAGACAAAATGTTTTAAAAAAATGTATAAAGAAAATAAAATTTCTCAGTATTGTCATGTTGAGTAGAAAAATGGTGCTCTTAAGTGGCTAATTAATTTGATATATCTATGTTGATTCTGTAAGACTGGTACTTCTTTGTTGGAATTTATTTCTGTTTTCATTTAAGATGGATTTGATTTATTTTGTGAGTTTAAATTTTTGCTGTCTGCGGTGGACTGGCGAGCTGTCCGGGGTGTGCCCCACCTTCCACCCAGGGATGCTGAGGTGGGCTCCGGCCCGCCGCGGCCCATAGGGCATTGAGTGGTCAAGGAGATGAATGAATGAATGAATTTTTGTTGTACAGTATTAGGGGTAGGCGTTATATAAGCCTCGGCCTCAGCCTACACCCTTTTCGGTTTCTTATTGTTATATTTTTTCTTTTATCTTTTATTATGGATTATAAACCAAATAAAGTATAAATACAAATACAATATGGAGTCTGGCTTGGCCACCTGAGACTAGCCTAGTGGTTAGTGATGATCTCTATTGGCTAGAGAGCTCAAAGTCACGCCTGCATGTGAGACCTTAAATCAGAAAAATCTCCATTGAAGTGAATGGCAAGAGAGAAGTCATCTTTTGATCTTGATGGAATTTTGCAACGAGTTACACTGTCTGTCAAGATCAGCTAGTAAAGCTTTTTAAACTTTTCTAGCTTGAAAGAAAAATGGCTTAAAGTGGAACCAGTGGTAAAAGCAGAAGGAGTTTTGTATATGAAAAGTTTTTTTTTTAAATTTTTAATCTGAAAATGTCAGTTTTTAGTCTTATCAGTGATGAAGCCTAATGAGATTCTGAAGGACTTCTCTATTCACTTCCATTATTTTTTTTAAATTACAAAAGCATAAACATTACAAAAAGTATAGAAGTTGTAAAGTAGAAAAATGGAAGCATAAATGTCTTTAACAAGCTGAACAAAATGATACCAGAATTCCTTTTCTAGCATAAAGTGTGCAGAAATGGTGACCAAAAATTGTATGGAAGAATAATGGCAGACTCAAACAACAGTAGTGTGAATGCATAACAACAAATATTGTTTTACAGTCAATACTGTGTTATGATTTACTCTTGTAAATCTCCAAACGTTACCATTTTTGATGATGTAATACTGAAGCATCTGCTGGCTGGAAGAGGCAGGACAAAGTGGCCCACCTCAGACCTTGATGTCTTGTCTCTGTGTATGTGTGCAGACAACGGGACGTGGACTCAGCTGTGGCTGGTGTCAGACTACCACGAGCACGGCTCCTTGTTCGACTACCTGAACCGCTACACTGTCACCGTGGAGGGCATGATCAAGCTGTCTCTGTCCACAGCCAGCGGCCTCGCTCACCTCCACATGGAGATCGTGGGCACACAAGGTGAGGCAAACGTGCTTTGGATTTAGTATCCGCTGACACACTCTTGGAATTTGTGGGGATGGTTTATAAATTTGTTCAGATTTAGAGAAAAAGCCAGTTTGTCTAAATAATAGGCAATCAGATTTGGTTTTAGAAGTTAAAAGGAGGGTAAGACAGGCTGGAGTCCTTTTAAGTAAGGACACACACAGGCAGTACTTATCCAAATTCTTTTTCATAAATGGGCCAAAAATGAATATAGATGAATGGCAGCAGTTAAAAAAAATTCCCATTTTGTGAAACAACTTTTTTGAACATGGTATTTAGCATAACTTTTCAAAATAATAAAATGTCAATTACTTTTTAAAATGCAAATATTGCCTTTAATGTTAAAAAAGTGTTCTCATATTTGCAATTGGAGATAAAATGAAACTGTAGTACCTGAAGGGAAAGATGGAGCAGTATGCTTCCATCGCGTGCAACTTCATACATGGGTAGATGGGCTGACCATCGTGTTGTTCAGAGCGCAACATTAGACAGTGTTAGACTCTGAATGATGCCACAGGAAGTGATGCTGAAGTGGATGAAACAATTCTTTTGGAAGGGGTTATCTGTCCAGGGTTTACCCTGCCTCTCGCCCAAAGATGCCTGGATAGGCTCCAGCCCCCCCGCGACCCGAAAAGGATTAAGCGGAAGACGATGGATGGATGGGGTTAGAAATAGAATAGGCTTTATTGTCATTGTACAGTTGTACAGCACAACGAAATTGTGGGTGCTCCACCAGGCTGCTACACAATAAAGTAAGTGAGAAGAATATGAAATAAAACAGTTACAACAGTTAATAAACAGTGTACACACCCCTGTTAAAATGTCAGGTTTTTGCTATGTGAAAAAACAAGACCACGGCAAACAATTTTCAGACTTTTCCTACCTTTAATGTTACCTATAGCCTGTACAGTTGAATTGTAAAATAAAGAAATCTGTTAGTGAGAAAAATATCAAAAGTAAAATGGTATACAGTAAGCTGGTTGCATAAGCCTGCACGTCCTTAAACCTGTCACCCGTATACCTGTCACCGTGTCACATCTTGACTTGGTAATATTTGACCACTCCTAGAAAAGCATTCCAAATCTGTCAGTGTGTGAGGACATTTCTTGTGGACAGCCCTCTTCATGCCACTCAGATTTTTTTTTTATTGGATTTAGGTCTGGGCGGGCCATTCCAAAACTTTAATTTTCTTTTGGTGAACCCATTTTTTTTTGTGTATTTGGATATATGTGAATGTGAAGTCTCAAATGACCTTAAAATGGGTCGTAAAAGTTTTTGATTTTTGATTTTTTATTTTTTATTTTTTTTTTTAATAGAGATGCAGAAACCCTGGAATACTTGTTAGTACTTTGATTTTATATTCTATGCTAAAACAATTTTTTCACACCTGAAAGTCCACACCAAGATCCTGACCAAAGTTCGTGTTTTATTACATTGTCTGTTTTAGGTCTAGTTTGGTTTCACGCTGTTCCTTTTCCAAGTGAACTAAACAACTATACATGACAATGCCTACATCTCACTGTCATGACAATCTGTTTTTGTTATCCCCCTTTTGAAAAGTGGGGACCCAGCTACTTTAAATAACTATAGACCCACAGTGCATCCGGAAAGTATTCACAGCGCTTCACTTTTTCCACATTTTGTTATGTTACAGCCTTATTCCAAAAGGGGTTAAATTCATTTTTTCCTCAAAATTCTACACACAATACCCCATAATAACAATATGAAAAGTTTTTTTTTAAAATTTTGCAAATTTAATTAAAAATAAAAAACTAAGAAATCACATATACATAAGTATTCACAGCCTTTGCTCAATACTTTGTTGATGCACCTTTGGCAGCAATTACAGCCTTAAGTCTTTTTGAATATGATGCCACAAGCTTGGCACACCTATCTTTGAGCAGTTTGGCCCATTCATCTCTGCAGCACCTCTCAAGCTCCATCAGGTTGGATGGGAAGCCTCGATGCACAGCCATTTTAAGATCTCTCCAGAGATATTCAGTTGGAAGAACATGGCCCAGCCAGAGCCCTGAAGTCAGGGCTCTGGCTGGGCCGCTCAAGGACATTCACAGAGTTGTCCTGAAGCCACCCCTTTGATATCTTGGCTGTGTGCTTAGGTTCGTTGTCTGGCTGAAAGATGAACTGTTGCCCAGTTGAGGTCACGAATGCTCTGGAGCAGGTTTTCATCGAGGATGTCTCTGTACATTGCTGCATTCATCTTTCCCTCTATCCTGACTAGTCTCCCAGTTCCTGCCACTGATAAACATCCCCACAGCATGATGCTGCCACCACCATGCTTCACTGTAGGGATGGTATTGGCCTGGTGGTGAACAGTACCTGGTTTCCTCCAAATGTGACGCCTGGCATTCATGCCAAAGAGTTCAATCTTTGTCTCATCAGATCAGAGAATTTTGTTTCTCATCGTCTGAGAGTCCTTCAGGTGCCTTTTGGCAAACTCCAGGTCAGAATCAGAATAAGTTTATTGCCAAGCACATTTACAAGTAAATAACAGGTAAATATACGAGGAATTTGACTTGTCACTGAAAACGTCATAGATGACATTCTCAATGACGCGGCAAGCCATGAAGGCGCCTGTCAGCAGGAAGGGAATAGAAGGCGGGGGGAGGGGGAGGGAGGGAACACAATAGGAGAGAGAAAAAAGCATTGTTGATCAGAATAAAGTTCATATATGACCAATATTGTGATTACAAGAAAAAAACTCAATGCACAATTAGCAGACAATAGAATCCACACAATGACACAAAGGGAGCAGTGAGTGAATATGTCTTCATCAGTATAAATGGGTCAGTGTGTGTGAGTTGGATGCAATCAGTGGCAAATCAGTTAGGTGGACAGCAATAGTCTCTTCCTCAGCAGATGTTATGACTAGAGTCTGAAGCAAAGGCACGTGTCCTTGAGCACGGCAGATGGAATAGTTTGAGCCAGACAGCTGTGACAGGTGACCTGCCATGTGCCTTTTACTAAGGAGTGGCTTCCGTCTGGCCACTCTGCCATACAGGCCTGATTGGTGGATTTCTGCACATATGGTTGTCCGTCTGGAAGGTTCTCCTGTCTCCACAGAGGAACGCTGGGGCTCTGACAGAGTGACAAACGGGTTCTTGGTCACCTCCCTGACAAAGGCCCTTTTCCCCCGATCGCTCAGTTTAGACAGCCAGCCAACTCTAGGAAGAATCCTGATGGTTCCAAACGTCTTGGATGATGCTGTGCTCATTGGGACCTTCAAAGCAGCAAAAGTTTTTCTGTACCCTTCCCCAGATTTGTGCCTCAAGACAATCCTTTCTCGGAGGTCTACAGACAATTCCTTTGACTTCATGCTTGGTTTGTGCTCTGACATGCACTGTCAACTGTGGGACCTTGTATAGACAGGTGTGTGCCTTTCCAAATCATGTCCAATCAACTGAATTTACCACAGGTGAACTCCAGTGAAGCTGTAGAAACATCTCAAGGATGATCAGTGGAAACAGGATCCACCTGAGCTCAATTTTGAGCTTCATGGCAAAGGCTGTGAATACTTTTGTACATGTGATTTTAGTTTTTTGTTTTTTTTCCCCACAATATTTTTATTGAACCTTTTTTTAACAAACATGACACCAACAATCAAACCCTAACACTAAAGTAAATTAAAAATAAATGTTCTAAAAATACCAACAACCATTAACAAAACAAGTCAAACAATGCTCCTCTGTTTAGCCTAGGTAATCCATTGCATAAGTATACATATTATACATTCACCCATTTGGAATTTACAAGGTCCACACATATCATTCACCTTCTTCTTCAGAAGTTATGTTTAGTTTCTTTACATAATCAATGAAAGGTCTCCATATATTCTCAAGCACATTTTCCTTTGATTTCAATATGTATGTTATTCTTTCTAGTGGAAAGTTTGTTAACATCTGTCTTAACCACTGAGTCACATCTGGTCTATGAGTCTTTTTCCACAGTAGTGCAATACATTTTTTGGCGTTAAGCAAACTGAGGTCTATCAATGTTCTTTCACTCTTATTAAAGTTATGCTTTTCTGGATACAGACCCAACAAAAACAATTTAGGATTCAATATGAGTTGTTTTGAAATTATTTTTTCAATTGTTACCCTTGTAGAGGAGCTTGGCAATGAAGAGGCGATTTGGTTTATAAGCAAAGTTTTAATATTCAGCTCTTCTAACAAGTCTCATCTGGTGCAGAGAGTGGCAGAAGGGAAAAAGAGACAGAATCTCTCCAACTCACTGATTATATACATGCACACAACAAAAGACATGCATAACAAAGGCTGACATCCCTCATTATCTTAATCCCCCCATTGTCCTGGTATTTCCTCTCCTCGCCTTGGGAGGTGATGGTATTTCCTCTCCTCGCCTTGGGGGGTGAGGGTGGCTCCTCCGGTCTCCTCCGCCGCGTCCGGGAACGTCTTTGTTCTTCACTCGGCGGGTGAGAGTCCTTTGTCCTTTCAGAGGTGTGAAGTTCTTTACATATGTAATCACCAAACATTTCCACATGCTTCAACATATGTAGGTTATGGAATATATGGTTAATATAGACCACACCCTCACCTCTTCCCAAAACATTCTAATTTTTCTACATTCCCATAAACAATGAAATAGTTCTTTTACTTTCCATACATTTTGTGCATATATCTAGTATGTTTTTGTTATATCTATTTAACTCCACCGGTGTAACATACATCCGCATTAACCATTTAAAATGTATCAATTTAAGACGTACATTTATTGATTTGGTTTGAGCTTCTGTGCAAGCCAATTCTCATTGTTCCTCTGAAATTTCAATTTGAAGGTCTTCTTTCCAATAATTCATTCTTTTCTGTGAGTTTTCACTTGAGGATAATATCAGTGAGTTATAGAACTCTGAAATAATACCCTTTCTCTTACTATTTTTCGTCAAAATTTTTTCCACGTATGAATAGGTAGGTCGGGTGAGAGCATTATTTTGATTTGATCGAATAAAATTCCTAAGCTGAAGATATTTAAAAAAATGTGTTCTATTAAGATTAAATTTGGCCCTCAGTTCTTCAAAAGACATTATGTTGTCTGAACGTGCCAAATATAAGTCTTGAATCTTTTGAATCCCTTTTAAATTCCATAATTTAAATACAGCATCCGCTCTCCCTGGTGTAAAATATTGATTACCCCATATTGGGCTAAATTGTGACAATAAGTGCGGTTCTTTTAAATATTTTTTGATTTCATACCATATTTTGATCATATGCTTTACAATAGGATTTTTAACTTGTTTCTGTAATTTTTTAGCCGAGTCTGAATATATGAATAAGGGAAGAGGTAAAGGTAAATTGTATGATTCCATCTCCATCCAGTGAGGGAGATCATTTGATGAAAAATAATATGCCATAGACCTCAGTTGTGCTGACCAGTAATACAACATAAAGTTTGAACATTTCAGACCTCCACGATCAAATTGTAAATATAGTAAGGACAGACGTAATCTAGCCTTCCGATTGTTCCATATAAATTCCACTAACTTTTTTTTAATTCTTGAGAATAGATCTGAAGGTGGTGGTAAAGGAATGTATTGAAATAAATATAGTATTTTGGGTAAGATATTACTTTTAAGTACATTAATTCTCCCGATCATCGACATTGGTAGTGACATCCATCTCTGAAGTAACTCATTAATGTCTGTCATTAAGGCTTCATAGTTGATACTAGTGGCTGATTCTAACTTAGGCACAATTTGAATTCCTAAATATTGAAACTGATTTACAACATTGAATTGATTTACCTCAGGAGCCGGATGCTTTCTGTGGGTCTCATTTAGCATTAATATTGAAGATTTAGTTTTATTTATTTTATATCCTGATATTTCCCCAAAGTTCTTTATTAAATTTAACAAGGTCGGAATTGATTTTTTAAGGTTCGACATAAACAAAATTATGTCATCAGCATACAGGGAGATTTTATGTTCTCTTGGTCCTACTTTAATTCCATATATTTGTGGATGTAAACGTACTGCCATCGCTAAAGGTTCAATTGCCATAGTAAACAGTAAAGGTGAAAGTGGACAACCTTGTCGACAACCTCTATTAATTTTTATTGATTTTGAGATATTGCTATTTGTTAGGATTTCTGCTGTAGCATTATTGTATATTATCTGAACCCATTTTATGAAATTCTTTCCAAATCCAAACCTTTGTAAAATTTCCAAAAGAAAGGGCCATTCGACCCTATCAAAGGCCTTTTCAGCATCCAATGATAGGAGAGCTGTATTCGGCGCTTCTTTATTAGAATAAATAATATTAAATAGTCTTCTTACATTATGGAAGCCTTGTCTTCCCATTATAAAGCCATTCTGATCTCGGTTAATTATATTTGGTAATATTTCTTGTAGTCGTCTTGCTAAAATTTTACAGATTATCTTAAGGTCTGCATTTAATAGGCTTATTGGTCTCATATTTTCACATTTATTAGAAGGTTTACCTGGTTTTGGCAACTGTATAATTAAGGCATTATTTATATATGGCGGTAATTTACTATTTTGAAATGCTTCTAAAACCATTTCCAAAAATGGTTTTATTAATTTATTCTTAAATTTTTTATAGAGGTCAACTGGAAGACCGTCAGGTCCCGCACCTTTTCCTGATTTCATATTATCTATGGCTAGCCCAACTTCTTCTTGACTAGTTTTTGACTCCAGTATCTCCCTATTTTCATTTGGAATACACGGTGTAGATAATCCGTCCAAAAACCCATTTAGTTTTGTTAAGTCAGTTTCATTTTTTGTATCATATAGTTTTTCATAATAATCTCTAAAGGCACTGTTAATTTTGATCTACGACTGCCTGTCCGTTACTTATAATAATGGTAATTGGTGTCTTAAATTCTAATTGTTTAATCTGCCAAGCCAATAATTTTCCTGATTTTTCACCTTGTTCATAAAAGGTTTGCTTCAGTCTTAGAAGACTCGAGGCAGCTCTATTCGCTGATTTTTTGTCATATTCAGCTCTCAGAATCAATAATTCATTCTCTAATTTGGGATTACTTCCTGCATACACTTCTTCTTGAAGAATTTTTATTTTACGTTCCAATTGGACTCTCTCCTCTCGAGTCTTCCTAGATTTTGAACCTGTGTAACTAATAATATGCCCCCTAATAAAAGCTTTGAAAGCTTCCCACTTTATACATGCTGATGTTTGTGTAGTGTTGATATCAAAGAACTCATCTGTTTTTCTATGTACTTAACAAATTTCTCATCTTGAAGCCATTTATGCTGAAATTGCCACCTACCAGGAACCTTTGTCAATTTCTTATCTACATATATTAGACAACAGGGTTCCTGATCAGAGATCACAATGTTATTATAGAAACAATTTTGAATCATGGACCTTAATTCTGTGGAGATCAAAAAATAGTCAATACGTGAAAATGTCTTGTAGGTGTTAGAATAACAAGAATAGGCTTTGACTTGTGGTTTCATTTCTCTCCATATATCTAGCAATCTCAATTCTTTCATAAAATGATTAATGGTCATCCTACATCCATTGTGCGTACAGTCCTGTCCTGTTGACCTATCTATACTGGGATTCAATGTACAATTAAAATCCCCTGCTATTATATATAGCCCTGTGAGTGATGCTAAAGTAAAAAATAAATTAACGAAGAAGTTTTGGTCATCTATATTGGGACCATATAAGTTCACCAGATTTATATTTTCTAATAACAAAGATCCTTGGATGATTAGATATCTTCCCAATTTATCTCCAATTACATTTTTCACTTGAAATGGGACTGATTTATGTATGAGAGTCATGACTTCCTTGGCTCGAGATGAAAATGATGAGGTGAATACACTTCCCTGCCATCTCCTCCTTATTCTTTTTACATCCTCCTCTATTAGATGAGTTTCTTGTAAAAACACAATTTTTGAACCTATGTCTTTTATTTTATTCAAAACTTGTTTAAGTTTTTTTAGATTTTGTAGACCTCTGCAATTCCATGATGTTAAATTAAGCTTAACGCTTTGGTCTATGATCAATAAAGAGTTTGAGATTACCTTGCAATATAAACATGCTCATACAGAGAAGCAAAAACATGGATGGTTGAACATTCATCCCACAAACTACACACAGACAAATTCCCCCTTCCCACATTCGTGGTAATCCCCCCCCCCAAAAAATAAAAAAAAAAAAAAAAATCCGTCTCCCGTTATAGCCTGAATCTGCTCCTCCCCCGTGAGGATCAGTCAAATCACTCACTCTTTCCTCCTCTCAATCACCCTAACTCTGCTACTTTTAATGACATGACAATAACTCTCTTCTGTAGTTTTTCCAATTTAACTCCAAAGTTTTATAGCAACTTTGTACATCATAGCTTTTTATATATATATATATATATAGTGTGTGTGTATATATATATATATATATATATATATATATATATATAAAATACAATCTATATTTTGTAAACATGCTATGTGTTTCAAATCAGTCAGATACTTGAACACTTGCTTAAATATTCTACCTTTTATATCTTGTTCTTGCTTCATGCTTGGCTCTCGCCAGTCTCTCCTTGGATCTGCTTAATGAGTTCCTGCGCCTCCTGAGGGGTCTTAAAGACTTGGGTTCTCCCTTTATACGTGACCAGCAGTCTTGCAGGATAAATTACTCCGTGACGAATCCCAAGGCTGCGCAGCTCTTTACGGGCGGGGTCAAACTGTTTCCTTAATTGTTGGATTCCTGCGGCCAAATCTGGGTAGAACCGCACCTGTTGATCCTGGTATTTAATTTCTCCTTTAGTACGCGCTGCGTTGGAGACCGTCATCTTGTCCCTGTAGTTGAGGAACTTCATAATCAGCGTCCTCGGTGTTGTCTTCTTATCTCTCGGTGGGCCTATTCGGTGTGCGCACTCCAAGACGACTGATGACTGCAGCTCTGCGTTATTCAGCGCTTCTGGAATCCACTTTTCCAAAACGGAACACGCATCCTGTTCCTCCGCCCCCTCCGGAAGGCCCACAAGCCTTAAATTATTCCGTCTCGACCAGGATTCTAAGTCCAAGACGTTATCTTCCAGACGTTTATTTTTTAATTCCAATGTTTGGACCTTTAATTACAGGCTGTTGACGTTGGAGATCTGGAGCTCTGCCTGCGATATTCGCTCCATACAGTCGCTTATTTCTTTTCTCATGGCTTCTAACGCAGCTACAATCCCATCAAACCTAGACGAAAAGTCTGTTCTCATAGTGCTGATGGCAGCAAGGACCGCATTCGCTCCCTCGGCAGTCACCGTACCACCGCTAGCTCCCTCCTCAGCCATGGTCACAGGCGATTTATCTGCTGCGTCACGAGCGTGGAAATCAGTTAACTTGGCTTGTCTTGACGAATCAGTTTTTCCTCCGCCTGATTTCACAGCCTTAGTTTTTACCATATCCGCCCCCATACGCTAGAATAGGTTTTTGTTCCAATTGGGAGAGTTTTAGCCTACTTTTTTATCATTAGGAGCAGAGCAGAGTGGAGCACACCCTCCTACGCGGCCGCCATAACCGGAAGTCCATTTCTTAGGTTTTTACTTTTAATAAATTTGTAAAAATCTCAAACCTTTTTTCACGTTGTCATTATGGGGTATTGTGTGTAGAATTTTGAGGGAAAAAATTAATCCCTTTTGGAATAAGGCTGTAACATAAAATGTGGAAAAAATGAAGCACTGTGAAAACTTTCTGGATGCAGTATACACTATAAAACTACAAAAGACAAAAAACTATTACAAATCTGTTTTTTCAAACAATTTTTCCCATATTAATAAAGTGTAAAGATGAATCCACAAATTTAGAATAAAAAAAATGTTTCTTTTTGTATACTATATGAAAGTACCTCACTGCCTCTTCAAAAAAAGTGTGATGTCTGGTGATTGTTGACATTGTGACTCTTCTGCTTCCAGGAAAGCCAGCTATTGCTCACAGAGACCTCAAATCAAAGAATATTCTCGTTAAGAAGAACGGGACCTGCTGCATCGCTGACCTGGGCCTGGCCGTCCGTCACGACTCAGCAACCGACACCATCGACATTGCTCCAAACCACAGAGTGGGAACCAAGAGGTAATGCATACAGGCCATATTCTAGGAGGCAGTAAACTAACCGGCCATCGTTTTTCCCCTCCTTTCTGCCATGGTCCTGCCTGGTAGCTATCATTGTGATATCTTTTATTTTGGCATTTATAGCACCAGCTTTGAACAGCTCACCTCGCCACCGTATCACCAGGTGACTGACTAGTGTGTTTAAAACAGTATATACATGCTTAAAAATAATAAGTCACCCTGGTGGAATAGGAAGGCCCATACCATGAAAGTGTATCTGGCTGAGTCTTAACTCCAGTTCTGCTGTGAGTTTTATTAGCATTTCTTCTCTACTTTACATCAAACATTGTAGAGCAGGGGTGTCAAACTCATTCCATGGAGGGTCAAGACCCTGCATGTTTTACTTCCACCCAGTGTCTTCAGCAGGTGTTTTCACTGATCAACAATCAGTGGGAAGAAATTCAGTGAAATCACCTGTTGAAGACACTGGGTGGAGGTAAAACCTGCAGGGTCTTGGCCCTCCATGGAATAAGTTTAACACCCCTGTTGTAGAGGATAACTCATGGGCATGGCACTGTTTTTAGACTGGCAGACAGGGCCACTCAGGACCCCAGGATGTAATGGACCTTCAGTCTTCAGCCAAATTTTGTTTGAGGGTAAAAAATTAAATTAAATCACCCTTTATTGTCATTCAACTGTACAACCAATCATGTACAGTAGAACGAGATTGTGCTTTACCTATCTACTGTGTTAATCACACACACCAAGTGTAGAATCAGAGGGCCGCTGCCATGCAAGGCGCCGCCACAAATTTCCCTCCTCCATTCCATTATTGCTGAGCACCAAGCTGGACGGCAGGAAGTTCCACTTTTATATGGTCTTCAGCATGACCTGGCTGGGATTTGAACCCCTGCCTCCCGGGTGTGGGGCGGATGCTCTACCAACTGAACCACCACTCTGGTAGCTGTTGCCTCCAGTCATTCCTGCACTCTCCAAGGACATAACAGAAAAAGAGAACTATAAAATGAAGTATCTAACGGTGTGGTTTTTTTGGGGTTTTTTTTAATGTTTGACTCTCCTAGAGTGGCAGAGAAGTATGTTAGGGTGGTGCAGAACATGTACAATGACAGTTAAGAGAAAGACTGAAAAAATAAAGACCACACATTTAAAATATATATTAAAAAAAAATATAGTCTGAAATCTGAGAAGAGTAAGATACTGTATTGACCAGAAAAAGTAGCAAATTTACAAGAACAACTGGAGGGTATCCAGAGAGCACATACCTCCACCAAGGCTATTTATCTGCCAATTAAAATGTGTGAACTGACAGAGCATCTTCAGTTGTCTATGTATTTTCAGCTTGATTAGCCCATTATTTTACAACATTAGCAAAAATCGAGGTCCTGTCTCATAACGTTAAAACTATAAAGGGATTCATATGTAGGAGGGCAAAAACCCTCTGTTACTGACTGTACTGTATATTGGTAGGCCAGTTTATTTTTCCAGTTGTGCCATGTCTTTTATTTTGAGCTCAAATATGTTTTGTAGCTCCATGGAGACTTTTTTTTGTCCAAAAAGAGTTCAGAATGACTCTCTGCATAGTGAGAGAGAGCTCCTGTCCCAGACACAGGGCAGTTTAAAGCTCAAATCTAACATCTAATGCATCATTTCTCTGCTCAGAATTGGTGTGATCATGCAGACTGAACTGATTTTAACTTTTTGTACTCCTGCTCACATAAAAGAAGCCATAGAAGTGTTTCACCTGGAGTATCTTACCAAACCATCTCAACTGTACACGAGTACCACTCGGCACCCTTTAGCCCTTCTTTGGACAGTATCCTGTATTAAACATTCTCTTCCCTATTCTCCCAGTGATTTCACTTTGACTTTGTTGGTTTACCTTTTCCTGTCCTCTTCTTCTACGTGTCCCTTGACTGTTTTGCTTCCTCCTCTCTGGACTGTGCGAGTCGATGATTTGAGCGTGCTGCAGTTCCACTAAATTATTCACTTTGCCTCAGGTCATTGGAGACAGTGAGAGAAATCAGAGTCACATGGTTATCATCTTGTTGCTTTTTCCCTTCCACCTTTTTAATCCTTTTGCTCATAAAACATACTTCCAACATTTTGTGAAGAATATGCTTTTTTGTTGTTCATATTTTTATTCTGAAGATGTAACTCTGTAAAGCAGAAAACCACATGCAGGATTTTTGTTATCTAACACCAAAAAGATGTCTTATTTAGCTTTTTGCAACCAAATGACTAAAGCAGTTTACTCTTATCAAAACCACACTTGAAGCCCTATTTTGACAATCTAGTAAACAGTCTGTTGTCTAAGGGGCAGAGTGCATTTATGGGTGTGTCCAAGTCCATTCCTATGCTTGACAGAAAGCTCAAAGGAGCTGTCATCATGTTCTTAATTATTCAGAGGTGTCATTTTTTCTTCTCTTTTAATAGACAGGGGCAGATGATCTAAGGCATAATGCTAATATGATGGCATTTAAATGTGAGGATGCCTGTGTGCTTGATCACAAAGTGAAAGTGCATGTAATTGCCGTCCACACCACTGACCTGATTTACTTACAATCCCAGACAGCAGGTACTAACTGCAGAAGAATCATGGAAAATTGTGTTCTCTTGGTAGGTGCTTATAGGTGATCCACTGAGGGGAAAATTGTATCTTTGACCACAGGGGCAAAGTTGTGGAGGAATGATTTTTCGTATCTTGTGTGTCTTCTTTCAGAAGTCAAAAACTGACTTACAAACCCAACAGGAAATTGGATAAAATGTAATTTAATTTAACTAGTGCATGCCCGTAGAAAGCAAATATTCTTGCCCGAAAACAGGTATCCCAATTAGGCTTTACTGGCCCAAATGTAGGCTGTGTTTGAAAATGGAATACAAAGAGGTGTAGACTATGTGTAGGGACTCACATGTTAGACTTTGACGAACATAAAAGGGAGTGAACGGTACTAAGATTTGATTGTATGAATATTAATTACAGAATTATTGAAAATGAACGAATGAATGGGACATCCAATGTTAGCCACTGTTTCAGAACTCTTATTTTTTGTCAGATCACTTATTTGTCTGATTTTTTTTTTTATGACTTATATTCATAGAATAGAACAGGCTTTATTGTCATTGTACAGTTGTACAGCACAACGAAATTGTGGGTGCTCCACCAGGCTACTGTGCAATAAAGTAAGTGAGAAGAATTTGAAAATAAAACAGTTACAGAACACACAGTTAACCATCTGACTGAAGTAAAAGTAAAAATAATAAATAGCCCATTGGTATATACACAGGTACAGTAGTGGCTTCACAGGTGGAACTATGTACATACAGATGTGGACAAAATTGTTGGTACCCCTCTGTTAATGAAAGAAAAACCCACAATGGTCACAGAAATAACTTGAATCTGACAAAAGTGGTAATAAATAAAAAGTCTATGAAAATTAACCAATTAAAATCAGACAATGCTTTTGAATTGTGGTTCAACAGAATTATTTTAAAAAACAAACTCATGAAACAGGCGTGGACAAAAATGATGGTACCCTTAACTTAATATTTTGTTGCACAACCTTTTGAGGCAATCACTGCAATCAAACGATTTCTGTAACTGTCAATGAGACTTCTGTGATCCAAACCTTGGGGAAGACGTGCAGGTGCCGCGGTGAAATCCAGAAGGCTTGCTCGGCTTCGCCGTCTTGCTCGCTCCACACTGTTCAAGCATCTTAGATGTAGTTGCTCCCTTTAAAACCAGGACTGTCCGTGCTGTTAATTCATCCCCCTGGTTAAATGATGATCTCTGTTGTTTTAGACGTAAATGTCGGAGGGTGGAAAGACTATGGAAGTCCACTAAACTTGAGGTGCATCGATTGTACCTTAAGGAACTGTTAATTGAATTTAACACTATGATAAAAATGGCAAGAACTTCTTATTTTTCCAATATCATCTCCTCCGATAGTAACAATCCAAAGATCCTCTTCAGTACAATAGACCGTATAGTTAATCCTGTTAGTTCTGTTCCCCCTGTTTATTCAATTAATGACTGTAACAAGTTTCTTTCCTTTTTTGTTGACAAGATCACTGCTGTTAGGGCTGGTTTTACTCATTCCTTTCCCCTAATCCTTGATTGTCCTAACAGACAGGCCTTTTTAAGTGATTTTACCCCAATTTCTTTTGAGGATTTGTTAGTGTTGGTGAGTTCCATGAAATCCTCCTCCTGCATTTTAGATATTTTGCCTTCCTCAATGTTAAAAGAGGTAATTGGCTCAGTGGGTATGTCTTTGGTTAATATCATTAATAGTTCACTTGAATCTGGTTGTGTACCCTCGTATTTTAAACATGCAATTGTGGAGCCACTTTTTAAAAAAAAACTAACCTTGATCCATCTGTTTTTAAAAACTTCAGGCCAATTTCTAAGCTTCCTTTTATTTCTAAGCTTTTAGAAAAAGTTGCTGCCAAGCAGCTCACTGACTTTCTGATTGAACACCATATTTTCGACAAATTTCAGTCAGGTTTTCGTCAGAAACACTCGGCAGAGACTGCTCTTCTCAGGGTGTCAAATGATATTTTAATGTCATCAGACTTTGGCAAATGCTTTGTTTTAGTGTTATTAGATCTTACTGCAGCATTTGATACTATTGATCATTGTATATTGTTACAAAGGCTTAGAGATTGGGTAGGTATTTCTGGAAAAGCTCTGGATTGGTTTTTCTCCTACATTTCTGGTAGGAGTTTTTCCGTGGCTGTTGGCTCTTATTCATCTGACTCTGCTCCCTTAACCTGTGGGGTGCCTCAGGGTTCTATTCTGGGTCCACTTTTTTTTGCCCTATATATGCTGCCACTTGGTTCTATTATCAGCAAATTTAAAGGTGTGTCTTATCACTGCTACGCTGACGATTTACAGCTACTTTTCTCTTTTAAGCCTGACCATGTTGACAATTTAAAAATTATTCATGATTGTCTGTCTGCAATTAAGAACTGGATGACTATTAACTTTTTGCAACTTAATGCTGATAAAACTGAAGTCCTTATTGTAGCACCTGATAATCTAATTCCTAAGTTGGTTAATAGCATTGGTTCATTAAGCTCTAACGTATGGTCTAATCTAAAAAATCTTGGTGTCATTTTCGATCAATCGGTGAGTTTTGATCAGCATGTCAAATCTCTGACCTGGAGTTGTTTTTTCCACCTTAGGAATATATCCAAAATTAGGTCACTGGCTTCCTACAGTCAGTTAGAAATCATTATTCATGCCTTTGTTTCTTCACGTTTGGACTACTATAATGCTCTTTTCACATGTCTTAGCAAATCCTCTTTACACCGCCTACAGTTAGTCCAGAACGCTGCTGCGAGATTGCTAACTAGGTCCAGTAGATTCTGTCATATCACTCCTGTTTTGGCCTCCTTGCATTGGCTTCCTGTAAATTATAGAATTGATTTTAAAGGTCTTGTTCTTGCTTACAAAGCCATTCATGAAGTGGTGCCTTTTTATATTAGTGACCTTCTCTCTCTACACCAGCCCAGCAGGTCTCTCAGGTCTTCTCATCAGAATCTAATGATAGTCCCTAGCACTAGGCTCAGAACCAAAGGCGATAGAGCCTTTGCTGCTGTTGCTCCCAGACTGTGGAACTCCTTGCCTTTTGAACTTAGATCTGCACCTTCCATTGGTGTTTTTAAGAAGCAACTAAAGACCCACCTTTTTAGCCTGGCTTTTTAATTAACTATGTGCTGATTGTATTTTTATGTGCTTTTACTGTCTACTTTGTTTTTTTTACTGTTTTATGTGCCTGTGTTTTTATTTTGTTTTTTTACCATGTTAAGCACTTTGTGACTCTGTCTGTGAAAAGTGCTCTCTCAATAAACTTATTATTCTGCACCTCTCAGCAGGTATTTTGGCCCACTCCTCATGAGCAAACTGCTCCAGTTGTCTCAGGTTTGAAGGGTGCCTTCTCCAGACGGCATGTTTCAGCTCCTTCCACAGATCTTCAATAGGATTTAGATCAGGGTTCATAGAAGGCCACTTTAGAATAGTTCAGTGTTTCGCTCTTAGCCATTCTTGGGTGTTTTTAGCTGTGTTTTGGGTCATTATCCTGTTGCAAGACCCATGACCTATGACTGAGACCAAGCTGTCTGACACTGGGCAGCACATTTCTCTCTAGAATACCTTGATAGTCTTGAGATTTCATTGTACCCTGCACAGATTCAAGACACCCTGTGCCAGATGCAGCAAAGCAGCCCCAGAACATAACAGAACCTCCTCCATGTTTCAAAGTAGGGACAGTGTTCTTGTCTTGGCATGCTTCATTTTTGCGTCTGTGAACATAGAGCTGATGTGCCTTGCCAGAAAGTTGCAGTTTTGTCTCGTCTGTCCACAGGACATTCTCCCAGAAGCTTTGTGGCTTGTCATCACGCAGTTTGGCAAATTCCAGTCTGGCTTTTTTCTGATTTGTTTTCAACAGTGGTGTCCTCCTTGGTCATCTCACATGAAGTCCACTTTGGCTCAAACAACGACGGATGGTGCGATCTGACACTGGTGTACCTTGACCTTGGAGTTCACCATGAATGTGTTTAGAGGTTGTTCTGGGCTCTTTTGTTACCATTCGTGTTATCGGTCTCCTCCTGCGGCCACATCCAGGGAGGTTAGCTACAGTCCCGTGGATCTTAAGTTTCTGAATAATATGTGCAAGTGTAGTCACAAGGACATCAAGCTGCTTGGAGATGGTGTTATAGCCTTTGCCTTTAACATGCTTGTCTATAATTTTCTTTCTAATCTCCTGAGACAACTCTCTCCTTTGCTTCCTCTGGTCCATGTTTAGTGTGGTACACACCATGTCAACAAACAACACAGTGACTACTTGTCACCCTTTAAATAGGCCGACTGACTGATTACAAGTTTGTAGACCCCTGTGATGTTAATTAGAGGACAAATCTTGGTTGAACATGTCCTTATGATCCCATTATTTTCAATCTTTTCTAGGGGTACCATCATTTTTGTCCAGGCCTGTTTCATGAGTTTGTTTTTTGAAGTAATTCTGTTGAACTACAATTCAAAAGCCTTGTATGATTTTCATTGGTTAATTTTCATAGAATTTTTATTTATTACCACTTTTGTCAGATTCAAGTTATTTCTGTGACCATTGTGGGTTTTTCTTTCATTAACAGAGGGGTACCAACAATTTTGTCCACGTCTGTAAGAGTTCGGAGTGCAGAACACATAATAGTGTAAAATGGCCCAAGGATTATGGAAAATTTATACTGTAGTGATTTCACGGCTGGGTCAATATACATGAAAGTGACGAGTGCAAGGACAGGTGAGTTATAGTGATAATTAAAAGGTCCTCAGTTCTGTGCATGTGATTGTTCGGAGGGAGGGGGGTGGGGCCTTTGCATTTGCCCCATTCTCTTTGCATTTGCCCCATTTAATCCTTGCCCCCACTGACCTTTTTGGTGACCCTTTACAACAAATTGGCATTCTTGTGTATTTCATGGCTGCATACCAGTTCAAAAAACATTTTTTTCCCAACAAAAATGGTTTTGATGAGCAGATAAATGGTTGAAGTGAAAAATATTTTCCAAGAGTGTGTCTGTGTGTAATCAAATCACAGACACTGAAATCCTTATGTAAAAATATTATGGTGTTGGGCGATTAAAATTTTAAAGCACAATTAATCTTTTGGAATGTTGAGTTAATTGCGATTAATAACGTGTCAATCGCGTGTTTTTCCATACAGATACAGTGTACCTTAAGTCGGTAATTTTTCAGGTTTGTCATACTGTTATGAACATGGGAGTGGACAAATATGACTGCTGTCTTCACCTGCAGGTTTATTAAAGCTCTCAACATATCCAAAATGACAAAAACTATCCAGAATATTCTCCAGAAAATTCTCAAAAGTAGACTGCATGTGCAAACAACGGAATGCCAGGGCTCAGTAACGTCACTGCAACACAACTCAGCATCCAACCAGCCAGCAACCGCAAATGGAGCTTGTTCTTTCTCCCATAGCAAACATCCACAACTTTTAAGCAGATCAACACAAAACCATGGACCTCGTGTGTCGCAACGGACACAATTTCCCTTTTAGCAGAAAAACTGCAAACATAAACAACTATCTCGCCCATGATGACACCCCACCATGCTGCAAAAACAACGGGGGAGTGATGGACATTATGAACAAAACTTGAGAATTTTTTTAGACTGGTAGTTAGCAACAGTTGGACCCAAAGCTATGAGGATGAAAACAGGCGAATTTCTGTCTGTGTCAGCTGCTGGAGGTCAACTACAACCTAGCGTGTAGCTACTAGCTAGCTAGCCAGCTTCCACAGAAGAAGAACAACCCAACATCCGGGTGAAGTTTTGGAGGAGGCTGTAACAGTTATCCAGGTGAGAGCTCTGACAGATAACATTGTAAAGTTAAACACGGCAGAACTTTGGGGATTTCCATGGCTGTTTTCCAGCTTGTTTGACTTTGCAATGTCTGCGTGACATGCACAGTGTCTGTGACCAGAGCAGCTTTGGTACGGAGAAAAGCTAGGCCAAAAAGTACTGTTTGTTTTCTGCCATTAACTGCCGTTAACCACGATCACAAAATTTGTCATCATTAATTGGGGCAAAGCGTTAACGGGCGATTAATGCGATAATGCCAACACCACTAAAAAATATGCAATTTTGTAAATTTATTTAAAAAAAAAAAAGAAAACATCATCATCATGTTTTCCATTCATTTTGAAGCTACGGCCTCAAATTTTCTGTTTTTACTCATCTCTAGTTGATTTATGCATTTGATATGGTTTCCCACAGAGGAACAAACATTCCTCATGACACAAGCAAGAAAAAAAATGAGGAATTTTCATTGCTTATGTCAAATTTCAGGATTAGAGGCCACAAAAACAAAAATCTAAAAAAAAAAGGCTAATTTCTTCTGATACGGTTAGTATGGACTGCTCACTCACTCACTCACTCACTCACTGACACACAGAGAGAGGACATTTCAGAGCAAATGACTGTCTTTGTGATTCATATCTCTGAAGTCCATCCATCCATCCATGCTCTGCTGCTTAGAAGTAGAAGATCACGGAGAAGGTCCAAATTGTCGGGGCAGCAGTCCAAGCAAAGAATTTCAGACTGCCACCCAATTCACATAGCACCATGATCCCCAGGATTCCTCCTTCAGGTTGTGAGCCCACTGTAGGTTGGGTACTTGTAGCTTGTTGGATAGATACACTGGGTTCTTGTAGTTACTTTTTCATAGGGATCTACTAGACCGTTCTTGGTCTGGCCCTTCACCCAGGACTAGTTTTTCTTGGGAGACCCTATCAGAGGCAAACTACCTCAGACAACACAGCTCCTGGGATCACTAGGGCATGCAAACCCCCCCACCACGATATGGTGGCGATCCAAGGGGACCCTCATTGTAATCTGTCAAAATTATGCCATTGTAATTGTAAAGACAGCCATTTATGAATATGATTTATTCTTACCATTTTTGTGTTCACACTCATGTACACACACTGCACAGCTGCCAGGTATAGATGGCTCTGTTTAATGTATCTTATTCAGCTTCTAAAGCTGAAAGGTTTCCTATCAAAAGAAAAATGTTTTGATTGTTAAATTTAGGTTTTCATAATAAGTGAACTTTTGACCACCGGTATCTAGTGTTTATACAGAATCATTGAGCTTCTCTGTAATATCTCACGGTCTTCTTCTCCTCATAATCAGAGTGCTTTGACTGGCCTTATGTTGTGAATGAGGGTGCTATAGATGAAGAGAATTTATAAAAGCAGGAGGTCAAGTGTAAACTTAAACAGTATGCTTAAGCTAATTTCTACTCACAAAACAGTTTATGCTTGTTAACTCGTGGAAGTACATCAACACTAAAGACTAAACAGCTTAAAGATTTTCTTGAACGGTTTTGAATTGCTTGCTGACCTGTTGATGCCTGAGAAATTGACACATTGAGGCTGAATGACGTTTTTATAAAAACGGCAAACATCATAGATGTGTGATAATCTGCTCACATCAGTGGCTGCATTCGGGTTTTTAATCACATTTCAGGCTCTTTTTTTCATCAGGTGGATGCTTCCAGTGTTATAATGAAATAATATTCAGATGATGATTTCTGTGATGATGTTTTAGGACCTGCTGGGAAAATGAATTACTCTGGTCTGATTAGTTTAATTTGGGAGATTCTCAGCATTACAGATTCACAGATGGATGCAGCCCAAACTTGAATCTAACATCATCATTCAGTGCCGCTTTCATAAAATAAGCAGTTATATTGTGCCAATTAGTCTTCTCAATTAACAGTTTGTTTTTGTTCAGTGAGGCTGATGTGACAGATGTGAGTAGATCCTTGATGAAAGAAGGCCTTCATGCTGAGGCACAGGGTTTAGGGTGTGAATGTTGAGATGTCACACGGCTCCACATTTATTGTAAAACAAACTTAAATTGACATTTCAGACAGCAGTATCATGACAGGTTCCTCAAGATGTTTCATAGAATGCAAAAAAGACTAATTCAATTCAAAAAGCGAAACTCATATTGTATAGATTCCGTACACACAGATATATTTTAAATGTTTATGATAAGAGCTTAAAGGTAATGAAAACCCAAAATTCACTCTCTCAAAAAACTTGAATATTGCAGAAGACCATTTTAAAGAATTGGATTTTTAATGTAAATGTTGGCCTACTGAAAAGTATGTCAGTGTACACACTCAGTATTTGGTTGGGGCTCCTTTAGCATGAATTACTCAATGAAATGTGGCATGGGGTGATCAGCCTCTGGTACTGCTGAGGTTTTATGGAAGCTCATGTTGCTTTGATAGCATCCTTCAGCTCGTCTGCATTGTTGGGTCTGGTGTCTCATCTTCCTCTTGACAATACTCCATAGATTCTCTATGGGGTTTAGGTCAGGATGGTTTGCTGGTCATTCAAGCACAGTGATATCATGGTTATTAAATCAAGTATTGGTACTTTTTGCAGTGTGGGCAGGTGCCAAGTCCTGCTGGAAAATGAAATCAGCATCTCCATAAAGCTTGTCAGCAGAGGGAAGCATGAAGTTCTCTAAAATTTCCTGGTAGACGACTGCGCTAACTTTGGACTTGATAAAACACAATGGATCAACACCAGCAGATGACATAGCTCCTCAAATCATTACTCACTGTGGAAACTTCACACTGGACCTCAAATAACTTGGATTTTTGCTTCTCCAGTCTTCCTCCAGACTCTGGGACCTTTATTTCCAAATGACAGGACTTAGGACCTGATTTGGGGAGCCATGTCATCTTCTGGTGTTGGTCCACTGTCTTTTGCGGTCCAGCCTGCTATTATTCCCAAGTGCCTTCCATACAGTGGTGTGAAAAAGTGTTTGCCCCCTTCCTGATTTCTCATTTTTTTTTGTGCGTTTGTCACACTTAAATGTTTCAGATGATCAAACAAATTTAAATATTAGACAAAGATAACACAAGTAAACACAAAATAGTTTTTAAATGAAGGTGCTTTTTATGAAGGGTAAAAAAAAAAAAATCCAAATCTACATGGCCCTATGTGGAAAAAGTGACCCCCCCCCCCAAATAAATAAATAAATAAATTAACTGTGGTTTATCACGTCTTTGGAAAGCTGAGTTCAGTTTCTCTAGCCACATCAGGCCTGATTACTGCCACACCTGTTTTCAATCAAGAAATCACTTAAATATAGGACCTGTCTGACAAAGTGAAGTAGACCAAAAGATCCGCAAAAGCTAGACATCATGCTGCAATCCATAGAGATTCAGGAACAAATGAGAAACAAAACAGTTGAGATCTATCAGTCTGGAAAAGGTTATAAAGCCATTTTTAAAGCTTTGGGACTCCAGCGAACCACAGTGAGAGCCATTCTCCACAAATGGCAAAAACATGGAACAATGGTGAACCTTCCCACGAGGGGCCAGCCAACCAAAATTACCCCAAGAGCGCAGCGACAACTCATCCAAGAGGTCACAAAAGACCCCACAACATCCAAAGAACTGCAGGCCTCACTTGCCTCAGTTAAGGTCAGTGTTCATGACTCCACCATAAAAAAGAGACTGGGCAAAAATGGCCTGCATGGCAGAATTCCAAGATAAAAACCACTGCTGAGCAAAAAGAACATAAAGGCTCATCTCAATTTTGCCAGAAAACATCTTGATGATCCCCAAGACTTTTGGGAAAATACTCTGTGGACTGACAAGACAAAAGTTGAAATTTTTGGAAGGTGTGTGTCCCATTACATCTGGCGTAAAAGTAACACAGCATTTCAGAAATGGAACATCATACCAACAGTAAAATATGGTGGTGGTAGTGTGATGATCTGGGGCTGTTTTGCTGCTTCAGGACCTGGAAGACTTGCTGTGGTAAATGGAACCATGAATTCTGCTATCTACCAAAAAGTCCTGAAGGAGAATGTCTGGCCATCTGTTTGTGACCTCAAGCTGAAGCGCACTTGTGTTCTACAGCAGAACAGTGATCCAGAACACACCAGCAAGTCCACCTCTGAATGGCTTAAGATAAACAAAATGAAGACTTTGGAGTGGCCTAGTCAAAGTCCTGACCTTAATCCGATTGAGATGCTGTGGCATGACCTTAAAAAGGCAGTTCATGCTCAAAAGCCCTCCAATGTGGCTGAATTACAACAATTCTGCAAAGATGAGTGGGCCAGAATTCCTCTGCAGCGCTGTGAAAGACTCATTACCAGTTATTGCGAACTGTTATTGCCAGTTATTGCAAATGGCATGACTGCAGTTGTTGCTGCTAAGGGTGGCCCAACCAGTTATTAGGTTTAGGGGGCAATCACTTTTTCACACAGGGCCATGTAGGTTTGGATTTTTTCCCCTTAACAATAAACACCTTCATTTAAAAACTGCATTTTGTGTATACTTGTGTTATCTTTGTCTAATATTTCAATTTGTTTGATGACATTTAAGTGTGACAAACATACAAAAAAATGAGAAACCAGGAAGGGGGCAAACACTTTTTCACACTACTGTACACGTTCCGTAGATATGTAGAGCACAGCGGGCAGCACACTTTCACAGTAGCCCGTGCACTGTGGGGTGACGGCTGTTCCCCAAGCCTGCGAGGGAGCAACCTGCGGTCAGTCCCAAGGGTGGAGGTGGATCGGTTCCTCAGACTGACCCATCGATGAAAGCTTCAAAACATGTTGAACCAAACGAAGTGTGAAGTGAAGCAGCGATGACGTTTGAAGCTTCGGATATCACCGGTGACAGTAATGTTTCGATACAAGTGCCAACACACTGAAGAGTGAAACAAACTCCAAAACCTTGGTATCGTTTGCCCATCACTTCTTACAGTATGTTCCTTAATTCCTTTTATTCATTTTTTAATAATTGCATATGTGCTTATTTACAGCCGTCATGTACGGGACATGAACAGTGTATGTACAGAATGTGCTAAGTGTGGACTGTGGCTAATGACAATATCACAGTGACAGAACTGACAGCAGGCAGGATTGGTAGACTTCCCGTACAGAACATGTATGGAACATGCTAAGTGCGGTCTGCGGCTTATGACGAAGGCACACTGAAATAGAATTGACCAACAGATGTCCAGTATGGAACATGTTTGATACGGAACATGTACGGAACGTGTGCGGAACATGTTAAGTATGGAATAACATGTATGGAATATGTTCGGTATGGAACATGTATGGAAGGTTCTGGACGGAACGCATACAGAACGTTCTGTAACGTACTGTTCATTCTGTGTTTTAACCGGGATGGGAATTGAAGACCGGCTTCTGTTGGGAACTGGTTCTAAATTTTTCATCCCCCAGAATCGTCCTTCACGTCTTATCAGTTCCTCTCATCGATGCTGCGGGTTTAAACACTTCTCTGTTTAAAAGAAAAAAGAAAAACGGCATGCACCATGATGTCACATGCTGCCGTTACCAAGCAACGCTATGATGCCATCGCTACCGCGGAATATTGGCGGAAGTGTAAACACTGTGGTAAACAACAACACAGCGTTTTGAAAAATCTCTTGACACAGCAGCATGGGGTAAAATTAAGACTGCAATGTGTTCTAGGCTGCGTGTCCACCAAACGCGTTTTTTCAGCTCTGAGCGGCTATTTTCCATTCATTCTCTATGTAGTCCAGCGTTTACAGCGCTGAAACACTCTCAGCGGTGGCCGTTTTTTTTGTCGCGGCGCTCAGGGTGCTCAGAGCTGAAAAAAGTTAAACTTTTCTTTTTCTTTTTTTTTTTTTTTTTTTTTTTCTCTCGGCGCCACACGAGTCGGCTGCCTTTTGCAACAGCGGCTCGATTCCGAGTCTTTTTCCCTTCCTCTCTCTTTTGATCCGTCTTTTTTTTTCACCCCACTTATATCACGGACACACAGATCGTCCTAAATGTCTCCTGAGCCGGTGGACGGAGCCACTGTCTATAGCAGGATACGATACAGCAGAGAACAGCTGCTAGCATTCAACCGCCACCCGGTCCCATTGGAAAAACTCGACATACCGAGAGAACTGAGGCGAAAACGCCGCGGCTGCCGGGCTGGAGTAAGGCGGAGGACAAAAAATATAAGGTACAGACCCTCCCTTCCATCTGTTGTCATGGGAAATGTACGGTCGATACTGGGAAAGTTAGATGAGCTAGCGGCTATCTCCCGTTATGATAGCACATACCGGGAGTGCTCTCTCCTTTTGTTTACTGAGACGTGGCTAACTGAACTAGCAGCAGATGCTAACATTGAGCTGGAGGGTTTTCACATGATACGAGCTGACCGAACACCAGACAGTGGCAAGGCTAGGGGCGGTGGAGTGATAATGTATGTTAACAACAACTGGTGCAGACCGGGACATATCACTGTTAAACAACGACACTGCAGCAAAGACATTGAGTTGCTAGCTGTTAGCATGAGGCCTACATATCTCCCGAGAGAACACTCACACGTGATCTGCATTGTTGTTTATGCAAATCCGACGGCGAACGCTGGGACAGCACGTGACGTCATCCATTCAGTAACCAGCAGGCTGCAGACAAAACACCCAGATGCTCTTCTCCTCATCTCAGGCGATTTCAACCATGTTTCACTGTCTCCCATTCTACCCACGTTCACCCAGTATGTCACATGCCACACTAGAGACAATAAAACACTGGATTTATTCTACGCAAACACTAAGGAGGCGTACACCTCATCACAACTCCCCCCACTCGGGAGATCGGATCACAACTTGGTTCATCTCCGGCCGGTGTACAAACCCCTAGTGCACAGACAACCTCCGGCCATGCACACTGTGGAGTTATGGTCTGAGGAGACAATGGACACCCTAAAGGGCTGTTTTGAAGCCACCGCCTGGAAGCAGCTCTGCGATCCACATGGTGAGGACATCGATGGCCTCATTCACACCTTCACGGGCTACCTCAGCTTCTGTGTGGACAAATCCGTTCCCACCAAGACCATACGGCGTCACTCAAACAACAAACCCTGGATCAACCCTGAGATAAAAACACTTCTGAGAGAGAAGAAGAGGATCTTCAGGTCAGGGAACAGGGAGATGCTGAAGTCCGTACAGAGGGAGCTGAGGAGAAAGATCAGAGAAGGCAAGGACAGCTTCAGGAAGAAGATGGAGGACAAGCTGCAACAGAGCGACATCAGCGGGGTCTGGAGAAACCTCAAAACCATCTCGGGGCTCCAGAATACCTCCCCCCAGGCCACAGGGGGCAGGGAGTGGGCGAACAACCTGAATCTGTTTTTCAATAGATTTGACCAACCGCCCTCCCCCCTGACTGCACAACAACCACTGCTGCCTCTAAAGAAATCAAGTCCTGCTGCCCACTCCCCACTCCACCAACACCCCCCCACTCCCAACACACAGCCCCCCATCCTGACCCTGACCAGGACCCAGGTGAGGACGGAGCTGAGGAAGATCAAGGCGAGGAAGGCGCCGGGACCGGACGGCATCAGCGCAAAGCTCCTCAAGTCCTGTGCAGACCAGCTGTGTGGGATTGTGACGTATATCTTCAACATGAGCCTGAAACAGGGGAGGGTACCACAGCTGTGGAAAACATCTTGTGTGGTACCTGTACCAAAAACTTCCCACCCCAAAGACCTGAACAGCTACAGACCGGTGGCCTTGACGTCCCACTTGATGAAGACCCTGGAGAGACTGCTCCTTGCTCACCTCCGCCCCCTGGTGGAACCAGCGATGGATCCACTCCAGTTCGCCTACCAGCATGGCATTGGGGTGGAGGATGCGGTGATCTTCCTCCTTCACCGTTCTCTGTCCCACCTGGAGAAGCCCGGGAATATGGTGAGGATCATGTTCTTTGACTTCTCCAGTGCTTTCAACACCATCCAACCGATGATCCTGAAGGACAAGCTGCTGCGCGCAGGGGTGGACCAGCACCTGTCATCATGGATCCTGGACTACCTCACGAACCGGCCTCAGTTTGTGAGAACCCGGGACTGTGTGTCCGACACGATCATCAGTAGCACGGGGGCCCCCCAGGGAACGGTGCTGGCTCCCTTCCTGTTCACTCTTTATACTGCGGACTTCTCACACAACACAACACACTGCCATCTACAGAAGTTCTCTGATGACTCTGCGATCGTTGGCCTCATCTCCAATGGAGATGAAGCTGAGTACAGAGGGCTTATCCAGGACTTCGTGGACTGGTGCCATCGGAACTGCCTCCAGATCAACGCGAGGAAAACTAAGGAGCTGGTGGTGGACTGCCGCAGGCATGGGCAGCCCCTCACAGTACCAGTAAATATACAGGGAACAGACATCGAGATGGTGACATCCTATAAGTACCTGGGTATTCATCTGAACAATAAACTAGACTGGTCACACAATACTGATGCACTCTACAAGAAGGGACAGCGCAGGCTGTTCCTGCTGAGGAGACTCAGGTCTTTTGGTGTACAAGGGGCGCTGCTGAAGTCATTCTATGACACGGTGGTGGCATCAGCCATCACTTTTGGAGTGGTCTGCTGGGGCAGTGGCATTACTGCAGCCGATAGGAAGAGACTGAACAAACTGATTAAGAAAGCTAGCTCTGTCCTGGGGCAGCGCCTTGATCCGATGGAGGAGATAGGAGAGAGAAGGACGGTGGCTAAACTGTCATCTCTGCTGGAGTCCGAGTTCCACCCTATGCAGGACATACTGAATGCACTGAGGAGCTCATTTAGCAGCAGACTACATCATCCCAGGTGCACAACCGAGAGGTTTCGTAGGTCCTTCCTACCAACGGCTGTCAGACTGTACAACCTAAGCAGGGCTGCTCGCAGAGATAGCAAAAAGACGTAACAAACTAATAGTTTTTTGAATGCAAAAGATGCAATAGACTTACACAATGGTCCCCTCCGGCATACAACTAGGAACATACCGGTCGCTATGGAGGGTGAGAATATGTATGGGCACATAATCATACCATGTAGGATAACTAAGTAGACGGTTATGCTGTTTCATTCCATCTAGCAACAATGCTCTGCACTGTGTGTGTTTATATATTTGCATATTTATTCCATCTAGCTACAATGCTCAGCACTGGGTGTGTTTATATATTTATATATCTACATATTATTCCATCTAGCTACATTGCTCCGCACTGTGTGTGTTTATATACTTGCATATTTATTCCACCTAGCTGCAATGCTCCGTACTGTGGGTGTTTATATATTTACATATTTATTCCATCTAGCTACAATGCTCTGCACTGTGTGTTCATATATTCATATATTTATTCCATCCAGCTACAATGCTCTGCACTGTGTGTCTGTGTGTGTGTGTATATATATATATTTTATAGTAATACGTACATATGTTTATTAGCTGCTCTTGCTTGCTTGTTTTTTTTCTTGCCTTCTGATTGTTGCTCTGAGTGTTGCTATCCCTGTGCTGTTGCAATCCTGGAATTTCCCCGTTGTGGGACTAATAAAGGCTTATCTTATCTTATCTTATCTTTTCAGAGACTGCAGCTGAGCTCGTCAATGTCAGACCTAAGCAGCCAATCAGAACTGCTGCGTGGGCAGGGCATAGGACACCGGTACTTGTCTGTACTCAGACTCCTGCTTTCCGTGTCATCATATTTCACATACAGAGCTGCTAAAACACGTTTCCTGCCCATTGTTATTTAGAGACTGCTATTAAAAAATCAGAAGAAAGTCTGACCTTAGGAAAGTGGAAGTGTTGAGCTGAGAGTGTCAAGCTGTTGCTGGGATACAGGTAACAGACTCCCCCCCCCCCCCCCACAGCGTCACACACAAACGTTGGGAAAAAAAAATGCTCAGGGCAGTCGGGTGACAAAAAAGCGTTTTGTGGACATGCAGCCCTATAGTCTACGAAGTGCGCACACACCTGCCTCCCAATTAGCAGCACCTCTTAGTGATGGTAATATTAGCTTATTATTCATTCATTCATCTTCTTCCGCTTAATCCTTTTTTCGGGTCGCGGGGGGGCTGGAGCCTATCCCAGCATCTTTGGGCGAGAGGCAGGGTACACCCTGGACAGATCGCCAGTCCATCGCAGGGCCAACACAGAGAGACAGACAACCATTCACTCTCACAGTCATACCTAAGGACAATTTAGAATCCCCAGTTGATGCCAATTAACCCAACTTGCATGTATTAGCTTATTATTAGTAGAATATTAGCACAGTGCTACCAGCCTTGCAGGCTAAGTTTGATCAGTTTTTTAACTCACAAAATCCCTCTAAAAACGTCTGATATTTAAATAGGATTTCATTTTTTTTAGACAGTGACAGCAACAGGTACAGTAGCTGTGAGGTTTTACCAACCTGCTCGCCCTCTGCTCCTTGCAAGGAAAACTCATTGATGCTAGTTGAACATGGAGCTGTAACGAAGTTTGTAGTGAAAGATTTGCATCCACTCATGACTGTAGAGCAGCTGGAGTTTGGGTAGGTGGTACATATAACACAGGTTACAGATTAATACTGACATAGACTGAGCAATGTCTTGATGCTTTACCAGTATGTTGATATACAGTTGAGTATTTTATGCATGTGGGTTTATATACTGTATATATTAAAAAAGACAAAAAGTCCATCCTAGTACAGCATGTATATTTTTATGATTGCTAAAATAACATAATTTTGCAGTCGATTCTAATCACTTCAGTATTCCATTTACACTTAATGCCATTTATTGCTTTTCTACTTTTGTTAAACATTTCACAGCATAAATATCCATTTTTCTAAGGAAAGCATATTTACAGTCTTTTATATTTGATTTTATTATATCTTTTTAAGAAAAGAAACATTGTTTGAAGTCAGAAAAATAATAATACTTCTTCACTGATGCTGAAATCCTGTGAAGGCCTGTTTTTTTCCACATGGAAAACTGCATTTTGCATAAACAAAAAAGAAGGAGCAAAAGGCCTCTTGATAAGAGCACAATGGGAGATGGAGGAGGAACAGTAATAATATGCAAATTGAATTACGATTTTATAGTCAACCCCAGACCAGTTGCATAGATCATCTCTATCAAAGGCAAAGCAGTCTTTAAAATGTCAATAACAGTTTGTGAAGGACTCCTTGGTGAATGACTCAATCAGTCTGTACTGCTCAGTGTTGTATCATGTGCTGTGGCTGTTATGCAAATTTGAAGGACTAAAGTTGTTTTGAAGCGCAGTAATGCGAAATGCTTGTGAGTAGTCATGCACTTAGCTTAATTTGAGGACACCAACATTAATTTTTGTAACACCATACAAGATACCGGGAAAAAATACTTATCAAAAATATATTAAAGCACAATAATACATGACAAATTGATGTACTCTTCTTTTATTTCCACCTATACAGTGTCTCATAAAACGAACCAAAAAAAGGTATTATGGGGAGACCCTTTGAAAAGGCTCTGAAATCAGTGGGAAAAATTAGAGAAATAAAAATTAGAAAATTCCTAGCAAAAACAATAATAATAGTGCTGAGAACTTGCTCTTTGGTCCACCCATTCGTGGGTGTCCTGAGAGGGAAAAATTGGCTAGCTGACTGAGCTGACTAATGACAGTGAAACTTTGAGGGGGGGTGATTGGGAGGAACGGCCTGCCCGATCTGAATCCAAGTGGTGTTCAGTTATTGGATTTCTGTGCTAGCCACAGTTTGTCCATAATGAACACCATGTTCAAGCATAAGGGTGTCCATATGTGCACCTGGCACTAGGTCGCAGGTCGATGATGGATTTTGTTATCGTGTCATCAGACCTGTGTCCATATGTTTTGGACACTGGGGTAAAGAGAGGTGCAGACCTGTCAACTGATCACCACCTGGTGGTAAGTTGGATCCAGTGGCAAGGGAGGATGCCACATAGACCCGGTAGACCCAAACGTATAGTAAGGGTGTGCTGGGAACGTCTGGCTGAAGCCCCTGTCGAGGAGGTCTTCAACTCCCAATTCCGGAAGAACTTGGACCACATTCCGAGGGAGTCTGGAGACATGGAGTCTGAATGGGCCATGTTCTCCACCTCCATTGTTGAAGCGGCTGCCCAGAGCTGTGGCCGCAAGGTCATCGTGGCATCTCGTGGTGGCAACCCCCGAACCAAGTGGTGGACACCAGTGGTGAGGGGGGCCATCAAGCTGAAGGAGTCCTGTCGGGCTTGGCTGACTTGTGGGACCTCCGAAGCAGTTGAGGTGTACCGGCAGGCCAAGCAGAGTGCAGCTCGGGTGGTTACTGAAGCAAAAACTTAGGTGTGGGAGGAGTTCGGTGAGGCCATGGAACAAGAATTTCATTCGGTCTCGAAGAGATTCTGGCAAACTGTCCAGCGACTCAGGAGGGGGGAAGCAGCTCTCTGTCCACACTGTGTATGGTGCGGATGGGGCACTGCTGACTTCGACTGGGGATATCATCAGTGGTGGAAGGAATACATCAAGGATTCCCACAATCCCACTGACACGCCTTCCACAGAGGAAGCGGGGCTTGCGGACAAGGTGGACAACTCGCCCATCACATGGGCTGAGGCTGCCGAAGTGGTTAAAGAACTCTTTGGTGGCCGGGCCCCGGGGGTGGACAAGATTCGCCTTGAGTATCTCAAGGCCCTGGATGTAGTGGTGCTGTCATGGTTGACACGCCTCTGCAACATTCTGTGGAGGCTGGGGACAGTGTCTTTGGCATGGCAAACCGAGGTGGTGGTTCGTCTTTTCAAGGAGGAGGACTGGAGGGTGTGTTCCAACTTTAGAGGGATCACACTCCTCAGCCTCCCTGGGATGGTCTATGCCAAGGTAGTGGAGAGGAGAGTACGGCCATTGGTTGAACCTCAGATTCAGGAGGAGCAATGTGGTTTTTGGTCTGGCCGTGGTACATTGGACCAGCTCTTTACCCTCTCGAGAATCCTGAGGGGTTCATGTTAGTTTGCCCAACCAGTTTACATGTGTGTGGGGGGGGGGGGGTTGTGTCTGTGTGTGTTTTGTGGAATTGGAGAAGGCATTCGACCGCGTCCCTCGTGTTTTTTTTGTTGGGGGATGCTTCAGGAGTATGGGGTATCGGGCTTGTTGTTTCGAGCTATCCAGTCTCTATATGACCATTGTGAGTTTGGTTCACATTTGGACTCATTCCCAGTGAGACTTGGACTTCCCCAGGGCTGCCCATTGTCACCGATCCTGTTCATAATTTTTATGGATAGGATTTCTAGGCGCAGCCAGGGAATGAAGGGAGTCATGGTCGGTGACCACAGATCTCATTTCTGCTGTTTGCAGATGATGTTGTCCTGTTGGCTTCATCCAGCAATGACCTAGAGGTCTTACTGGAACAGTTTGCTGCTGAGTGTGAAGCGGCTGGGATGAGAATCAGCACCTCCAAGTCCGAGTCCATGGTCCTCAGCTGGAAAATGGTGAATCGTCTTCTCTGGATTGGGGACAAGCTCCTGCCCCAAGTGGAGGAGTTTAAGTGTCTCGGGGTCTTATTCAGGAGTGAGGGGAGAATAGAGCGAGAGATTGACAGGCGGATCGGAGCAGCATCTGCAGTTATGCGGACGTTGTACCAGTCTGTCGTGGTGAAGAGGGAGCTAAGCTCTAAGGCAAAGCTGTCGACTTACCAGTCAATCTACATTCATACCTCATACCTCACCTATGGTCATGAGTTTTTGGTAATGTCTGAAAGAATGAGAAAGAATGAGATTGTGGATACAAACGGCTAAAATGAGCTTTCTTCCTAGGATTGCTGGACTCACCCTTAGAGATACGGTGAAGAGCTCAGTCATCCAGGAGAGGCTCAGAGTAGAACCGCTGCTCCTCCACATTGAAAGGAGCCAGTTGAGGTGGTATGGACATCTGATCAGGATGCCTCCTGGACACCTCCTACTTGAGGTGTTTCGGGCACCTCCCACTGGGTGAAGACCCCGGAGCAGACCCAGGACTCGTTGGAGAGACTATGTCTCCTAGTGGGTCTGGGAGCGTCTTGGTATCCTTTCTGAAGAGCTGGAGCAGGTGGCTGGAGAGAGGGAAGTCTGGGCTTCTCTGCTTGAACTGCTGCCTCCACCACCCGGATCTCCGGAAAAGTGGTAGAAGATGGATGACTGAGCTACCCAAGGACCCATGCAACTCAGACAACAGCAACACAATAACAATCATGTGACCACAATCGCATGGGTGAAAATCACCCAGCATTGGTGTTCCAGGGTTAATTAGTAGGTGGTCTGACTTCTCTCCTTTTTAGAGAATGAGGGCGAGGAGACATGCACAGAGTTGGGGCTGCTGTGGAGTGTGATGGAATCATGTTTAGACCCCATTTTTACTGTCTAAGGGTACTTTCACACCTAAATTCATTTACTTTGGTCTGAATCAGTTGTTTGTTACTTTGTATCATTTTCTTCTTGGTTTGGTTCCCTTTCACACAGGCAAAAATTCAAGAGGACCAAATTGCTTCACGTTCAATCCTGTGAGACTTGCATCGTAACGTTCAGTGTTCTTATTGGTCAGATTTTTTTGCCATGAGAACAGGAAAGGTAAATACAGGAAGTAGGATGACTACTGTGTATTTATGCTTTTCTGGGGAGAAAATAATACAATGGAGCGTAATCTACGGGGGGGGGGGGGTCTTTGCCCTGGTTATCGTTTATTACATTACGTGCATATACCACTTTCGGCAAATCGTACAGTTTGAAAATGAAGTGCTGCTATGGATGGAAAATAACATGTTGACGTCATTAATCCTCCAGAACCGTGATATGCTCAGCCACAGATATTTTTGAAGACCCATCAGGTATGTTCAGTGGCATAAATTGTTTTACCGTTTGCCGCTGATTCTATTTTAGTGTGGTCCCTTTTTCACCTGCAGGACCGCACCAGAGTTCACCAGTTGATTTGAATTGAGACCACCTCTTTCAGGAGCTCTCAGCACAGTTGCTTTGGTGCACATCTGAATGTGATTACCGTGTTCTCACCAGACAAAACGAACTGCAGTGATGGGGAAAATGAACTCGAGTTTGATTGAAACGAACTAAAGCCTGTAGGTGTGAAAGCACCCTAAAACTTCTCCAACTTCAGAAACTTTACTGCTGTTCAAAAGGACAATATCTCAAACTAATTCCAATTGTTTTACATCTGCATCAGGCCGTGCTTTACTTTCTTCAACCAACAAATGTCTGTGCTGGCCAATAGCTGCAAGTGTATCCCTCTGACAAACAGCTGAGTCTCCATCGAAAAGTTGATATCCAACATTGCAATGCTATGTAGCAACACTGATATTCTTCAACTGAAAATACAGTGATGCAGATGTGAAGCAGTCTGAATTAATTTGAGGTGGCGCCCTCTTGAACCACAGTCATTTTTATGATTTTTTTTTTTTAAGTTTCAGTATTTTTAGATGGTGAAAACTGTCTCTAAACATGAGACCATTACACTCCACTGCAGTGCCGACTTTGTGCTCAGTTCCCTTCCCTCATTCTCTAAAATGAGGCGAGCCAGACCACAGACTAATTAAGGTATTTCACATACAGTAAACCCCCTTCAAAATAACTGAACTTCGAAATAAATTTAAAAGTAGTGTTACCATTTGGTTAACTTTTAATAATAATAATAGTGCGGGGAAATGATGAAAATTTTTTGCTAATTAATTGCACCCACTTCCAGAAATTCTCGATTAATTGCAATTTGAAATATTTTAACTAGTTAATTGCAATTAATTGTGGGGGGAACTGGAGCGTCGATAGGCACAATATACAATAAGTTATTTTTCTCACCACTATTCGAAAAGTATACTCAACTGCTCATTTGATTCTGATGGGTTGATGATATAAAATCGTAAACTTTAAACTAGGAGTGGGTGATATGGCCTAAAAAATAAGATCACGATATTTCTGTGAATTTTCACGAAAATGATATTCTTCACGGTATCAAGGAATACAGTTTTTTCTTTTAAATTTTTAAAGGACAGTTTCACAGGCCAGCATTAATTATGGTCAACATATTCAGTAAAAACAAAACAAAAACTTGTTTCTCCAGTTTATAAAGAGCAGTTTAGAATGTGTTTGAAACTTTTTTAATTCTGTATCAAATAGTACCAGAAAATATTATTAACCACCTCATCTTAAGTGTACTGAGGGGTGGACTGGGACAAAAATTTGACTTCATCCTAGGCCACCCTGTTGTTGAAAACCAGAAACCACCACAGTTTTAGTAGGCCAATATTTTAAAATAACAGGTATCAAACTAGTTATAAATGTCATAACTTTTGGGTGGGATTAAAATTATAAATTGGGATTGTAATAGCGGAGCTATTGATTATTAAAACAACTGATTGACTAATCTTGATTTAAATCTGGTGCTGCTTCTGATTTCTTCACCTTTTCAGAGTAAAGACACAAGATAAGAGGTTTTAGGTAAAAAAAAGTTACAGTTCTGCATGAAAAAGGTCACAAATTTATCACCAAAAACATTCAAAATCTTTAAAAAAAATGTACCTTTATGAAACGATGTTTAATGAGAAAAAACAAATTTAGGAGAGAATGGTATCAAGCAGATGAGAGTAAAGTTGGTAGTGCAGACTACATATAGCCTGTAGTTTTGAAAATTCTGCAGATTTTTCTTAAAACATCTGAATAGTCCTGAAAACATTGCCTTATGAATGTACCAGTTTAGCTATGGTTAATATAAACCTGTTTATTACATTAAAAAAAACGTAAACCCTAAACAACAGTATAATCAATTCAATTCAACTTCATTTATAAGATAAGCCTTTATTAGTCTCACAATGGGGAAATTCCAGGATTGCAACAGCACAGGGATAGCAGCACTCAGAACAACAATCAGAAGGCAAGAAAAAACAAGAGCAGCTAGTATACATATGTACATATTAATATATAT
This sequence comes from Pholidichthys leucotaenia, assembly GCA_020510985.1. Lineage (NCBI taxonomy): Eukaryota > Metazoa > Chordata > Actinopteri > Cichliformes > Pholidichthyidae > Pholidichthys > Pholidichthys leucotaenia. The sequence continues at coordinate 81,036,238 of CM035844.1, read as the reverse complement.
ATATATATATGTGTGTGTGGACTGGTGGCGCCACACGAGTAGGCTGCCTGTTGCAACAGCCTTTTTTTTTATCTTCCTTCTTCTTTCTACACCTTTCACTCTGTATATATATCACGGACGCACGGATCGCCCCGGGGGTCTCCCGGGTCGGCGGACGGAGCCACGGTTTGCAGCGGGAGACGTTACAGCAGGGAGGAGCTAGTGCTAGCTAGCACTTGGCCGCCGCCCGGTGCTAATGGGAAACTCGACATACCGGGAGCTGTAGCGAAAACGACGCGGGTGCTGGGCTGGAGTTTAGGCGGCGTGCAAGAAATATAAGACAGAATAATAAAGAGCGATGGCAAGAACCAAGCAGACCGCCCGTAAAATCTACTGGAGGAAGAAGCCCCCCAGGAGACAGCTAGCCACCAGGGCTGCTCGGAGAGGCGCTCCGGCCACTGGCAGAGTGAAGAGGCCTCGCCGTCACAGGCCCGTGGCTCTGAGAGAGATCCGTCGCTACCAGAAATCCACGGAGCTGCTCATCCGTAAGCTGCCCGTCCAGCGCCTGGTGAGGGAGATCGCTCAGGACTTCAAGACCGTCCTGCGTTTCCTGAGCTTCGCCGTCATGGCTCTGCAGGAGACCAGCGAGGCCCACCTGGTGGTCTCTTCTTCGCTAAGGGGGTCACCATCATGCCCAAAGACTTCCAGCTGGCCCGCCGCATCCGCGGAGAGAGAGCTAAGACTTTCTGCTGCACATTCACCAACCAACCGTAATGCTCTGCACTGTGTCTATTTATATACATTTATAGTAATATAGACATATGTTTACTAGATGTTGTTTTTTCTTGCCTTCTGATTGTTGCTCTGAGTGTTGCTATCCCTGTGCTGTTGCAATCCTGGAATTTCCCCATTGTGGGACTAATAAAGGCTTATCTTATCTTATCTTATATATATACAGTATATATATATATATATATATATATATATATAATAGACACACAGTGCGGAGCATTGTGGTTGGTGGATGTGCAGCAGAAAGTCTAAGCTCTCCGCGGATGCGGCGGGCCAGCTGGATGTCTTTGGGCATGATGGTGACCCTCTTGGCGTGGATGGCGCACAGGTTGGTGTCCTCAAAGAGACCCACCAGGTAGGCCTCGCTGGCCTCCTGCAGAGCCATGACGGCGGAGCTCTGGAAGCGCAGGTCGGTCTTGAAGTCCTGAGCGATCTCCCTCACCAGGCGCTGGAAGGGCAGCTTACGGATGAGCAGCTCCGTGGATTTCTGGTAGCAACGGATCTCTCTCAGAGCCACGGTACCGGGCCTGTAACGGTGAGGCTTCTTCACTCCGCTGGTGGCTGGAGCGCTTTTCCGAGCAGCCTTGGTGGCCAGCTGCTTCCTGTGGGCTTTTTCTCCAGTAGATTTACGGGCGGTCTGCTTGGTTCTTGCCATCGGTCTTTATTATTCTGTCTTATATTTCTTGCACGCCGCCTAAACTCCAGCGGGGCACCCGTGTCGTTTTCGCTTCAGTTCTCCCGGTATGTCGAGTTTCTCCGTTAGCACCGGGTGGCGGTTGAATGCTAGCTAGCTCTTCCCTGCTGTATCGTCTCCTGCTGTAAACAGAGGCTCCGTCCGCCGACTCGGGAGACCTTTGGGGCGATCTGTGTGTCCGTGATATATATAGAGTGAAAGGTGTGCCGGATCAGAAAGTTATCACTGGATCAGTAAGAAGAAGGAAGATAAAAAGACTCAGAATTGAGCCGCTGTTGCAAAAGGCAGCCAACTCGTGTGGCGCCGGAACCGGAAGCGGTTCCGGTGGTTATATAGCGCCATTTCACAACAACAGTCATCTCATAGCACTATCAACTGTAGGGGGAACCCCCACAGTTGCAGAAAGACCCCAGCAATCAGGCGATCCCCTGTGAGCAAGCACTTGGTGACGGTGGAGAGGGAAAAACTCCCTTTTAACAGGAAGAAACCTCCAGCAGAACCAGGCTCAGGGAGGGGCAGTCATCTGCTGCGACTGGCTGGGGGGTGAGGGGACAGAGAAGATGAAAAGAACAGACATGTAGAGAGCAAACGGCACAATGGGGACTCAATCTATGGGAGAGAACAAACAGATGTTAATGACCAGCAAAAAAAAATATTTCATTGAGAGTGAAGAAAGGAGTGAGGCCCAGTGCATTATTGGAGGTCCCCCGGCTGACTAAACCTATTAGCAGCATAACTAAGGGAGGGTTCAGAAACACATGATCCCTCCTTAATTGTAGGCTATATCAAAAAGGTAGGTTTTAGCCCTATTCTTAAAAACAGAGATCAAGTCTGACTCCCGAATCCAGATTGGCAGCTGATTCCACAGGAGAGGAGCTTGATAACTGAAGGCTCTGCCTCCCATTGTACTTTTGGAGATTCTAGGTATTACAAGTAATCCTGCATTTTGGGAGCGTAGTGCTCTGTTAGGATAATACGGTAGTATCAGATCTTTTAAATAAAAAGGAGCCTGATTGTTTAAAATTAAGTTTAAAATCCTTCTTCTTACTTACAAAGCTCTAAACTCTATGGGAAGCCAATGAAGGGAGGCCAGAACCGGAGAGATATGATCTCTCTTTCTAGTACCTGTTAAAACTCTTGCTGCAGCATTTTGGATCAGCTGAAGACTTTTTAAAGATGTTTTAGGACAGCCTGATAATAAAGAATTACAATAATCTAATCTCGAACTACCAAAAGCGTGGATCAGTTTCTCAGCATCACTCTGAGACAAGATGCTCCTAATCTTGGCAATATTACGCAAATGATAGAAGGCAGTCTTAGAAACAAATTTAATATGTGAATTGAAGGACAGATCTTGATCAAAAATAATTCCAAGGTTCCTCACAGAGCTATTAAGAGAAAGAGTAACCACATCCAAACTGAAAGTTTGATTTGGAAAGGTATTTCTAAGGTTTTTTGGACCAACAAGAATGACTTCAGTCTTATCTGAATTTAATAGCAGGAAATTACAAGTCATCCAAGCTTTGATTTCCTTAAGACAGGCTTCTAACTTGGCTAATTGATTACTATCATCTGGCTTCATTGACAGGTATAATTGTGTGTCATCTGCATAACAATGAAAATGTATACAGTGCTTTCTAATAATGTTGCCTAACGGAAGCATATATAAACTAAAAAGAGTAGGGCCTAGCACAGATCCCTGTGGAACTCCATGACTAAGCTTTGAGTTGAAAGAAAACTCATTATTTACATGAACAAACTGGAACCTACCAGATAAATAAGATCTAAACCACTGCAACGAAGTTCCATTAAGTCCAACATAGTGTTCTAATCTATCAAGTAGAATATTATGATCGATAGTATCAAAAGCTGCACTAAGGTCTAAAAGGACAAGTACAGAAACAAGTCCATTATCAGATGCGATGAGGAGGTCGTTAGTGATCTTCGCTAAGGCTGTTTCAGTACTATGATGGATTCTAAACCCAGATTGAAACTCTTCAAGTAAACCATTTCCCTGCAGGTGGTCAAATAATTGCGTAGCAACAACTCTTTCTAAGATTTTTGAAATGAAAGGGAGATTAGAGATTGGTTGATAGTTAGCTAAAACTCCTGGATCTAGCGTTGGCTTTTTGAGTAAGGGTTTAATTACAGCCGTTAGCCTGCGGTACATGGCCTAAAGTTAATGAAGAATTGATTATATGAAGAATAAAGCTACCAATAAGTGGGAAGACTTCTTTAAATAACCTGGTAGGAATAGGGTCTAAAAGACAAGTTGAAGGTTTGGATGAGGAAACTATTTTGTCTAACTCACAAAGGTCGATTGGAGTAAACTCATCAAGACAGACATCAATTGAAGGAGTTGTAGTAGTTACAGTATTTAAGTTAACTGTGGGAAGAATCTGATTGATTTTATCTCTGATGGATGAAATTTTAAGATAAGATAAGATAAGCCTTTATTAGTCCCACAACGGGGAAATTCCAGGATTGCAACAGTACAGGGATAGCAACACTCAGAGCAACAATCAGAAGGCAAGGAAAAAAAAAAAAAAAAAAAGTTCATTATTATATATAAAGTTTATTATTGAAAAAGTTCATAAAGTCCTGACTAGTAAGCTCTAAAGGAATGCTAGGATTGACAGAGTCCTGACTCTGTCAACCTGGCTACAGTGCTGAAAAGAAATCTGGGATTATTCTTGTTCTCTTCTATTAATGCAGAATAATAACTCGTTCTAGCTTTTCTAAGAGATTTTTTATAGATTAAAAGATGATTTCTCCAAGCTAAATAGATTTCATCTAAATTAGTGGCGCACCATTTTCTTTCTAATTGATGAGTCTTCTGTTTTAAGCTACGAATTTCTGTGTTGAACCAAGGAGTTAGAAATCTCTGATTAGACTTTTTCTTTTTTAAGGGGGCCACCAAGTCTAGAGTCTGATGCAGAGAAGCTGTAACACTATCCACCATGTTATCAATTACAGAAGGAGCAAGCTGTCTATAGCTTATTTCCGTTGTGTTGACACATGGCATAGAGGAAACAATCTGCATAAATTTGGTAACAGCATCATCTGAGAGGCATCTACTGTAATAATATTTTTCTTTAGGAGCCAAATACAGATTATATACAGATTATATATACTGTATTTTATAGTAATATGTACATATGTATAATAGCTGCTCTTGCTTGCTTGTTTTTTTTCTTGCCTTCTGATTGTTGCTCTGAGTGTTGCTATCCCTGTGCTGTTGCAATCCTGGAATTTCCCCGTTGTGGGACTAATAAAGGCTTATCTTATCTTATCTTAAATAGTCAGAAATAGTAAAATCAAAGGTTAACAAACAATGGTCTGACAGTACAGGGTTATGAGGAGACACTACAAGATTTTCTATTTCTATGCCATATGTCAGAACAAGGTCCAATGTATGGTGGAGGTAATGAGTAGAATTTCCTACTTTCTGAGAAAACCCAATCGAGTCTAATATTGAATTAAATGCCACATTAAGGCAGTCACTATCTACATCCACATGTATATTAAAGGCCAAATGTCACGTAATTTTTTTTTCTAAATGACAACGAATTTAGATAAAATACACATAGCTTAAACCAAATATTCATACCGGAGACCATATCACCCACCTGTATTTACATAATTGCACAAAATACACCAGGTGAAGGCCCCACCTTGCTTGCTGGCTTGTGACAGCCAGTCCAGACCACGCCCATGTTTTTGACATCACCAGTTGTACCCTGGCTGCCCTGCCTATCCACATTCACACTTATCAACATTGGACAATCATGACGGAAAGTGACAGCGATTGTGAACAAATTAGTTTAGTTTTGTCTTTTTTTTTTTTGTCTTTTTTTTTGTCAGTGGTTCAGACAGTGACAGAGGCATAGAACCTTACAGGTTCGAGCCGTCCAAGACTGAATCAGATGCTTTGTCTGATGACAACAGTTCCAACGATGACCAGAGAGCAGAACCAGTGGAAAATGTCATTGAACTGGACATTAATCGCCTCCAGAATTGCGAAGCCGAAGGGGGTCTGTCGAGGGCGCCCCATAAATATTGATTTTTCGGAAGCCATTATTATTACAGTGGAGGAGAGCCGCTGCTGTCAAGAAATTGACCAGATCAATATGAAAATGGAGGCGCATACCTGTCAAGTGAGACGTTTTCGCCGTATTTTGGTGCCAAGCGCGGCTGTGGGGGACGGCAGAGTGGTGGGGGACACTTTTCTGGGAAATGTTTTAAATGTAGTTCGTGTTGTTATTGTCAAATATTTTAAGGAAAATACGGGGAAAATGCAATTTTAGCAAAAACGGGCGTATTGCCATTTCTGTACGCCCAAAAGAAAAATATACGGGAAAAAAAATTGAGTGTGTTGAGGAGCACGTCCTGTGTGTGTGATCCCCCAGCTGGTGCTGGCAGATGGCTCAGCGGGAGCTATTATCACTACAATGAGAAGTGTGGACTCAATCAGTCTGATGGCCGTGGCGGGGAGATCGCTCAGCGGGAACTATTATCACTACTGTTAGAAGTGTGGACTCAATCATTAGTCTGATTGTCGGGGCGGGCTGATCGCTCAGCGGGAGCTATTCTCACTACACTGAGAAGTCATTAGGACAATGGTTTAACACTTTCAGCTGTGCAGTGGTTGCGGAACAGAGAGAGATCGCCTTACAAATACAGAATTCTGCTTTTTTTTTTTTTTTATTTTGCGCCGGACGCTGAGTTGTGTTGTTATTGTCAAATATCCATGAATCCTTAAAATATTTGACAATAACAACACGAGTTGCATTTGGGGCATTTCCCAGAGAGGTGTCCCTTGTTGCTCCGCCGTCCCTTATAGCCGCTTTTTACGGTGTTGAAGTACGGCGAAAACGTCTCACTTGACAGGTATGAAAACATTTCCCAGAGAAGTGTCCCTTATTACCCAGCTGTCCCTGATAGTCCCGTTTTAAGGTATGGGTGAAATATCCAATTTTTTCTTTCTTGTTGCTCACTTCAACCTTCCAGTCTCCATATAAACAATCAATTGAAATACCCCAAGCATCAAACTAGGGTACAATCTATTTCGTCACTTCCGCCTTCTTCCCCAGGCGATTCCAGGGGCCGTGTCAGGCCAAGCGCGGCAGTTTTAAATTAACGAATATTCCGTTGTTACTGAAGCATATGCACCAAGACCCGAACGGATCGGTTCCCTTTTATATCTAGTTTCAAGATATTTAAAGTACCCTGTTACGTGACATTTGGCCTTTAAAGTCCCCTACTATAATTATTCTATCAGATTTCAGCACTAAATCAGCTAAGAAATCAGCAAATTCGGATAAAAATTCTGAGTAGGTTGATGGGGGACGATAAACTATGGCAAATAAAATTGGGTTTAGCCTAAAATTGCTAAAGTGCCCAATACTGAGGACCAGGCCCTCAAAGGAATTATAACATGTTTTTTGCTTTACATTAACTAGTAATTTGGAATGGTAAATTGTTGCTACTCCTCCTCCACGACCAGAACTTCTGGGATTTTGACAGTTTAAATAACCAGAGGGAGTTGATTCATTTAAACCAACATAATCCTCTTGCCCTAACCAAGTCTCTGTAAGGGAAATTAAATCAATCTGATGATCAATTAACAGATCATGGACTAACAGAGACTTGGGAGTTAGAGACCTAATATTTAATAAACCACATTTAATTTTTAAATTATGAGGAGGAACAGAGGCCAAATCATTTAATTTAGAGGCTTTATGTTTAATTTGAGTTTTACCAATATTTTGCTTAATCACTTTGGGATGCTTATATATTATATTTTTATTTACTTTGGAGGGAGCAGACAATGATTCTCTGATGGGGAAGACAGGGGCTAAGTTGAGGGGTGGCGGATGAAGAGGAGCTGCAGAGAGGTGTGTAAGACTGCGACTCTGCTTCCTGGTCCCAACTCTGAGTAGTCAAGGTTTTGGAAATTTGGATAAAAAAGATGCCGCTGGAGTCTCGAGGTTCACGTTTCTGACTACAGATTCGACAATGATCAGAGTTTTTTCCTCAGCGGGTGTGTCACTGAGCGGGGAAAAACGATTAGAAACGTGAACAGGTTGGTGGTGTACCAGGGCTTTGCGACTAGGCTTCCTTCTCACCGTCACCCACCCAGTCTCCTCGCTGCTGAGGAGAGCCGGAGGACCGCTAAAGGGGTTAGCTATGCTAGCTAGCTTCGCTGCAGCTAAGGGGCGTCCGTCAAGAGTAACTGGCGCAGACGGTGTTTCAGTGCAGCGGAGCCGGGATTCCAAATCAGACAACCTCGCCTCGAGCGCCTCAAAAAGACAACATTTATTACATTTACCGTTATCACTAAAAGAGGCAGAGGTGTAGCTAAACATCTGACAGAGAGAGCACACCAGAGGAGGAGAGGAAGGAGAGCTAGTAGCCATCGCTCGTGGCTAACCCAAAAGCTCAGGAGAGTGAGGAGAGCAAACCACACAGACAGCAAAACAGGAAGTGACGATACGTTACCACAAGGAAGTGACGATCAATCCAATCCACGATGATCATTAGCTGTGATCGTTGTATCTATTGTATCTATAAGCTGTTGCATCTATAAGCAGATACTACAGTATAATACAGACACGCTTTCACCACTTTACTTCTGTTTTCATCTCATTTCTATGCTCTGGGACATGAGGGGGTTTTGCTGCTTTTAACATGTTAAATTAATTTAGTCTAGTATGTTATTTCACCGGGTCAGGAAGAGGGTCTAAATAAAACAGGGAGGGTGTGGGCTTATTTAAAGCTATTATCATTTCATCATTTTTATCATATGGAATACACGTGGACAAAATTATTGGTACCCCTCTGTTAATGAAAGAAAAACCCACAGTGGTCACAGAAATAACTTGAATCTGACAAAAGTGGTAATGAATAAAAATTCTATGAAAATTAACCAATGAAAACCAGACAATGCTTTTGAATTGTGGTTCAACAGAATTATTTTAAAAAACAAACTCATGAAACAGGCCTGGACAAAAATGATGGTAACCTTAACTTAATGTTTTGTTGCACAACCTTTTGAGGCAATCACTGCAATCAAACGATTTCTGTAACTATCAATGAGACTTCTGCACCTCTCAGCAGGTATCTTGGCCCACTCCTCATGAGCAAACTGCTCCAGTTGTCTCAGGTTTGAAGGGTGCCTTTTCCAGACGGCATGTGTCAGCTTGTTCCACAGATGTTCAGTAGGATTTAGATCAGGGCTCATAGACCACTTTAGAATAGTCCAATGTTTCACTCTTAGCCATTTTTGGGTGTTTTTAGCTGTGTGTTTTGGGTCATTTTCCTGTTGGAAGACCCATGACCTGCGACTGAGACCAAGCTGTCTGACACTGGGCAGCACATTTCTCTCTAGAATACCTTGATAGTCTTGAGATGTCATTGTAGCCTGCACAGATTCAAGACACCCTGTGCCAGATGCAGCAAAGCAGCCCCAGAGCATAACAGAACCTCCTCCATGTTTCACAGTAGGGACAGTGCTCTTCTTTTCTTTTGCTTCATTTTTGCGTCTGTGAACATAGAGCTGATGTGCCTTGCCAGAAAGTTGCAGTTTTGTCTCGTCTGTCCACAGGACATTCTCCCAGAAGCTTTGTGGCTTGTCAACATGCAGTTTGGCAAATTCCAGTCTGGCTTTTTTCTGATTTGTTTTAAACAGTGGTGTCCTCCTTTGTCGTCTCCCATGAAGTCCACTTTGGCTCAAACGACGACAGATGGTGCGATCTGACACTGGTGTATCTTGACCTTGGAGTTCACCATGAATGTGTTTAGAGGTTTTTCTGGGCTCTTTTGTTACCATTCGTATTATCCGTCTCTTCCATTTTTCATCAAGTTTCCTCCTGCGGCCACGTCCAGGGAGGTTGGCTACAGTCCCGTGGATCTTAAATTTCTGAATAATATGTGCAACTGTAGTCACAGGAACATCAAGCTGCTTGGAGATGGTCTTATAGCCTTTACCTTTAACATGCTTGTCTATAATTTTCTTTCTAATCTCCTGAGACAACCCTCTCCTTTGCTTCCTCTGGTCCATGTTTAGTGTGGTACACACCATGTCAACAAACAGCACAGTGACTACTTGTCACCCTTTAAATAGGCCGACTGACTGATTACAAGTTTGTAGACACCTGTGATGTTAATTAGAGGACACATCTTGGTTGAACATGTCCCTATGGTCACATTATTTTCAATCTTTTCTAGGGGGTACCATCATTTTTGTCCAGGCCTGTTTCATGAGTTTGTTTTTTTAAAGTAATTCTGTTGAACCACAATTCAAAAGCATTGTCTGATTTTCATTGGTTTATTTTCATAGAATTTTTATTTATTACCACTTTTGTCAGATTCAAGTTATTTCTGTGACCATTGTGGGTTTTTCTTTCATTAACAGAGGGGTACCAACAATTTTGTCCACGTGTGTATATGCTGGCCTACCTGTCGGTCATTTCCCAAGACACTTCTGATGGCAAGACCTCCCGTTGCTCTCTCTTTCTGTCAGTTTACCCACATTAGAAATCTCCGTTGCACAGAAGTCTTGGAGCTGTTAACAGATTTTTTTTTTCTTTCAGTTGGTTGAATAATTCACGCTGGAGCAGCCACAATGGAACAAAAATAAACCTCTCGACGCTTCAGGGTGAAGTAAAACTTTTCCCCAAAGCGGCATTGTTGATATGCAGAAAAAAATGTGGGCAGATTATCTGCATCGCTGCACCATTTATTTTAAAGATGTCAGCAGTCTGAAACGGCTTTAAAACTAAATTACTTCCTCACAATCAGACAAAGACGTTCCAAGCACAAAGCCATGTTTGTTTTCCCATTTCTATGGTAACACGTTACTTTCGTTGGCAGCGTAACGGACCCCAAATATCGCGATATTCATTTTCACACCGGTATCAAAATTTATACTGGTATTATCGTGAACGATACGATATGGCACAACCCTACTTTAAATCTCTTACCACTTAAATCAGTCCCTCCAGGCTTTCACGATGTTGCAATTCTACGAATTCCCACAAATTTTGTGGGTCCTGCATATTTTGAATTTTGTCCAATCACTGCAACTTTCCCACAATTTTGGCTATTTGTCGTCAATTTCCACCAATTTCACCAGTCAAATTTGTCCCTGAGTAGCGCACAAACGTGTACGTCATCAGTCTGACCAATCAAATGCGCCGCTGCACCGCGCTCACTTCCATGTTTACAGTGAGTAATGTACTTTATTTATATAGCACTTTTAAAATAAGAATAAAATAAAAACAAATGCCAAGACAAATATCACCACTACTGGGTATTAAAAGCCATCCTAAACAAATATGTTTTAAGTTCTGATTTAAAAAGGGCCAGGTCAGTGATAGCACGTAGGTCGGGGGGAGATTATTCCAGAGCCTGGGGGCGACAACAGAAAATGCTCGGTCACCCCAATGTTTATACCTTGACCTGGGCACATCCAGCAAAAGCTGACTGGATGACCTCAAAGCCCTGCCTTGGTCACAGACAGTCAAAATCTCAGACATATAAACTGGAGCAAGGCCATTAAGAGCTTTAAAAACAAAAAGCAAAAGTTTAAAATTAATTCTAAAATGGACTGGAAGCCAATGAAGTGAAAAAAGGATCGGAGTAATGTGCTCTCGCCTAGGACGGGCCGCTGCATTTTGCACAAGTTGAAGGCAGCCGAGAGAAGACTGAGAGATGCCAACATAAAGTGCATTGCAGTAATCAAGTCGAGAAGTGATTAAAGCATGGATGGCTATCTCAAGATCATGATGGCTCAGGAAAGGTTTGGCTTTGGATAACAGACGCAATTGATAAAAGGTCATCTTGACTACATTGTCAATCTGTTTATCAAATTTTAAATGGCTGTTAAAAAATCACCCCCAAATTTCTGACAGCTGAACTGAGCCGTAAAGAGAGGGTACCAAAGCCAGCCGTTACAGTATCCCCAAATACAATACATTCTGTTTTTTCTTCATTTAAGTGGAGAAAATTTTGGCTTAACCACAACTTACTGTCAGTGATGCAGTCCAATAGAACACTTTGTGAGTTTGTTTGTTTTGGGTTCAAAGGTAAATAAAGCTGCAAATCATCCACATAACAGTGGAAAGACTTGTTGTGCCTGGCTATTGTTGACACGAGTGGCAGCATATATAATGAAAACAGAATAGGGCCAAGGATAGAGCCCTGTGGGACCCCACAGGAGAGAGAGGCACTAGAAGAAGACATGTCACAAATCATTACAGAAGAAGTTCTGTTAGATAGGTAGGATTCAAACCACTTAAGTGCAGTGCCATGGTTGCCAGCATGGTGATTCAGGCATGACAAAAGGATAGTATGGTCCACAGTGTCAAAGGCTGCTGTAAGATCTAGCAGCACTAAGACCACGGGGCATTTGGCATCAGCAGACATCATAATATCATTGTGCACCTTTAGCAGGGCAGACTCAGTGCTGTGACGAGATCTAAACCCAGATTGAAACTTCTCAAAAATAGAGTTGTCTTCTAAAAAAGATTGCAGCTATATAAAAATAGCTTTTTCCTAAATCTTAGATAAAAAGGGCAAATGAGAAATGGGTCTAAAATTAGATAAAACTGAAGGGTCAAGGTGAGGTTTTTTGAGAAGGGGCCTAACCACAGCATGTTTAAAAGCAGGTGGGACAAATCCTGAACTAAGGGAGGAATTAATAAAAACCAAAAGACCAGGCCCTACAGTATTAAAAACCCCTTTTAGTATTCCAGCGGGAACAGCATCCAATGAGCAATTTGTTGGCTTCAGAGACTTCACTATATCAGTAAGTGAAGATAAAGAGACCAACTCAAACTATTCAAACACAGCAGAGTAACCCGGGACAACAGACAAGCTTCCATTAAAACTGTTATTAATAACTCGTCTGACAGAGTCCACTTTGTCAACAAAAAAGTGAAGAAAAGTCTCACATGTTGTAAACGAATCATCTGTTACAGTCAGAGTGCGTGGGTTTATAAAAGAGTTAATTGTGTTAAATAGCACTCTAGGACAGTGACTGCTGATAGAAATAATATCAGAGAGATACTGAAATTTTGTCTTTTGCACGGTCCTCTGGTAATCAGCAAGACAATCCCTAAAAACTCCCAGAGACGCATGTAATTTGTCCTTTTTTCCATCTCTGTTCAGCCTGCCTGATCCGTTGCCTAATGGCATGGGTAGAGTCGTTTAGCCAGGGATCTGTTTTCGGTTTAGCCGATTGAAGCTGAAATGGGGCAATAGAGTCCAAAATCCCAGAGCAGGTGGTATAAAAGGAGGAAAGAATATTATCCGGATGGGAAGGGGAAACGAGTCCATTCAAGGCAAAAAAAACAAAACAAAACTGTGAATCCCTAAAAGCAGCAGAAAAGTCCTCTGGCGTTGAAGAAGTGATGATGCGACGCCAACATGATGGAGCCACAGGCTTGCTAGGTGATGAAGGGGTCAACAATTCAAAAATAAAGGGGAAATGATCTGAGAGGACAGACTCAGAAATTTCTTTGAGAGAAATTGAGAGCCCAAAAGAGATAACAAGGTCCAGAGTGTGACGAAGACTGTGTGTTGGTTTGTCCGCTAAAATATTTAAATTAAATGTCGCCAACAGTCTTTAAAATCAGATGCCAGCTGATCAGATGGACAACAGACATGAATATTAAAGTCCCCGCAGATCAAAAGTTTATCATATTTTGGCATGACATCTGCCCAAAATTCAGAAAACTCATTAAGGAAGTCCTTATTATATTTTGGAGGACGATAGACAACGGCAAATAACACAGGACTTGTGAGATCCACCACAAATAGTTGCAGCTCAAAGCAGGAATAAGTATTTGTGGAGAAAAGGCGACATTTAAAACCATCATTAAAAACAGAAGCCAGACCCCCACCCGACCAGATGCTTGCGGGGAGCTGAAGAAAAAACAGCCGGGAGGGAGGAGCTCAGAGAAGGCGGTGGTCTCACCTGGTTTAACCCATGTTTCTGTCATCAGAAGAAAATCCAAGGAACGTGAAGTAAAAGTCATTTAGAATAAAAGTCTTATTTGCGATGGATCTGGTGTTAATCAGAGCCATGCGAATCAAACATTGATCAGCCTGCTGGGAAGCACGACTGATCGGGTGAAGATTCTCTGGTGCGCAGCCCCTTCTGCGAATCCACACGGGCCAGCGGCAGGGAAGTGGATATCCAGCCTCTGGGACAGTCGGCGACAGCCATTGGTAGCGATAATCCATGGATCCTCGTATTTCAAAACCGATATGCTTCCTGGAGAGCTCAGTCAGCAGTTGACGAGGGTTGTGAGTTGAAGAAGAAGCCAAGTAAGCCCTCAGTCTGCATGGTACTCCGCCTCTCCGACCTAGTCTTTTGCGGCGTCTCTTGTGGCGGCCATTTTGAAACAGTCTGCTGGGTGCACATCTCAGATAGGGTGGTATAGACGCCAACAGAGGCGGTGGAGGCTGACCATTAAATTCATAGGTTGAGAATTTGACCACAGAATTGCAAATATTTAAGAGTCAGGCGATCATAAACCAGTAGCGATGACACGTTTTGAGCTAGAAACAATAAGAAAACATCTAAACACATAAGACATAGCACCAGTAGACGTCCAGCCACACACAATGGCGCCATCTTGCCGAGTATGTACAGAACACATCAGCAAAAAACAGTGTGATTTTAAAAAAAAAACACCTGCGAGTTTTCCCACATTGTTCCTTCCTCTGTCATGCTGGTGAATGTCTCCTCAAGTCTCTATAATGACCACGTGTATGAAGTGCTGGGTTTGTGTTTGAAAACGTCCACCTGCCTGAAAGCACCCACATCTCGGGAGCGCACGTGAGGAGAGACATCGTAAAACCACAAACAAACGAGCAAATCTAATGCTACAGCTAGTGTAACGTTTTATACATCTTTAGAGGTAAAAGTCACTATTACATCTTGTCAGTGAGTTTTAAAGCTGTGGAACTCCAGTCTGGACACGAGCCAACGCAGGATTCAGGCCAATCCCCAAGGAGATCCCCACAACGTCAAAAAAAAAAAAAATAATAAAATCCTGCAAAATCCTGGAGGGACTGTTAAATGTAGCTCAGAAGCCTATGGACTCTACAGTCAACTAAAGATGCATCCATCCATCTTCTACCACTTATTAAAAATTGAATACCTACATGTATTTGTAGTACATGTGTTTATAGTAAATAGAGATTAAATCATATCCATTTTACTGTATTAATAAATAAAAATACTTTAAGATAGTTTATGTTGTGATCTAAAGGGATCTTCTCATTGCTTCTTTGGCTGTGCATTGCATTATGGGATACATTAGCTAATGTAGCGACCATCAGTTGTACTTTTCAAAATGCATTGCGGAATATTTTGAGTGCACTACATACTGAATGAAATCATTTAAGATTTTGAACAGGACTATAAAATGGTTGATTGACTACGTAGGGCACTGTGCAGGGAACAAGTGAACATTTCAAACCCATCATGCCAGCATTGTGCTAACCGAAAGTTAGCATTAGCAGTTAGCACGGTGCTAGCTGAAGCGATTCATTCATCGCAGTCTTCTAATTAAATGTATTCCACGGTCCAAATGTCCACATTGTGTGACGGCGAAACTCCACCAAGCTGATTTGAACATTCAGAATTAAATAAAATGACAGTTTTGATCACGTAAAAAGACTGTCTGGGTGGAGCAGTTTTTTTTCATGTGAAAGGAAGTGCTGTGGGGGCATTAATGTTTTTAAATCTGTTAATGGAACTACCATAATTAACTGCATTAATGCATTAACATGCCCAGCACTAATTAATAACATTAGTAATATTTTTGATGTTATTTGTTTGTCCATTATCCCGTGTGTGCAGTTGGATACATAGATCACTTAACAGACTTCTGTAGATTAAGCTGTTTTCTAATGGTTGGTTTTCTATGTTTGTCCTAGGTACATGGCTCCAGAAGTCCTTGATGACTCCATAAACATGAAGCACTTTGAGTCTTTCAAGCGAGCCGACATCTACGCCATGGGCCTGGTCTTCTGGGAGATTGCAAACCGCTGCTCAATGGGAGGTGAGGACCACACCAGAAGGGTCATTGGTAGTTGTGGGAGTGAATGGAAAGTTAGCAGAATATTGCACACAATGCACACAATATTCTGCAACAATATACTGCAACAGAATATTGCACACAATGATAAGGTATTTTAATGTTGCATTTCTGTCAGGCATTCATGAGGACTACCAGCTACCCTACTATGACCTGGTTCAGTCCGATCCATCAGTGGAAGAGATGAGGAGGGTGGTCTGTGAGCAGAAGCTTAGGCCCAACATTCCCAACCGCTGGCAGAGCTGTGAGGTAATTCTGAGTCCTAACTCGCTTTACAAAGAGACTTTACCAGTTCATTTTGTTTTATATATGTAAATGTGTCAGAGGTGAGCACATACTGTAGGTTAAAGTTCCCATTTATTGCCTTTTTTGTGAATTAATTTCAAATTTTTCAGTGTTATTCATGAGTCCTGTTCTGACTGGGTGAAAAGTTGGTGATTGACACCTGTGGTATGCATAGCCAGTCACAAGTGAGGAGGTGTAATCTGCAGCAGGACTCAAGCTTGACTGTTTAGGCATTTGATAAAACTCTGTATCACAACTAGAGTGCTACGTGAACAAAAGAAGGAAATGAGAAATGCCAAATTTGACCAGATAAAAAGCATAACGAACATCTGATGCCTATAAAATTAATTAATGGGGTATTTGCAGGTCCTTAAAGTCTTTGTTTCTTTAATATTGGTTTACTAATCCACTTCCACACAGTGCGCAATAAGACTTCTCAGAACCAAAAGCAGAATATTAACATTTACCTTTGTTTATCTAGGCAGAGCATTAAAGGAGATCCATCTAATGTTAGAAACATTTTTGTACTTGGTGATCCTCATGTTCAGTAAGTGAACTGCAGATCCAGTCTACCTGATTGCAGTGACATGAAGGCAAATGGACAACTGGAGGGCACTCTCAGAGCAAGAGAGAGAGCCTCCACCAAAGCCCTATCTTGCAATGTTAAAGAAAGTGACGCAATCCAGAATCCACCTCCCTGCCTCAAAAATCTAATGGGTTCATGTGTAACCCAAGGGCCACCTCTAATAAAAACTATATCAAAATTCATCCAGTAGTTTTTGCATAATTCTGCTAACACACAAACCAGCATTAAAAACTCCTAATGTTGGTATCCGCTTGAGGCTAGTATGCTCCACTGTCAGTTGAAAATATTGCCTGAAGTGGCTGAACAGGAACAAAAATTTAGTACCTGACCAGAGTGAACTGACTTGAATTCCTGAAGCTACGGTCACAAAGACTCTTACGAACAACGGGTTTATAAGAATCTCCCAGTTCCTACGAATTCTGGAGTTCAGACATTTGTGGAGGGGGGCATAGTTTCTTATGGCTGCCGTTGAATTCGCAAGAGCAACTTGAGGCATTTTTGAGAAATGAGGTGCTTTTCTGTCATACGATGGCCCTAGAGTTCTTATGTTCTTTGTAAGGGTGCCTTGGGATCTTCCTACGGCATACTTACTACCATCTTATGAAATTTTTTGTGCAACTCACAGCACTCTCAAGAAGTCATTGGTAGGAAGGACTTACAGCTTTCGGGACAAATCACATACTTCCACCTCATGAGCCCCTCACTACTGCCTTACACACGCTATACGAATGGGGATTTATTTGTATGGCGTTTCCTGCAATCGCTGAAAATGGTGTAGTTCTTACGTTGTACCTATGGCATTCTTACGGCTGCACTACGATGAGGGGTTTTCGTGGGTCGTTCGTAGAAATCTTGGACAAGACCATCGACCTGGCCATGAACTTATGAATGGTGTACAAGTGCTTGATTCTCCTACAACCACCTTAAGGCCATATGAAGTGGTCCAAAAATCGTTCGTACGGTAAGGATATTTGTGCCTGTAGCTTTAGTTGGCTTTATGCTCCGCACATCTACAAAGGGGCTATGCTTTGGAAAAGGCCAGTGTGTACACTGCTATATACTGTATATGCTTCACTTGCATCTACTGTTTGATCAGCTGCGGAGAGACCCCGCAGAGCCTAGTGGACTGGAGAGGATGAGGAAATTTACATCACACAAGCCTCATGCTCGAGAAGCATTAAGCAGGCTTTAGCTTACCACACACTAAGCTTTTGTTGATCTTTAAAAATGCTACACGTTCAACTCTAGTTCCCATCCCAGACAGGCCACACACAGGACACATCACTTCTTGATCACAGAGCTCATGCAGAGAGACTGATAACCAATTACCACAAACAATTTAAAGCCACCAATGTGCTCAGCATGTGTATGGATGGACAGAAACCGATACCAACACGTGGAGAACAACTGAACTGCATTCATGAGAGGCTCACTTTCTTTGGAGATGTTAACCTTGAATCACTTTATCTTTTAACAAAACAATAAATTTGTGGCAGGTTGAGGATAGGAGCCAAACAAAGAAAAGTTCAAGAACTATAGTCAAGCAGTTCCCTCATTTCCATAAATAAGAACCAGTGCTAGTTCGGTTCTGGTGCTTGTGCTGGTGCCTAACCAGTTCAACTTTAGTGCCTCATAAGAACCAGTTGGTTTTCCACTGACATGGAGCTAGTCGGGGATTACATCATGGCTACGTCATTACGTAGTGTGAAGCATCTTTATGCAACCCCACAGAACACCACAGAAGAAGAAATAAAAAGAGGAGATGAAGAAGCAGCGCTAATTTGTCAACATGGACGAGTTTGTTGTCTCTTTGGGAGTGTTGCTTTTATTATTCCAAACCTGTATTACCATTGAAAAACGGTTCTATTCTGAGTTGCAGAGAACGGCAGCTATGTTTAAGGAGACCGGTATTTATCAATATTTCAATTATCAGCTTCTGTTAGCTCAAGTCTGTAGCTCAACTAGCTAGCATTGACTACACTTTTAAACATTATATTTATATCTGTTCTGTAATAGGTGGTGTTATGGCACATTACCAGATGGAGGTCGCCTGTTATGTCATGCCAAAAAGTGATCAGTTGCCAAGAAATGATCACCAGGTGCCATATTGTTGTTATGGGCTTATATTAGCCATAAAATATATATTTCCACAAGTAAACAGGACTTAATTAGGTATAATAAGATGTATTTAACACTAATGATGCATTTTGAACCCGAAACAAACTTGATCTAGGATTAAAAGCAATTAAAATAATGCAGTCACAAGGTTACACGGAAAAATGCACAGATTTACTGGATATATACAGTACATGTAGATACTGTATAAATATGTATTCTATGTACCTCCAAAACAACAGAGTTTTTGCACATAAATATTGCAGTCTGTTGCAACCTGATAAATTCTATACGTTGTTATCCAAACTGCAACACTTTGGACAACGCTATAATTTTTCAGGTGCGATAAAACCTCAAAACATTTAGACACATTGTAGGTGGACTGAGACCAGGCAGTGTACCTGTAACAAGGGTAACTGGACACTCCATACAATTGCCACTCTGTCCCAAGTCACTCTGTACCCAAATCACAACGTCCCCTAGCCACTCCATACACAGTTCCGTACCTGCCTAATTAAGTACAAGTATCCACAATGGAGAGTAAACTAGTTTGAAAATGCAGGTTGAACACAGCTGCAGAAGTTATAAAGGCAGCTTCACCTGTCTGCATCTCACTCAGACGGTGAATTCATGTTGTGTGTTTACATTGAGTTATAATGTGTGCTGCGTAAAAAATTTGTCTGTTCGCGTTTGGTGTGAAGGCACCTTAAGAGTATCAGCCTTATATGGTGTGATTAGAAATCACAGCAACATTTTGGTTTGGTAAGTATTTAATTACGCAGGTACGGAAGTGGGTATGGAGTGGCTAGGGTACATTGCAGTTTGGGTACGGAGTGACTTGGGACGGAGTGGCAAGGGTACGGAGAGTCCTGATACCTTAACAAGCAGGTGCTCCTGGCTCCTATAGACGGTGATTACTTTTTGGCACGACACTGGACTTCACCACCCAGCCGACCCCATGCAGAAGTGGCTGATGAAACCCCTTTTGGACACAGGCAGACTTACCCCTGAAGTACTTTCCCCAGAAATGAGCTTGTCCAGAGCTGACAGACTGTCATGTGGTATGTTGTCGAAACAGTATAAACTCATTATTTATCATTTTTGAAGCAGACAACTTGGAACATTTTCCACAGAAAAAGTGCATAGACTTAAAGTTTGATGCTGCTTGTTATTTAGAAAATGTGAAAAAGTTGCCAAAAATATATGAGTAAAGTCCCCAAATTCCTGATATATTTTCAAATACCTGAAAAAACAACTTCAGTGCAGTAATTCAGTACTTGTACTTTCACTTCCCACCACTATAATGTTATAGTGATTTGCTCTGTTCATCCTAAATAGCTTTATGTTTCATGCATATGTTTGGTGTGAGGATAACAGTTAATGTGTAAGCAGAAAAACACTTAAGGAAAGAAAGCTTTTATTTACAAAATGTGCAAAAACTTAAGACTGCTACATAAGAAATATTATGTACACACAGCCAAAAATATCAATGCTGTGATAGTTACTTTTTTTTACAGTCCCTCAAGCACAGACACAACGTGTCCCATCAGTCCAACAAGGGTATTGGTCTTGTCCTCCATCTTCTGGAGGTCAGCTGCTCATCCCTCCTGCTCTGCTCCTGCTGTCTCTCATCTGACCTCTCCAGGTAGTCAAGAAAGAGGTCCATGTTTGTGTCCCGCTTCCATTTCCCTGTTTTATAGTAAAAAAAAAATAAGAAGCAACATAAAATAACCACACACTGAAAAACGCAGAAATTGTCAATCCAAGATTGAATGTGTCTATTCAACATCCATTTACTGTTAGTGGCATCACAACATTCAGTTCAGGTGTATAATTGGTTTAATTCACTCCCTCCTTTGTGTGAATTGGTCATGATCTGTACATATATTACCTAATGTGGTCTGACGAGAAGAGGTGGTGTGCTGGACACCACAGGTCTGGGTGGTTCTCCATCATCCAGGTGTGATAAATCTGAAAATACAAAGTGTTTTAGTTTGTGCAGTGTACAAATTAAGCCTTCCATTAAATGTGCAGACATAGAAGGCAATTTTATTGAATATCCGTATTTCCAAATCTTACATGTCTGAGTAGAAGAATAGGAATAGAATAGGCTTTATTGTCATTGTACAGTTGTACAGTACAATGAAACTGTAGGTGCTCCACCAGGCTACTGCGCAATAAAGTAAGAGAAGGATTAGATAAAACACGGTTACAGAACACACGATTAAACACACGAGTGGAAAAAATAAAAATGGCCCATGATGATGGAAATATTACCAAAATAGTAAAAATGATGAAGTTACTAGCGTCTTTGGGAGAAAAATCTCCCATATACACAACGCAAGGCACCCATTCATACACAGTATTGATACCACAAAAACAGCGTATTTTGCCCTGGATATCTTTATTAAAAAAGGTATTCTGTAAGACGCTAAAATTTTTGTTCTCATTTTCTCAAACGAGCATTTCAATTCAATTCAACTTTATTTATATAGAGCCATTTCACAACAATAGTCATCTCATAGCACTTTCAAATGTAGGGGAAACCCCCACAATTGCAGAAAGACCCCAGCAATCAGGCGATCCCCTGTGAGCAAGCGCTTGGCGACGGTGGAAAGGAGAAACTCCCTTTTAACAGGAAGGATCGTCTAGCAGAACCAGGCTCAGGGAGGGGCAGTCATCTGCTGCAACTGGCTGGGGGGTGAAGGGATAGAGAAGATGAAAAGAGCAGACATATAGAGAGCAAACATTAAAGGAGTGAAGCCAAATACATTATTGGAGGTCCCCCGGCAGTCTAAATCTATTAGCAGCAGAACTAAGGGAGGGTTTAGAGACATATGATCCCTCCCTAATCGTAGGCTATATTGAAAAGGAAGGTTTTTACCCTATTGTTAAAAACAGAGATCGAGTCTGACTCCCGAATCCAGATTGGTAACTGGTTCCACAGGAAAGGAGCTTGATAGCTGAAGGCTCTGCCTCCCATTGTACTTCTGGAGATTGTAGGTATTACAAGTAATCCTGCATTTTGGGAGTGTAGTGCTCTATTAGGATGATAGGGTAATATCAGATCTTTTAAGTAAAAAGGGGCCTGATTGTTAAGGGCTTTGTAAGTGAGAAGAAGGATTTTAAACTTAATTCTAAACTATATGGGAAGCCAATGAAAGAAGGCCAGAACTGGAGAGATATGATCTCTCTTTCTAGTACCTGATAAAACTCTTGCAGCAGCATTTTGGATCAACTGAAGACTTTTTGAAGATATTTTAGGACAACCTGATAATAAAGAGTTACAATAATCTAATCTAGAGCTAACAAAAGCGTGGATCAGTTTCTCGCCATCACTCTGAGACAAGATGCTCCTAATCTTGGCAATATTACGCAAATGATAGAAGGCAGTCTTAGAAACAAATTTAATGTGTGATTTGAAAAACAGATCTTGATCAACAATAACTCCAAGGTTCCTCACAGAACTATTGAGAGAAAGAGTAACCGCATCCAAACTAAGAGTTTGATTTGGAAAGGTATTTCTAAGGTTTTTTGGACCAACAAGAATGACTTCAGTCTTATCTGAATTTAATAGTAGGAATTTACAAGTCATCCAAGCTTTGATTTCCCTAAGACAGGCGACTAACTTGGCTAATTGATTACTATCATCTGACTTCATTGACAAGTATAATTGTGTGCCATCTGCATAACAATGAAAATGTATACGGTGCTTTCTAATGATGTTGCCTAACAGAAACGTATATAAACTAAAAAGAGTAGGGCCTAGCACAGATCCCTGTGGAACTCCATGACTGAGCTTAGAGTTGGAAGAAAACTTATTATTGACATGAACAAACTGAAGCCTATCAGACAAATAAGATCTAAACCACTCCAGCGAAGTTCCATTAAGTCCAACATAGTGTTCTAATCTATCAAGTAGAATATCACGGTTGATAGTATTAAAGGCTGCACTAAGATCTAAAAGGACAAGTACAGAAACAAGTCCATTATCAGATGTGATAAGGAGGTCATTAGTGACCTTCACTAGGGCTGTTTCAGTACTATGATGGATTCTGAACCCAGATTGAAACTCTTAAACCATTTCCCTGCAAGTGGTCAAATAATTGTGTAACAACAACTTTAAGATTTTTGAAATGAAAGGCAGATTAGAGCTTGGTTGATAGTTAGCCAAAACTCCTGGATCGAGCATTGACTTTTTGAGTAAGGGTTTAATTACAGCAGTTTTAAAAGCCTGCAGTACATGGCCTAGGATGTTAAAGAAGAATTGATTATTTGAAGAATATGGCTGCCAATAAATGGGAAGACTTTTTTAAATAAGCTGGTAGGAATAGGGTCTAAAAGACAAGTTGAAGGCTTGGATGAGGAAATTATTTTATCTGACTCTAAAAGGTCAATTGGAGTAAACTTACCTAAACAGATATCAATTGAAGGAGTTGTAGTAGTTACTGTACTTAAGTTTACGGTGGGAAGAATCTGACTTATTTTATCTCTAATAGATGAAATTTTATGATTGAAAAAGTTCATAAAGTCCTGACTAGTAAGCTCTAGGGGGATGTGAGGATTGACAGTCCTGACTCTTTGTCAGCCTGGCTACAGTGCTGAAAAGAAACCTGGGATTATTCTTGTTCTCTTCTATTAATGCAGAGTAATAACTTGTTCTAGCTTTTCTATGAGATTTTTTTTTATAAATTAAAAGGTGATTTCTCCAAGCTAAATAGATTTAATCTAAATTAGTGGAACACCATTTTCTTTCTAATTGACAAGTCTTCTGTTTTAAGCTAAGAGTTTCTGTGTTAAAACCAAGGGGTTAGAAATATCTGATTGGACTTTTTCTTTTTTAAAGGGGCCACCAAGTCTAGATTCTGATGCAGAGAAACTGTAGCACTATCTACCGTGCTTTCAATTACAGAAGGAGCAAGCTCTCCATTGCTTATTTCCGTTGTGTTGACACATGGCATAGAGGAGACAATTTGCATAAATTTGGTAACAACATCATCTGAAAGACATTTGCTGTAGTAATATTTTTCTTTAGGAATCAAATAGTCGGGAGTAGTGGAATCAGAGGTTAACAGACAATGGTCTGACAGTACAGGATTATGAGGAGACACTACCAGATTTTCTATTTCTATGCCATATGTCAGAACAGGGTCCAATGTGTGGTGGAGATAATGGGTAGAATTTTCTACTTTCTGGGAAAACCCCATCGAGTCGAACATTGAATTAAGTGCCATATTAAAGCAATCACTATCTACATCTACATGTATATTAAAGTCCCCTACTATAATTATTCTATGTGATTTAAGCACTAAATCAGCTAAGAATTCAGCAAATTTGGATAAAAACTCAGAGTAGGCTGAGGGAGGATGGTAAACTATGGCAAAGAAAATTGGGTTTAAGTTCAGATTGCTAACATGCCCAATGCTGAGGATCAGGCCCCCAAAGGAATTAAAACATGTTTTTTGCTTTACATTAACTAGTAATTTAGAATGGTAAATTGCCCCTACTCCTCCTCCATGACCAGAACTGGGATTTTGATAGTTTAGATAACCAGAGGGAGTTGATTCATTTAAACCAACATAATCATCTTGCCCTTGCCAAGTCTCTGTAAGGGATATTAAATCAATCTGATGATCAATTAACAGATCATGGACTAGTAGAGACTTGGGGGTCAGAGACCTAATATTTAACAAACCGCATTTAATTTTTAAATTATGAGGAGGAACAGAGGCCAAATCATTAAATTTAGAGCCTTGATATTTAATTTGAGTTTTACCAACTTTTTGTTTAATCATTTTGGGATGTTTATACATTATATTTTTATTAACTTTTGGGGGGGGGGGGGTGTAGACCAAGATTCCCTGATGGGGAACACAGGGGCTAAGTTGAGGGGTGGCGGATGAGGAGGAGCTGCAGAGAGGCGTGTATTTATCAAGTTATGTTGTATTTGTCTTGGGTTATAATGTTTTGGGTAACGGGAGACAAACACAATCTCTGTGGGGTTATGAATTGAAGACTGATCTAAACGGTGAGGATTATTTGGATTAATAGGATTAATATGAGAAGTGGAAGCAAAGAAGGGCTGGTTGGCAGACCCAGGAACTTCAGGGTGAGTTAACGCGCCAGATTTCGGTCACTGTACTAAAAAACGCTGAATGGAACAAAACAGATTGCCCCTTAAAACAGTGGTCCCCAACCCCCGGGCCACGGACCGGTACCGGTCCGTGGGTCATTTGGTTCCGGGCCGCACAGAAAAAATAAATAACTTGCATTACGTCCGTTTTATTTATTATCTGAGTCTGAATGATGTTTTATTTTGAAAAATTACCAGATTCTCTCCGTTACATCTGTCTATGGCTCACTCTTGATGCACATCAAGATGCTTGTCTCGGTGACGTGATACGTTACCACTAAAATTAAAGGCCGTTGCTCGACGGAAGACGTTTATGTCTGCACTAGTGAATGGAAAAACCCATGTGCAGGAGTGGTTTCGCGCGTTTTATTGAACAAAACCCCAAAACGTGTTAATGGGAATGAATGAAGTATGGATGTGTATGTGTGTGAAACACCCGAGCTGCTGCGTGACCGAGCTGTCAGGGAGTGAAGGACCCAAAGGGCTCCCTGACGCGCCTGATGTAAGATAAATAAATATGTGCATTTTTTTAATATTTTTTTTAACCAAATAACCAAATTAGGAGGTATTTACTTGTATTATTAGCATATTTTGGTTATCCCGAGGGAGATCGCTGGCCAGAGTGTTTGAATTACGAGAGCTGCTGCAGAGATTTCTCTCAGAAAAAAAGTCACTGCTGGCAGCACATTTCAGTGACGAGGATTAGGTCGCAAAACTCGCTTACTTGTGCGACATATTCAGCCTGCTCAATGAACTCAATCTGTCACTTCAGTGGAAAATGACGACTGTCTTCAAGTTGGCAGATAAAGTAGCTGCGTTTAAAGCCAAATTGGATTTGTGGGGACAGCACGTGAATGGAAGTATATTTGACATGTTTCAAACATTAGCGGGGATTTTTGAAGAGACTGAGCCCGAGCCTTCATTCTCCCAGCTGGTGCACGAGCGCCTGTCTTTGCTTTTAAAAGAGTTTGAGCACTACTTCCCAAATACAAAAAATACACAAACTGCCAAAGAATGGATGCGCGACCTACTTCTCAACAAACCAGGTGAATCCAACATGTCTGTGCAAGAAGATGATCAACTGCTGGAGATCGCAAGTGACCGCGGCCTTAAAAGTATGTTCGAGACAACAGCTCTGCCGGTGTTCTGGATTAAAGTCATGGCTGAATACCCTGAGATCGCCACAACAGCACTGAAAACCCTGTTGCCATTTCCAACATCCTATGTGTGTGAAGCGGGGTTTTCTGCAGTGACAGCAACCAAAACAAAATTACGAAGTAGACTGGACATAAGCAACACACTTCGGGTGTCATTGTCTCCCATTACCCCTAGATGGGACCGTCTCGTTGCAGTGAAACAAGCTCAGGGCTCCCACTGATTCAGCGTTGCGGTGAGTTGTATTTTTCATGCACTTTATATTTGTGTTTGTGGTGTATCTTATTTTGAAGGCATGCACAAAAAACGTTACCACAGCGACCATAGTGTTGTGGGCAGAGAGGATGTTATTCATGTTATGTTGTTGTTGCAATGTTAAGAAGACGCTGCTAATAAAGTTGCAAATGAGTAAATTCATGTTTATTATTATATTTAGAAAATACTACAATTTGTATGCTGGTCGTATTGTGTTCTTTTGTTGTATTTATCCGCCACATCTTAAAAGCCGGTCCCTGAAAATATTGTCTGACATTAAACCAGTCCGTGGCACAAAAAAGGTTGGGGACTGCTGCCTTAAAACACGTGCACCAAGTCTATTTGGATGGATGCCATCTGGCCTCATAAATGGGCGGTTCCAAAACAGGTTGAAATTGTCTATAAAACCAATGTTAAAAGTAGGACATGTAGAACACAACCAGGTATTTAAGCTAAGAGTTCTGCTAAAATAATTGCAACCTCTTCTGAAAGGGGCCAATGGCCCTGAAATAAACACGTCTGCCACAGTTCATAAGAGTGGACAGAAGGCTCCTGAAGTCACTCTTTAAGATTTCCAATGCTTCATCCGGGATGTTGTTGCATCCAACATGCACAATGACAGTTTTAGCGTGGGGGTATTCATTTAATAGGTCAGGGGTAAGCGCCTCAGTGTCTGACACTTTAGCCCCAGGAAAAAATTTAGTGACACAGTACCTGCTTCTGACGTTCCTCATTATTGAATCACCAATTACCAGCGTCGTCTGGGGGGGCTTTGTCAGTAGTTTCTGAAATGGTGGATAATTTTGCCATTGTTGTTGCAGTGATGGCGGGGTGATAGGCTCTTTTCTTTTTGGAGCTGGTGTATAGTTTGGCGCACCTAAAGTAGTTTTAATCCGGGGCTTGCGGGTTTGGGCCGCTGCTGAAGGAGGAGGGGCGGCCATGGGAGGATGATCGACTTCCAGGTGGGGGAAATCTTCCAGGGTAAGGATGTCATATCTGTTTTCCAGCAAAAGGGGAAGGGAGGAGGCGCGGCCATGTCTGGTCAATCCCCGACGTTTGCTAGTTGCTAGACATTTGCTAGTTGGCCCAACCAAGGTCCAGGGCGCGCATTGAGGCTGTGTCGAACCACCTGGGGCTTTGGGTTTAGCTCTGAGCTGAAGCGAGTGTTTATTGCTGGGGTCCTGGACAGCTGAGGTGACCGGAGCAGGGGTGAAAGTGGATGGCAATGTGCTAATTTCACCCAGGTAAGTAGCCGTCTCTGCTAGCTGCGAGTCGGTTGCCGGGGCCGATGTCTGCCCAAAAATTATAGTATCTAGGTAGTCTTCAGCCTCCCGAATCTTATAGAGGTTGGAGAGTCTCAATTCCAACTCAGAAACCCTCTTTAAGAGGATCACACAGCTGACACACGTCGGGGATGGAGCCATGGCTTTCCAGATACATATGGCGAAATCACATCATTTCAGACAACAATAAAAACAGTATTGATGCAAAACAAATCCAGCGTATTTTGCACTGGGTATCTAACAAAGTATTCTGTAAGACGCTGAGATTTTTGTTATAGTTTTCTCAAACGAGCATTTCTTTATGGCGAGGAGAAACATTTGGTCGTGGTAAAAGCACTGTTAGCTTGTTAGCATAGCTAACGGAAAATACTGTAGGCACAAGAGTGAGTAAAAAATATCCGCACTTTGGCCATTACATATCATATCATTACATATCAATACAGACCAACAGAACATAAAATCTCCCTGTATGCCGATGACATAATTTTGTTTATGTCGAATCTTAAAAAATCAATCCCGACCTTGTTGAATTTAATAAAGAATTTTGGGGAAATATCAGGATATAAAATAAATAAAACTAAATCTTCAATATTAATGCTAAATGAGACCCAGAGAAATCACCCAGCTTCTGAGGTAAATCAATTCAGTGTTGTAAATCAGTTTAAATATTTAGGAATTCAAATTGTGCCCAAGCTAGAATTAGTCGCCAGTGCCAACTATGAAGCCTTAATGACAGACATTGAATTGAGATGGATGTCACTACCAATGTCGATGATAGGGAGAATCAATATACTTAAAAGTAATATCTTACCTAAAATACTTTATTTATTTCAATACATTCCTTTGCCACCACCTTCAGATCTGTTCTCAAGAATTAACAAGTTAGTGGAATTTATATGGAACAACAGGAAGGCTAGATTACGTCTGTCCTTACTATATTTACCATTTGATCGTGGAGGTCTGAAATGTCCAAACTTTATGTTGTATTACTGGTCAGCACAGCTGAGGTCTATGACATATTATTTTTCATCAAATGATCTCCCTCACTGGACTGAAATGGAATCATACAATTTACCTTTACCTCTTCCCATATTCATATACTCAGACTCGGCAAAAAAAATTACAGAAACAAGTTAAAAATCCATTTGTAAAGCATATGATCAAAATATGGTGTGAAATTAAAAAATATTTAAAAGAACCACATTTACTGTCACAATTTAGCCCAATATGGGGTAATCAATATTTTAAACCAGGGAGAGCGGATGCTGTATTTAAAGTATGGAATTTAAAAGGGATTCAAAAGATTCAAGATTTTTATCTGTCATGTTCAGATAACATAATGTCTTTTGAAGAGCTGAGGATCAAATTTATCTTCAGCTTAGGAATTTTATTCGATAAAATCAAAACAATGCTGTCACTCAACCTATTTATTCATCCTTGGAAAAAATTTTGACGAAAGATAGTAAGAGAAAGGGTATTATTTCAGAGTTTTATAATTCATTGACACTATCTTCAAGTGAAAACTCACAGAAAAGATTAAATTATTGGAAAGAAGACCTGCAAATTGAAATTTCAGAGGAACAATGGGAATTGGCTTGTACAGAAGCTCAAACCAAATCAATAAATGTACGTCTTAAATTGATACATTTTAAATGGTTAATGCGGATGTATGTTACACCGGTGGAATTAAATAGATATAACAAAAACATACCAGATAGTGCACAAAATGTATGGAAAGTAAAGGAACCTTATTTCATTGTGTATGGGAATGTAGGAAAATTAGAGTGTTTTGGGAAGAGGTGAGGGTAACAATTGAAAAAATAATTTCAAAACAAATCATATTGAATCCTAAATTGTTTTTGTTGGGTCTGTATCCAGAAAAGCATAATTTTAATAAAAGTGAAAGAGCATTCATAGACCTCAGTTTGCTTAACACCAAAAAATGTATTGCACTATTGTGGAAAAAGACTCATAGACCAGTTGTGACTCAGTGGTTAAGACAGATGTTAACAAACCTTCCATTAGAAAGAATAACATACATACTGAAATCAAAGGAAATTGTGTTTGAGAATATATGGAGACCTTTCATTGATTATGTAAAGAATTTAAACATAACTTTTGAAGAAGAAGGTGAATGATGTGTGTGGACCTTATAAATTCCAAACTGGTGAATGTATAATATGTATACTTATGTAATGGATTGCCTAGACTAAACAGAGGAGCATTGTTGAAGACCTGTTCTTGTTAGTGGTTGTTGGTGTTTTTAGTACATTTTTTTTTAAATTACTTTAGTGTTAGTGTTTGTTTGTGTTATGTTTGTTAAAAAAAAAAAGGTTCAATAAAAATATTGTGAAAAAAAAAGTTGTTAAGAGTGGAAAATTTGTTAGCAGCAAACTAATGTGCAGAAGTCACAATTTAATAACAGGTGAGAATTTATGAGAAAAAATGACAAAGAAGCACAACTAGCATATGCTTTTAAGTTTGCATGGACTTCAAAACATTTCACATCTTAAATTATTGTTCAGGGTGGGACTATTATCCACTGTCAAAAATTTAGTGAAAATCAGACAGTTTGTCCAAGATACAACTTTCCAAAATTTCATGGTGAGTAGTCAACCGTCGCCATGTTGCCATGGCAACACTTTCCTGTAAGTTATGTGATAGACACCCATATAAGACTATATGGGACAGTCACCTCAACCTATGTTCCAGATTTCATGACTCCAGGACCTTCCCACCCCTCCCCATGAGCTCAAGGATTGAATGGCGAGGAGGGCGTGTCCATGGTAACATATTTCGTGTCATGCTAAAGTTGATGTTCAGTTATGATCACGGCTGTGGTCTGATGAATCTCAGAAAATTTCACATCATTCTTGCCAGCGGCGCATGAGTAATAAATAAAACAGTTTTCAGCAATTCTTTTGTTAACCACTATGTGGCGCTATATAGGTTTTCAGGTATTTTGATGTCATTACGTTCGGGGCGGGACTATTTTCCATCATGGAAGGATTGGTGCGCATCGGACAGGTTTTGCCTGAGTTACAGGTGGTTGAAGTTGTAAGGGGAGGAGTCAAAATTCGCCATGGCGCCATGGCAGCACTTCCTTGTCAGTTATGTGTTGTCCACCCATATTGGACTGTATGTGACAGTCACCTAAACCTATGTTCCAAATTTCATGACTCCAGGACGTTCCCACCCCTCCCCATAAGCTCACGGATTGAATGGCGAGGAGGGTGTGTCCATGGTAACACATTTCATGTCATGCTAAAGTTGATGTTCAGTTATGATCATGGCTGTGGTCTGATGAATCTCAGAAAATTTCACATCATTCTGCCCAGCCGCGCGTGAGTAATAAATAACAGTTTTCAGCAATTCTTTTGTTAACCACTATGTGGCGCTATAGTGGTTGTCAGGTATTTTGATGTCATTGCGTTCGGGGCGGGACTATTTTCCATCATGGAAGGATTGGTGCACATCGGACAGGTTTTGCCCAAGTTACAGGTGGTTGAAGTTGTAAGGGGAGGAGTCAAATTTCGTCATGGCGCCCTGGCAACGCCTTTTGAGATTTTGACTTAATTTATACAATTTTTAATGGCCAATACCTATAGATGTCGCCATGTAAAAATGAGCTCAATCGGAGCAGGTCCCTAGGACTAGTGCGTTCAAATGCGAGGTGTGACTTTTTTTCCGAATTGGAGGTGGGGCGACTTTGAAGCAAGATGGCGGCCTTCCTGTTGGCGGTGGGTATGGGCCACAATGATGTTTTTTGCATGTCTTGAGGTGATTCACACCTCACCCAAATCTTATGTCTCTATGGCAAAGTTTATGGTCTCCAGTCTCCATAGACCTTGTACGTTTGGCCCCACCCACAAAAATGAGGGGTGGGGGGGGCACATATGTTTTCCAGTTTATTGAATTTTTTGCGGGGTCTGAGGGGTTTGCCCCCAAAAAATCACGTTTTGGTTAACGTTCAGAGGGTGAAAAATGCGATCATTTAGGCAGAAAAATAACATACAATAGGGCTTTTGCCGACTGACGTTGTCAGTGGCTCAGGCCCTAATAATAATGATGATAGGCACAGGTGGATGCCAGGAGAGGGAGAGGCTAGCTGCAGACTGGCAGAGAGCCCAGGACAGGGGCTCCAAAGAGCTGCCAGCTAGAAACACTACCAAACAATGAAAACTGCAACCACAAGTCAAAGAACGGGACTTACCGTCATCCCCGTTCATGACAAAAATGGCCCAAGTTTACACAGCATAAAGCATAAAAGTGGAAATTGGGAAAGTTGACATGTTTACTATAAAAGTTAAAAAGGCTTACACAGTGTTGGCATAAAAAAAGAAACAGACTGAAGTTGAAGAAAATTGCTTTAAGTTGTTAAATACAAACTTAAACTGAAATTAAAGCTGCAAGCAGCAATTAACGGGCCCTCGCATCCTCAGTAGACCTTGGCCTCGCCACTCAGAGTGGATAACTCTGCCCAGGCTCCATCCTTCCCTCCCCAACTCCCTCCCTCCCATTCTTTGTCCGTCTGTACATCCGTCCATACCGCCATCCACCCATCCATCCGCCATCCATCAGTCCGTCAATCCATTCATCCGTCCATACCACCATTCTTAATCAGTCTGCCCATCTGTCCCATCTGTACATTGCAAAATAGGGCCTGGGCAGAGGTATGAGCTCGTGGATTACCTAAAAAATCTAATGATTATACATAGCCTAAAGGCCACTTCTGGTGAAAATTTCACCAGAAAATCTGTTTGAATTTAGACAAGGTATGCCATAGTTTTAAATGTTGGGGTTTTTTTTAACCTAAGGGGTGCTGCTTTGGTCATCAATAAAATTATTCTTCAACTTAAAGACATTGTTTTACCCAGGAAAAGGCCAGTCAAGTACTGCTTTTTCATCTCAAGGACCACAGCTGAACCAACATTCCTTTGTTGAGCAAAGTTAAGGAATGCTTTCAATCTATTAACTCACATCATAAATAACTTGGGGACTTCCTCAACTAAGGCAGGTTTATATTCAACAGGCATACCATAAAACTTTAAAGGCATTTACTAAGGCCTTGGATTGGCCACAGCTCGACACTACCCCTGGTGGACGTCTATGGAATAGACGCTCACTTTAACTGTACAAGTTTTGAACTGAAATTAACTCTTCAAGTTTCATTTCTCAGGACATTTCTAAGGACACCATTTGTTGAAGATCACTGCCTCGGTGGGACTTTGATATTCTGTGGGCAATCAAGGGGTTTGAAATATACTGTATATTAATCCTTGATTTTAAATATGTGCATTTTAAAATGTTTCAATGAATGTTTTTTCTTGCATGTTAATTTAAAAGCACTAGTTATAAAGTTGCATGAATCTCTTAAGCTAGCTTAGACTTTATACATAAGTAGGTTAAGGAATCCCCAGTGTATTAAAATTGTGTCATCCTGTGAGGACCGGTATCAGCCAATCACCACCCAGCCTATGCTGGGCTCCAGCTCTTTTATTCCATTGGTTCCTTACAGACAAAAGCCTGTTCATTGGACTAAAGTTCATAAAACTCGCCCACGAAGGAAGACTATTGGCTGGGGCTCGTGCCAATCCCCGGAAGCCCGCGAAAGTTGTCCGCAGATAAAGAGGAGAGACACCCTCTTTTCAGCCCTTTTTTTTCCTTCTTCATCTCCTTCTACGACCACTCTCACTGAAAGTTTCAGAAGATCACCACAGGAGTACAAAGAGATCACTTCACTGCCACAGAACAAATGAGACTTCTCGCACAGGTTTTTTCTACAGACTGTAGACTAGAGAACATGGAATATTGTGTTTGTAAGATAAGATAAGCCTTTATTAGTCCCACAATGGGGAAATTCCAGGATTGCAACAGCACAGGGATAGCAACACTCAGAGCAACAATCAGAAAACAAGAAAAAAACAAGAGAAGCGAATATACATATGTACATATAAATATATAAACACACAGTGAGGAGCATTGTAGCTAGATGGAATAAATATATATATACATAAACACACAGTGCAGAGCACTGTAGCTAGATGGAATAAATGTATAAATATATAAACACAGTGCGGCGCATTGTAGCTAGATGGAATAAATATATAAACACACACAGTGCAGAGCATTGTAGCTAGATGGGATGAACAGCATAACCGTGTCACCCTCCGTAGCGACCAGTATTTTCCTAGTTTTATACCGGAGGGGACCATTGTGTAAGTCTATTGCGTCTTTTGCATTCAATACTATTAGGTTGTCACGTTTTTTTTTGCCATCTCTGCGAGCAGCCCTGCTTAGGTTATACAGTCTGACAGCCGTAGGTAGGAAGGACCTGCGAAACCTCTCTGTTGCGCACCTAGGATAATGTAGTCTGCTGCTAAATGAGCTCCTCAGTGCGTTCAGTATGTCCTGCATACGGTGGGACTCGGACTCCAGCAGAGATGACAGTTTAGCCACCATCCTTCTCTCTCCCATCTCCTCCACTGGGTCAAGGCGTTGCCACAGGACAGATCTAGCTTTCTTGATCAGTTTGTTCAGTCTCTTCCTATCGGCTGCTGTAACGCCACTGCCCCAGCAGACCACTCCAAAAGTGATGGCTGAAGCCACCACCGTGTCGTAGAATGTCTTCAGCAGCGCCCCTTGTACACCAAAAGACCTGAGTCTCCTCAGTAGGAACAGCCTGCGCTGTCCCTTCTTGTAGAGTGCATCAGTATTGTGTGACCAGTCTAGTTTATTGTTCAGATGAACACCCAGGTACTTGTAGGATTTTTTTTTTTTGATTTGATTTTGTATACTTTATTGATCCCCAGAGGTGAAATTGAGGGCATCCACCTGGATGGATGAAACAACCATGGTACGGCGCTATCCCTTAACCATTCACACACACATTCACACCTAGGGCCACTTTCGAGTCTCCAGTTAACCTAAGCTGCATGTTTTTGGCCTGTGGGAGCAAACTGGAGAAATCCCGGAGTAAACCCACGCAGATACGGGGAGAACATGCAAACTCTACACAGATCACTCTTGGTCAGGGGCTGGGATCGAACCAGGGATCCCATGGCCAAGGGTGAGTTGCTGTGCTGGCACAATGCTAACCACTGCACCACCGTACTGCCCAAAAAGGATGTCACCATCTCGATGTCTGTTCCCTGTATGTTTACTGGTGCTGTGAGGGGTTGTCCTTGCCTGCGGCAGTCCACCACCAGCTCCTTAGTTTTCCTCGCGTTGATCTGGAGGCAGTTCCGATGGCACCAGTCCACGAAGTCCTGGATAAGTCCTCTGTACTCAGCTTCATCTCCGTTGGAGATGAGGCCGACAATCGCAGAGTCGTCAGAGAACTTTTGTAGATGGCAGTGTATTGTGTTGTGTGAGAAGTCCGCAGTATAAAGGGTGAACAGGAAGGGAGCCAAAACCGTTCCCTGAGGGGCCCCCGTGCTACTGATGATCGTGTCGGACACACAGTCCCGGGTTCTCACAAACTGTGGCCGGTTAGTGAGGTAGTCCAGGATCCATGATGACAGGTGCTGGTCCACCCCTGTGCACAGCAGCTTGTCCTTTAGGATCATCAGTTGGATGGTGTTGAAAGCACTGGAGAAGTCAAAGAACATGATCCTCACCGCATTCCCGGGCTTCTCCAGGTGGGACAGAGAATGGTGAAGGAGGAAGATCACTGCATCCTCCACCCCAATGCCATGCTGGTAGGCGAACTGGAGTGGATCCATCGCTGGTCCCACCAGGGGGCGGAGGTGAGCAAGGAGCAGTCTCTCTAGGGTCTTCATCATGTGGGACGTCAGGGCCACTGGTCTGTAGCTGTTCAGATCTTTGGGGTGGGAAGTCTTTGGTACAGTTACCACACAAGATGTTTTCCACAACTGTGGTACCCTCCCCAGCTTCAGGCTCAGGTTGAAGATGTGCTCCACAATCCCACACAGCTGGTCTGCACAGGACTTGAGGAGCTTTGCGCTGATGCCGTCCGTTCCTGACACCTTCCTCGCCTTGATCTTCCTCAGCTCCGTCCTCACCTGGGTCTTAGTGAGGGTCAGGTTGGGGGGCTGTGTGTTGGGAGTGGGGGGGTGATGGTGGAGTGGGGTGTGGGCAGCAGGACTCGATGTCTTCAGAGGCAGCAGTGGTTGTTGTGCAGTCGGGGTTGTGTAAACTTCTGTGTATTTTAAGGCTTTTCTTTTAACGTCTAGGAATTAATTCTTTTCTTTCCTGAGCTTAAAGCCTAATTTGGAGTCAAACTCCCATTCCTTGACGCCTATTTTTATAACTTTCTCCTGTTAAACTTTATTTAAACTCACCGTTTTTAGTTTTAACTTTAATTTTATATATTTTCTTTAAAAGGACTGAGTGACCATCTCCATAATAGGAGCTAATTCCATCTCCACGAAGTCAGAAAAATCTTTTAATTTGCTATTGGATCAGATTTTGTAATTATTTTACATGCCGCCATCGGTGTGTGAATGTGTGTGTGAATGGATGAATAGCAGGATCTGTAAAGCGCTTTGGTCATCAAGAGATGAGAATAAAAGCGCTATATAAGTGAGTGCCATTTACCATTTTATTCTCGAATTCCCTTTGGGAGAAGAGTTGATCCATGAAAGCTCCAACACCGTCACGGAGAAGAGGCTACACCGTCGTCATCTTGGCTGTACCTCAGCCCAACTGATCGATACAATCACAATCTCATCTTGTGACAATAGACTGGAAAGCTGCCGTACCTTGTCTGAATATCTGCTGGCAAGATATTCTGGTTTTGGTGCCATCTACCAACTAAAACTTCAAGAAGATTACGACGAAGGATCTCCACCAACACGGGTCACATGAGCTGCATTCTTTATTCATCTGCTGAATAAAACATCTGAGATTTGAGAATAATTCTGCATCTGGTCAGATACAAAATTAAAGAGCAATTAATACAACTCCTCTTTTCATTAAAATCCCGTTTTCATTTTCTTAAGAGTAATCCAGAATTTTCCATATAATTGGTTTAATTTTCCCCATAAATCTGCGTTCAGTTTTCCATAATCCATAAACCCTCATCCTACCAACATATTTTACATATAAATAGTACCAACTGGGGTCCGTTTGGACCCCACACAAAATTTAACTGTTAATTGGATTATTAAGCAATACCAAAGTATTTTTTTTCACTTAAAATGTTTTATTTGGTTAAAACAAAGAGTTGTGCTTGAAACATGATCCAAAAATCCCGGAATGGGGCTAGTTTGTCGGTTGCCTGCCTTTCAGCACGAGTAGCCCGGTTAAATGTGTTTTTCAACCAGTGTGCCCTGGTGCGTTCAGGTTTTTCAGAATCAGAATCAGATTTATTGCCATTGTTCATGTAATACACAAACTAGGAATTTGTCTCGGTGCCATGCTGCAACATTAAAAACATAATGAGAAAAAGGGATAAACTAAAAAACTAAAGGACTAGAAATGTGCAATAAGTGTAGAAAAATAAGTAATAATAAGTAATAATAATAATAATACTAGTAATAATGAGTAGTACTAGTCAAGGCAGTTTTAAAAAATAGCATGTAGCAGATAATGTGAAGTACCACATAGTGCAGTCAATAATGCAACAGAAAAACGGTGATGATTGACATGAGTCTGGTTGAGCTGCTGTACATAGTGCACGAGAGTCAAAAGTCACTTAGTGTTCAGCAGTCTGATGGCAGAGGGGAAGAAGCTGTTCATGTGCCGGGAGGTTTTAGTCCGAATGGACCGAAGCCTTCTACCTGAGGGGAGGGGGGCAAACAGCACGTGACCAGGATGTGAAGGATCGGCTATGATCCGGCCAGCACGCCTACGGGTCCTGGAGATGTACAGGTCCTGGAGAGATGGGAGCTTGCAGCCTATCACCTTCTCAGCAGTGCGCACGACGCGCTGCAGCCTTAGTCTGTCCCTGGCAGTGGCTCCTGCGTACCACACAGTTATGGAGGAGGTGAGGATGGGCTCGATGATGGCCGTGTAGAACTGCACTAACATCTTGGTGGGTAACTTGAGCTTCCTCAGCTGCCGCAGAAAGAACATCCTCTGCTGGGCCTTTTTGATGAGGGAGCTGATGGTTGGCTCCCATTTGAGGTCTCGGGTGATGGTGGTGCCCAAGAAGCGGAAGGAATCTGCAAAGGTGATGGGAGAGCCTGTGATGGTGAGGGGGGGCAGGGGAGATGTGACTTTCCTGAAGTCCACAATCATCTCCGCTGTCTTCAGAGCATTCAGCTGCAGGTTGTTGTGGCTGCACCAGGACACCAGCTGGGCCACCTCTTCCCTGTAGGCGGACTCGTCGCCGTTGGAGATGAGCCCGATGAGGGTGGTGTCGTCCGCAAACTTAATCAGCTTAACAGACTGGTGGGAGTAGGTGCAGGAGTTGGTATAAAGGGAGAAGAGTAGGGGGGAAAGTACACAGCCCTGGGGTGATCCAATGCTGATGCTAACAGAGTCTGAGACAGACTTCCCCAGCCGCACATGCTGTCTCCGGTCCGTCAGGAAGTCGGTGATCCACCTGCAGAGGGAGTCAGGCACGTTGAGCAGGGACAGCTTGTCCTGGAGCAGATCGGGGCGGATGGTGTTGAATGCGGAGCTGAAGTCCACAAACAGAATCCTGGCGTAGGTTCCCGGGGAGTCCAGGTGCTGCAGGATGGAGTGGAGGGCCAGGTTGACTGCGTCGTCCACAGACCTGTTAGCACGGTAGGCAAACTGCAGCGGGTTTAGGAGGGGTGTGGTGATGGACTTGAGGTGAGACAGGACCAGGCGCTCAAAGGACTTCATGACTACAGAGGTGAGCGCTACAGGTCTGTAGTCGTTAAGTCCAGTAATCCGTGGCTTCTTGGGGACAGGGATGATGGTGGAGGATTTTAGGCAGGTTGGCACGTGACATTGCTTAAGGGAGGTGTTAAAAATGTCTGTGAAGACAGGAGCCAGCTTTTTCGCACAGTGTCTCAGGGTGGAGGGAGACACACCGTCCGGCCCGGGGGCCTTGCGCGGGTTCAGTCTGGAGAACTGTCTGTGCACGTCCTGCTCACTGATGACAAGGGGAGGGGGGGAGGAGGAGGAGGAGGGGGGGACCGCTTTTGATGAATTAGGGGCTGAGGAAGCAGTGGAGCTGGGTGGAGTGGGTGAGTTGGACACAGCTGACGAGGTGTCAAAACGGGCATAGTGTTGGGACAGTCTTTGACAAAGGGCTTTGTCATCCTGACCTTTAGAAGCCTGAGGCCGATAGTTGGTGATTTGCCTCAGTCCTCTCCACACAGAAGCCGAGTCATTAGCAGTGAACTGCTGCTGGAGTCTCTCAGAATACACAGATTTAGCTCTCCTCAGCTCTCTGTTAAACCGATATTTGACCTCCTTGTAGCAGTCCCTGTCTCCACTTTTCAACGCTGCTTCCTTCTCCTTCCTGATCCGTCTGAGCTTAGCTGTGAACCAAGGCTTGTCATTAGAATATCTCACCCTGGTGCGCGATGGGAGAATGTCCTCCTCACAGAAGTTGATATATGAGTTCACAGTGTCTGTGTACTCATTAAGATCGTGTGTGGCTCTTTTAAACATGCCCCAGTCAGTTATTTCCATGCATGTGTTCAGTTTCTCTCCAGCTTCACTGGTCAATTTCTTTGTGGTGGTCACAACAGGTTTAGTGAGTTTCAGTCTTTGTTTGTATGTGGGGATGAGGTGAACCATCACGTGATCAGATAGTCCCAGCGCAGCGCGGGGAACAGCGCGATATGCGTCCTTTACTGAAGTATAACAGTGATCCAGCGTGTTATTTCCTCTGGTTGGACATTTAATACACTGTTTGTAGCGGGGGAGCTCGTGACTCAGATTGCTCTGGTTAAAATCGCCCACCACGATAACCAGGGAGTCTGGAAAGTTCCGCTCCGTAAGTTGGATGTGATCTGCGAGCACGCGCTGAGCTTCGCGCGTGTCCGCGTCAGGAGGGGCGTACACAGCGACGAGAATGAATGAGGCAAACTCCCGCGGGGAATAAAATGGCTTGCAGTTAATGAAAAGAAATTCCAGGGCGGGAGAACAGTGTTTGGAAATCACCGTTACATCAGAGCACCAGCTGTTGTTAATATAGAAGCACACTCCTCCTCCGATAGACTTACCGGACAGCTCTGTGACGCGGTCAGCACGAATCAGCTGGAAACCCTCGAGGCTGATCGCGCTATCTGGAATGTTCTCATTAAGCCAGGTCTCAGAGAAGCAGATGACAGACGAGGAAGCGAGGTCCTTGAAACGCATCAGCAGTCTTAATTCTTCTACCTTGTTCAGGAGAGAATTATCTAATTTCACTTCTTAATTGGTACAAGAAATGCAAATACTTTGCCATTGTTGTGCATGTGTTCTGTAGGCCCTACAGAACACATGCACAACAATGGAAATTCAGCTTACATTTTCACCCTGTTTCTGCAAATGTTCACATTGTACACAAATCATTGTATGCAAATCATTTCAATGTCCTTTAATCATTTCATTTAGTAAAGACGTGAAATTGAGAGAAGTTGTTGGGAATTTATTTCATTCTGAGTCTGGTTTCAAAGCCCCAGTATTGAATTCACTAAAATTTTGAGACTGATTATTAATTAATTTATTGAGTGATTAAACTGGTATAAAGTGAAATTAATCACTAAGAATGCTCACTAAAGAGGTGAGCTGTTGCCCTGACAAGTGTTTACTATAAACTTTTCTTGCGTGTGGACCTGGAGTAAATCTCAGGTCCCGATACTTTAATACAAATTAAATAATCTTTATACCTGATCATAATTATAAATCACTTGTCACTACAGTAGTATGGTCATATAAATCTGTTCTAGGTAGGACAAGTGTCATATATATTAAGTTTGGCTCCACTTGGACCATATACAGTATGTGTCAGTTATTGACAGCTTCCTGTCCATTAGCAATAGGGAGCGCTGTAGCTATGTGTAATTGTTCATTATAGAAAGGTTCAGTTTTGGTTAACCATGCACCACACAAAATTTGGTTGAATTTGGATAAAGTGTTTCAGACTTAAAAGGCTTTGTTTTGTTTTTGTTTTTTTCTGCTAGTGGGTGCTATAGCTATGTGTCATTGTTCATTATATAAAGGTTCAATGTAGGCTACCAATCCACCAAACAAAATATGGTTGAATTTGGACAAAGTATGCCCCAGTTATAAAGCTTTGTTTTGTTTGTTTTTTTCCTAGGGGCCGCTATAGCTATGTTTGTTATTGTGACATCAATCTTTTCTGGGTCTGACTAGTATCGTATATATGAAGTTTTGCGGCAATCGGACAGTCTTTGTTTGAGTTATGACAACTTCCTGTCCATTGGCGGTAGAGGGCACTGTCACTATGTGTCATTGTTTATTATAGAAATTATCAGTATTGGCTACCTATTCACCACACACAATTTGGTTGAAATTAGACAATGTATAGAGTAGAGTTATGACAATGTAGAGTTATAGCCATTAGAAGGGTGATGACGGTACCGCAAACTTGGCCACGCCCATTCTGCCAAACAGTTGAGCATTTGAAAGTTTTCAACAACTATTGATGGTATATGAGTATAGATGATTGGTACCATTTATGGTGACAATCAAACTATTTATTTCAGAGATATTGAAGAAAACCTTTGGTGTAACCTTCATGTCGCCAAGAGCGAGCAATATTGCGAGTGATGAATATTCATAGCTATCATTGTTTGGAGGCATACCCGTATACATCATACCTATCTTGGTGTCAATCAGACATTCCATTCCCGAGGTATTAAAAAAAACCATGATGAAAACCTTCT
Source organism: Pholidichthys leucotaenia (assembly GCA_020510985.1). Taxonomy (NCBI): domain Eukaryota; kingdom Metazoa; phylum Chordata; class Actinopteri; order Cichliformes; family Pholidichthyidae; genus Pholidichthys; species Pholidichthys leucotaenia. The sequence continues at coordinate 80,995,069 of CM035844.1, read as the reverse complement.
GCCTCCTATAGGTGGCACTGTTGATTCCTATTAATATTGTTCTATATAACTGTTTAGAATTGAACTAATATTCATAATATTGAATTTGGTTGCAATCCGACAATGCATACCAGAGTTATTGCCATCAGAAGGGTCATGGAATGGTCATGGAGAGATATTAAACTTTGCCACACCCCTACAACCAAACCGTTGAGCTTTTGGAAAAGTTTTTAACAACTTTTCATGGTGCATGGGTATAGATGATTGTCACCACAAATGAGCTTAATCGGACTAAAACCCTAGGATGGGTTCGATCAAATGCACGGGATGGAAAGCAGGTCATTGCCACTTCTTGCCAAAATGGCTGACTTTCTGTTAGGTGTAGATCATCACTTCTGTGGATTTTTTTTTTTTTTTTTTTTTTTTTTTTTTTTTTTTTTTTTTGCATGTCTTTTTTTTTTTTTTTTTTTGTTACTTATTTGTACCCGTAGGTAGACTTGGTTTGCAGTCTGGTGACAAGCCACCGGCTGCTGGTCGCTGCGTGCGCGAGCGCCCTAAACCTACATGTTTTTGGTATGCGGGAGGAAACCGGAGAAATCCCGGAGTAAACCCGCGCAACACGGGGAGAACATGCAAACTCCACACAGCTCACTGTTGGTCGGGGGCTGGGATCGAACCCACGATCTCATGATCCCCGCGATCCCCCGGCCGAGGGTAAAACTGTGCTGCCACAGTGCTAAACCACTGCGCCACCGTGCAGCCAGTCTTGACATGATAAACATCTCAGCCGATTTTCATCTTTCTATGCCAAAGTAAGCCTGTGCTGCTCTCCATTGACTTCACGTTAGGTGGTGCTGTAGAGCCATTTTTGTGGGGTCATTCATGTTTCCTCCAAAATATTAAATTTTTTGCCACTCATGATGTCCCTGCAAAAAATGGTGAGTTTTCGTGCATGTTGACTACTCCAAAAATGGGATCATAGATGGAGAAGAAAAAATTACTAACATATACAATAGGTCTCTCACCCACTGACGTCGTCAGTGGCTCGGGCCCTAAAAATGCTACCTTTTTTTAAAAAAGATAAAACAGCCTAAACTTTCACAACGTAAAAGCTAAATTAGCTTAAAGTTGAGCAGTGGTATCAAAAGTTGAAATGATCGAATATATTAAGTTGAATAGTTTCTCTAGCTGAAAATACACATTTTTTGCCTTAAATGCTTAGTGTTTATAGAACTTCTCCATTCATTTGTTATATTTTTTATCTGAAAAAGCATAAATAATATGAAAATTATGAAAGTTAAAAAGTAGAAAAATGTAAGCACAGAAGTCCTTCAAACCTTGAACAGAATGCTGAGCAGCATTCAGACGATTGTGATGAATTTAGAAGAGATGCAAAAGCTTATTGTTTAGGATGTACCTTTGATCATACATCCACACATAGACAACAGAAACAGACTTTTCTATACACTCTTTGGCACCTTTTTATGCTGGAATGATGAAAAATCCTCACACAACAATGCTGGCATTTGTCCATTGAAACTGATGAATTAAGATGTGATTCTGTTTTTCAGGGGTCACGATAATGCACCGAACCATGAATATTGAAACAGGTGTTTCTCGGTTCATTCTGGCCTTGAAAAGAAAACGGCATTAAAATACAGTACCGAGGCATTGGAAATAAAACCTACAGTCCTTGGAGACCTCAGACCAGATATCTGTGAAAATCATGTAATTCTCTTATCAATGTAATACTTCGGAGAGACAAAAAAAAAAAAAAAACAGCTGCAAGCAGCGATCATCAGGTTCCAAGTAGCTGTAGAGTTCAAGGTCTTGTATTGTTAAGCAACAGCATTTCAAACAAGGTGTGCTACACATTAGTTTTTCAAACGCACAGGAAAGGAGTGTTGTATTTCAGAAAAAGAAGACTTTACTGGGAAAATTCAAATCTGGCTCTCTAGGATACCAAGTGATTGCCTTAACCCAGGGGTGTCCAACCATGTGCCATGGAGAGCCAAGACCCTGCAGGTTTTCTCTTCTACCCAGTCTCTTCAGCAGGTGTTTTCACTTATCAGCAATCAGTGGGAAGAAGTTCACAGAAATCTGCTGTTGAAGACACTGGTTGGAGGTAAAACCTGCAGGGTCTTGGCTCTCCATGGCACATGGTTGGACACCCCTGCCTTAACCACTATACCACACAACTGCTTCAGCTCATGCTGTTAACTTTATCCGCTGAAATGCTTGTTTTCCTGAAGCTTGGATTGCATGACCATACATGCCCTGTTCAGACCATCCACAGCCACAGCAGCATTATATATACATATATATATATATATATATATACACTACCGTTCAAAAGTTTGGGGTCACTTAGAAATTTCCTTATTTTTGAAAGAAAAGCACTTTTTTTCAATGAAGATAACTTTAAACTAATCAGAAATACACTCTGTACATTGCTAATGTGGTAAATGACTATTCTAGCTGCAAATGTCTGGTTTTTGGTGCAATATCTACATAGGTGTATAGAGGCCCATTTCCAGCAACTATCACTCCAGTGTTCTAATGGTACAATGTGTTTGCTCATTGCATCAGAAGGCTAATGGATGATTAGAAAACCTTTGTACAATCATGTTAGGTCTGCAATGCTGTAATTGCTGCAAATGGAGGATTCTTTGACGAAAGCAAAATTTGAAGGAAAAAATTATTTCAAATACAAATCATTATTTCTAACCTTGTCAATGTCTTGACTATATTTTCTATTCATTTTACAACTGATGGTGGTAAATAAGTGTGACTTTTCATGGAAAACACAAAATAATTGTCTGGGTGACCCCAAACTTTTGAACGGTAGTGTGTGTGTGTATATATATATATATATATATATATATATATATATATAGTATATACTGTATACACACACAGTATGTATGTATATATATATATATATATATATATATACACATACAGTGGTACCTCTACTTACAAACGTCTCTACATACGGAATTTTCAGGTTACGAGGCGCCTCAACGGGAAAATATTGCCTCTAGTTACGAACGAAATTTCAGGATACGAAAGGCAAAAAAGTACGCGCTCCTCGCAGCTTCCGTAGTTTACCGAACGTAAACATACCTGTAGCTGCTCTGCCATTGGCCATCGCCTAGCATCTTCCTGGTATCCCATTGGCCACAAAGTTTGTTTTTTTTTCCAAAACTTTATGCGTTTGGTTGATCTCGCTAAAGAATATGGCCGTAATACATCAACGATCAGCACGGTATTAAAACAAAACAAAGCACTTACAAGCCGACAAAAGCAAACGTCCTTGGATCAGAACATGAACCAAAGAAGGCAAAAGGTGACGACGTCGACGACGATAGCAGTTAAAGGGTAAATGAACATAATTTTTATTATTCTTTCTTTTTTATTATTCTCTTTTATTATTCTTTCTCTCATTTTAAACTCTCATTTTATGTTTATTGTGCAGTAATCTAATTGTAACATGTATTTGTTACATGTTTTGATGCGTTTTTACGATTTATAAAAAATTTATGCCCGAATTTTGGGGGCTTGGAACGGATTACGGCATTTACATGTAAAACGCGCCTCTACTTACGAATTTTTCACGTTACGAGAATTCTTCCGGAACGAATTAAATTCGTAAGTAGAGGTACCACTGTATACACACACACACACACACACACACACACACACACACACACACACACACATATATATATATATATATATATATATGTGTGTGTGTGTGTGTGTGTGTGTGTGTGTGTATACACGTACAGTATACACACACACACGCATATATATAATATTGTATGTGTGTGTGTGCGTGTACATGTACATGTATATTTATGTGTGTGTACATATACTGCTCAAAAAAATAAAGGTAACACTTTGAAAACACATCAGATTTTAATGGGAAAAAATAAGCTGGATATCGAAATTGTGGCAGGCTAGCCCAGCTTACTCAGATTAAAAGAACACTTTTTAATTGAGTAAGCTGGACTAGCCTGCCACAATTTCGATATCCAGCTTATTTTTTCCCATTAAAATCTGATGTGTTTTCAAAGTGTTACCTTTATTTTTTTGAGCAGTGTAGATGGATAGATGTACTTTATTGATCCCAAACTGGGAAACTGCAGTGTAACAGCAGCATGACAGTAGACAACCAAACGCCAGAAAACACATGCATGACAGACAAAGGGATTACCCATGGAAAGTAAAACCAACACTACCATAAAAAAGCCTATGTGCATCATAGCTGAATAGATGGTGACCCATATAAACACATGAATCATACCCGCTGCACAATGCAGGACTATCAGGAGCAGAGTTAAATGTGAGGTATCAATGAGACTGTAAGGTGCAGTATGGCAACATAGTTACGATCAAAATACAATATCATAGTGAGTTATTGTACAGTGAAATAGCATGCGGCAGGAAACATTTCCTGTACCTAACCGTTCGACAGTGAAGCTGCAGTAGTCTACTGGAGAAAGTGTTCCTCTGTCAAGTGTGTGGTGGAGGGGGTGATCAGGATTGTCCAGGATGGATCGGAGTTTATTTAGTGTCCTCTTCTCCACTACTGTCTCAAAGGTCTCCGGCCTGAGACCAATTACACAGCCAGCCCTGTTGATAATCTTGTCAAGTCTATTGCTGTCGCTGGCTCTGATACTGCTACCCCAACAGACAGCAGCAAAAAAGATAGCGCTGGTGACAATGGTCTGGTGGAAACTCTCCAGCATCCTGCTGCACACGTTGAAGGATCTCGGCTTCCTCATCCCCTTCTTGTGCGCAGCATCAGTGTTGAATCTCAAGTCCAGCCTGTTGCTGATCCTGACACCCAGATATTTGTAGTCATCAACCACCCCCACATCCCCCCCCCCCCCAATCTGCAATGGCTGAGAAGGCATCCTCTTCTTCCTGAAGTCAATCACCATCTCTCTGGTCTTGCTGACATTGAGCCTCAGGTGACTCTGCTCTGTCCACTCCACAAATCTGTCTACCAGTGCCCTGTACTCCCCCTCCTCTCCCCCTCTTATACACCCCACAACAGCTGAGTCGTCAGAGAATTTCTGCAGGTGGCATAACTCTGTGTTGTACTGAAAGTCAGTGTGAGAGAGCACAGTCCCCTGTGGAGCTCCCGTGTCACTAACCACCACGTCAGACAAGACATTGCCCAGCCGGACAAACTGTGACCTGCCTGTCGGGTAGTCAGTAATCCAGGAGATCACAGAGCTGTCGACCCCATCACTCGCAGCTTCTCAACCAGCAGCAGTGGCTGGATGGTGTTAAAGGCACTGGAGAAATAAAAAAAAAATGTGATTCTCACAATGTCTCCTCCGCCATCCAGGTGCAGATGGGGTCGTTGCAGCAGGTAGATGACAGGGTCTTCAACACCTAAATGGGGCTGATATGCAAACTGCAGAGGGTCCAGCCATGTCTTCACCTGTGGCCTCAGGTGGGTTAAGAACAGTCTCTCCAGGACCTTCATTACATGAGATGTGAGGGCAACTGGTCGATAATCCTTCAGGTCCGATGGAGATGACTTCTTGGGGACAGGAACCAGGCAGGATGTCTTCCACAGCACCAGTACTCTCTCCAGACTCAGGCTCAGGTTGTACAGGTGTTTCAGTACAGGAGCTAGCTGGTTGGCACAGGTCCTCAGGATCCTGGTGGAGATGCCATCAGGGCCCGCTGCCTTCTGCTGACGGACTCTCCAGCTGTTTCTTAACCTGGTCTGTAGTCACAGTGGTGTGAGGGAGGGGCCTGGTGTCGCCTGAGGAGGAGGAGGGGGGTGAGTGAGGAGATGGAGAGAGGTGCTGTCCCGGAGGGTGTGTGTGGGGGGGGTGGGGGGGAGTCTGGCTGCATTGTGGGGTTGACAGAAGGATGTGGGGGAGCCTGGCTGTGTTGTTGGGGTGACAGATTGTGAGTTGAACCTATTAAAAACAGATTCAGTTTATCAGCTCTCTCCTGGTTCCCAGATGTCTGCTTGACTTTCCCCTTGAACCCAGTTATTTGTTTCATTCCCTCCCACACATCTTTAGTGTCGTTTTGCCTGAGTTTATCCTCCAACTTCCTCCTATAGTTGTCCTTGCACCTACTCAGCATCTCTCTCAGCTTGTGCTACACTCCCCTCAGCTTCTCCTTGTCTCCAGACCTAAAAACTTTCTTCTCCTTGTTCAGAAGTGCTTTCAGGTCACTGGTGACCCATGGTCTGTTGTTGGGGAAACGGTGTACAGTCTTGGCTGGTATGGTCGTGTCTTCACAGAATCTGACGTATTCTCTGATGCAGTTGGCCATATTGTCTATGTCCACCCCATGTGGTTCACAGAGTACGCCCCAGTCCGTCGTCTCAAAGCAGTCCTGTAGTGCACCAGCAGCCTCCTGTGTCCATCTCCTCACAGTTCATGTATAAGCAGGCTGCCTTTGCACAAGGGGAATGTACTTGGGTGATAACATGACCATGCAGTGATCCGATTTGCCAGTGGGTGGTAGAGCTGTGGCACTATATGTACAGACGTGGACAAAATTGTTGGTACCCCTCTGTTAATGAAAGAAAAAACCCACAATGGTCACAGAAATAACTTGAATCTGACAAAAGTGGTAATAAATAAAAATTCTATGAAAATTAACCAATGAAAATCAGACAGTGCTTTTGAATTGTGGTTCAACAGAATTATTTTAAAAAACAAACTCATGAAACAGGCCTGGAAAAATGATGGTACCCCTAGAAAAGATTTAAAATAATGTGACCATAGGGACATGTTCAACCAAGATGTGTCCTCTAATTAACATCACAGGTGTCTACAAACTTGTAATCAGTCAGTCGGCGTATTTAAAGGGTGACAAGTAGTCACTGTGCTGTTTGGTGATATGGTGTTTACCACGCTGGACATGGAACCAGAGAAAGCAAAGGAGAGAGTTGTCTCAGGAGATTGGAAAGAAAATTATAGACAAGCATGTTAAAGGTAAAGGCTATAAGACCATCTCCAAGCAGCTTGATGTTCCTGTGACTACAGTTGCACATATTATTCAGAAATTTAAGATCCACGGGACTGTAGCCAACCTCCCTGGACATGGCCGCAGGATCTGACGGATAATACGAATGGTAACAAAAGAGCCCAGAACAGCCTCTAAACACATTGAAGGTGAGCTCCAAGGTCAAGGTACATCAGTGTCAGATCGTACCATCCATCGTTGTTTGAGGTAACGTGGACTTCATGGGAGACGACCAAGGAGGACACCACTGTTTAAAACAAATCATAAAAAAGCCAGACTGGAATTTGCCAAACTGCATGTTGACAAGCCACAAAGCTTCTGGGAGAATGTCCTATGGACAGACGAGACAAAACTGAACTTTTTGGCAAGGCACATCAACTCTATGTTCACAGATGCAAAAATGAAGCATACCAAGAAAAAAACACTGTCCCTACTGTGAAACATGGAGGAGGTTCTGTTATGTTCTGGGGCTGCTTTGCTGCATCTGGCACAGGGTGTCTTGAATCTGTGCAGGGTACAATGAAATCTCAAGACTATCAAGGTATTGTAGAGAGAAATGTGCTGCTCAGTGTCACACAGCTTGGTGTCAGTCGCAGGTCATGGGTCTTGCAACAGGGTAATGACCCAAAACACACAGCTAAAAAGACCCAAGAATGGCTAAGAGCGAAACATTGGACTATTCTAAAGTGGCCTTCTATGAGCCCTGATCTAAACCCTATTGAACATCTGTGGAAGGAGCTGAAACATGCCGTCTGGAGAAGGCACCCTTCAAACCTGAGACAACTGGAGCAGTTTGCTCATGAGGAGTGGGCCAAAATACCTGCTGAGAGGTGCAGAAGTCTCATTGACAGCTACAGAAATCGTTTGATTGCAGTGATTGCCTCAAAAGGTTGTGCAACAAAATATTAAGTTAAGGGTACCATCATTTTTGTCCAGGCCTGTTTCATGAGTTTGTTTTTTAAAATAATTCTGTTGAACCACAATTCAAAAGCATTGTCTGATTTTTATTGGTTAATTTTCATAGAATTTTTATTTATTACCACTTTTGTCAGATTCAAGTTATTTCTGTGACCATTGTGGGTTTTCCTTTCATTAACAGAGGGGAACCAACAATTTTGTCCACGTCTGTAACTCTGACATTGGCATACAGTAAATCCAGTGTTTTGTTTTCTCTGGTGGGACAGTCAACAAACTGGTGAAAGTTTGGTAATTTTTTTTCCCCAGTGAGACATGATTAAAATCCCCCGTGATGGCCATAAATGTGTCCGGGTGCTTCCCTAGTAGTGTGGCCGTAGTGGAGCTGATGATGTCACAGGCCACCGCTGTGTCAGCTCACGGAGGGATGTAGACGATATACCAAGGCACACTTCATTTCTCGTGGCATATAATAGGGTCTTATTCTCACAGCCAGCAGTTCAATGTCTGGGCTGCAAGCACTTTTCCTTCACATAAATGTGTCCAGGATGACACCACCTTTCATTCACAAGAAGTGCCAATCCTCCTCCCCTCTTTTTCCCACTGCTGATCACGTCTCTGTCCCCCCTGATAGTCTTGAAGTCGGCTATCGCTACGTTAACACCCGGGATCTGTGAGTGTAACCACGTCTCTGTAAAACACATACTACACTCACGATATTCGTTTTGCATCCTGACCAGCGCTGTAAGCTCATCTGTTTTGTTCCCGGTGATGAACATCAGTACAACTGGCTTATGCTTCTTCCTTCTCACCTTAGTGTAACGGATGCCAACTAGTACTGTTCGGCGTAGAACGTTAGTAAACCTCCCTCCCGAAAGCCTCATACAGTACTGGTAGCGCTGAGCTATCGGTCGGACCTTTAGCTCAGCGCGATCGTGCTGTGTCTCCCATGCTCGAACTGTGTAGTTGACTGAGAGGTCGCGGGTTCGTGTCCCGTGTGGGGCGAACTGCGCAGGATGATCTCTGTCACATTAGCTCGAGCCCTTCTTCAGCGGTGTTTCCTCCTAAGCTCATGCAGGATGAGGTGCTTCACTGCCGGCCACAGCGCTCCAGGCTCCAGCCCTCTCAGTGCGAGCAGCTGGTCGCGTGTGTAAACAATGCCCCCTCCCCCCCCGGTTGATCGCCATAGCCCGAGGAAGAGGAAAAAAATAAGAGAAAGACCGGGATAAAATAGAAAAAACTTGGTTCAGTCGTTAATCAAAATCTTCCAACCGAGCCCTGATTAAAACGAGACACACTATATCCAAGTATAAGCAGCTAAAAACCCAAAAGACATGAGAGTTGCTGTTGGTATAGTCATCCTCCTTCCAGCACCATGAATAAGAATACACGTGTGTGTGTGTCTTTTATTTCAATATTGTGGAGGTAAAAGATCAGGCGAGATGTGACAAGCTGGAAGGTTGCAGCGTTTTATTTTCCTCCAACATAATGAGATGCACTTTGTAGCTTTGTGCGCTACTGTGCTCCTGAGGCATGTATAGCAAGCTGTTTTATACATGTTATACCAACTGAGAGAGAATGCATGGCACATTAGCGTAGTGATATACATATCAGTCAATACCTATTATTAGCGTGACCAACTGGCACCCAGACGTCCTCTCCCTAATCCGTTGATGTATAAACAACAGTCCGTTGTTCTGGTTGTCCCTCAGGGGCTCTCTGTCCGTATGTGAACTGTCCTCTGTATGTAAATGGTCCTCTGCTTCCTCCAGACCCTGCTGAGTGTGAGGATTGTCCGTGTAGAGTGTGGTGGGTCACCACAGGGCTCCCCCCCCCCCCCAGAACACTCAGAAGGGGCTGTGCCCCCCCCCCTTCCTGTCGTTTGGGCTCCAGCTCCGGTAGAACTGTCCTGCTGTAGAGGAGTGTCGGAGGGCATGTTAGTCCGTGGGGGGGACCTGGGAGGGGTGGAAAAGACAGTGTGCTCCGCTCTGGGTTCCAGCACGTTGAACGGTCGTGGATCGTGGGTGCATGGGGCCGGTGCACATCGTGCGTAATGGAACCAACCGGCGATCGGCCGGCTTTTGGGAGTGAGGTGCGGGAAGAGCGCTGTAGAGGAGGAGGGGGAGGGGGGTGGGAGTAAGTGAGTGCCGGCCCGGGACATCAAAGGTGCCTGGGCCGCGAAAAAATTGCGTGTGGATCCGCGATGGTGAGGGGCTTTCCCGGTCAACCTGGCGGTGATCCGCAGCGGCTGTGAAAAAATTAAGTCTCTGACTCCTCTCGCGTCTTGGTCCAGCGAGGATGTGGGGAGGACGAACGGCCAAATTCCCCGAGGATGCGTAGTGGCTGTGAAACAACTGCAGCTGTGTGAGGGACTTGGCGGTTTGGCTCTTAGGTGCAGAAGCAGCCCTAAAGCAATCAGGGACAGCAATCGGCTAAATTCCCCTTGTGCGCCGTGGCCGAAAAACCCATACAAAGTCCTGTGTGCGGGCTGCATGTCTGCTTCAGGTGCGTGAGCAGCCCTGAAGGTTCCGAGGATGGCGGTCAGCCGTGTTTCTCGGGCATGTGCAGCGGTGGAGGACGATGTATCAGTCTGTGGAGCCGGTTTGTCCCTGTGCATAGTGCGCACTTGGCGCAGTGACCACATAGCTGGGAGTGGTGCTGTCCTCGTAATCCTGCGGTGTGCATGCGGGGCTTCTGTGCGCGGGAGGTCCGCTGTCTGGAGTGAGTCAGAGTCAGGGAGCATGGTGGAAATCACACAGACGGCGCCGATAATTTTCCCGTTCAGGCTGCTTCCTTCGGTTCACTCGTGTCGCCGTTCATGGTGCGTGTCGGTTGTAGCACTGCCCACTCCGGAGAGCACGCTCCGGTGTGGATAAAGAGGATGCCGGCGTCACCATGACACGTCTAGGGTCACCAGTGTGGAGGTAAAAGATCAGGTGAGATGCGACAAGCTGGAAGGTTGCAAGGTTTTATTTCCTTCAACATAATGAGACGCACATTGTAGCTCTGTGCGCCACTGTGCTCCTGAGGCATGTATAGCAAGCTCTTTTATACATGTTATGCCAACAGAGAGAGAATGCATGGCACATTAGCATAGTGATATACATATCAGTCAATACCTATTATTAGCATGACCAACTGGCACCCGGACGTCCTCTCCCTAATCCAGGGATGTATAAACAACAGTCCATTGTTCTGGTTGTCCCCCAGGGGCTCTCTGTCCGTATGTGAATTGTCCTCTGTATGTAAATGGTCCTCTGCTTCCTCCAGACCTGCTGAGCATGAGGAATGTCCATGTAGAGTGTGGTGGGTCACCACTATATATATATACACACGTGTGTGTGTGTGTGTGTGTGTGTGTGTATATACATATACTGTATATATATATACAGTATACTACCGTTCAAAAGTTTGTGGTCACTTAGAAATTTCCTTATTTTTGAAAGAAAAGCACTGTTTTTCAATGAAGATATCTAAACTAATCAGAAATACACTCTATACATTGCTAATGTGGTAAATGACTATTCTAGCTGCAAATGTCTGGTTTTTGGTGCAATATCTAGATAGGTGTATAGACGCCCATTTCCAGCAACTATCACTCCAGTGTTATAATGGTACAATGTGTTTGCTCATTGCGTCAGAAGGCTAATGGATGATTAGAAAACCCTTGTGCAATCATGTTAGGTCTGCAATGCTGTAATTGCTGCAAATGGAGGATTCTTTGACGAAAGCAAAGTTTGAAGGAAAAAAAATTATTATTTCAAATACAAATCATTATTTCTAACCTTGTCAATGTCTTGACTATATTTTCTATTCATTTTACAACTCATGGTGGTAAATAAGTGTGACTTTTCATGGAAAACACAAAACAATTGTTTGGGTGACCCCAAACTTTTGAACGGTAGTGTATATATATAATTTTTTTTTTTTTTTTAGTGGTGTGAAAAAGTGTTTCCCCTCTTCCTGATTTCTCATTTTTTTGTATGTTTGTCACACTTAAATGTTGATAACACAAGTAAACACAAAATGCAATTTTTAAATAAAGGTGTTTATTATTGAAGGGGGAAAAAATCCAAACCTACATGGCCCTGTGTGGAAAAAGTGATTGCCCCCAAGCCTCATAACTGGTTGGGCCATCCTTAGCAGCAGCAACTACAATCAAGCATTTGTGATAACTGGCTTTTTACAGTGCTGTGGAGGAATTTTGGCCCACACATCTTTGCAGAATTATTGTAATTCTGCCACATTGGAAGGTTTTTGAGCATGAACCGCCTTTTTAAGGTCATGCCACAGCATCTCAATCGGATTCAGGTCAGGACTTTGACTAGGCCACTCCAAAGTCTTCATTTTGTTTTTCTTAAGCCATTCAGAGTTGGACTTGCTAGTCTGTTTTGGATCATTGTCCTGCTGCAGAACCCAAGTGCGCTTCAGCTTGAGGTCACAAACAGATGGACGGACATTCTCCTTCAGGACTTTTTAGTAGACAGCAGAATTCATGGTTCCATTTGCTACAGCAAGTCTTCCAGGTCCTGAAGCAACAAAACAGCTCCAGACCATCACACTACCACCACCATATTTTACTGTTGGTATGATGTTCCTTTTCTGAAATGCTGTATTATTTCTATGCTAGATGTAATGGGACACACACCTTCCAAAAAGTTCATTTTTTTGTCTTGTCAGTCCACAGAGTATTTTCCCAAACGTCTTTGGGATCATCAAGATGTTTCCTGGCAAAACTGAGATAAGCCTTTATGTTCTTTTTGCTCAGCAGTGGTTTTCGTCTTGGAACTCTGCTGTGCAGGACATTTTTGCCCAGTCTCTTTCTGATGGTCAAGTCATGAACACTGACCTTAACTGAGGCAAGTGAGGCCTGCAGTTCTTTGGATGTTGTTGTGGGGTCTTTTGTGACCTCTTGGGTGAGTCATCGCTGCGCTGTTGGGGTAATTTTGGTCAGCCAGCCACTTCTGGGAAGGTTCACCACCGTTCTGTTTTTGTCATTTGTGGATAATGGCTCGCACTGTGGTTTGCTGAAGTACCAAAGCTTTAGAAATGGCTTTATAACCTTTTCCAGACTGATAGATCTCAATTACTTTTTCTTATTTGTTCCTGAACTTCTTGTCTAGCTTTTGAGGATCTTTTGGTCTACTTCACTTTGTCAGGCAGGTCCTATTTAAGTGATTTCTTGATTGAGAACAGGTGTGGCAGTAATCAGGCCTGGGTGTGGTTAGAGAAATTGAAGTCAGCTTTCCCATGATGTGATAAACCACAGTTAATTTAGGTTTTAATGGTGGGGCAGCAATCACTTTTTCACACAGGGCCATGTAGGTTTGGATTATTTTTATTTTTTTTACCCTTAATAATAAACACCTTCATTTAAAAACTGCATTTTGTGTTTGTGTTATCCTTGTCTAATATTTAAATTTGTTTGATGATCTGAAACATTTACATAAGTGTGACAAACATTAAAAAAAAAAAAAAAAATCAGGAAGGGGGCAAAGAGTTTTTCACACCACAGTAATTGAGTAAAATAGCCCAAGAATTATGGAAAATATGTATAGTAGTGATTTCACGGGTGGGTCAATATACACTCCTCACAAAAAGTTAGGGATATTCGGCTTTCAGGTGAAATTTCAGGATGCACCGAAAATGCACTATAACCTTTACAGGTGAACTTAATTTGACCTTCTCTTACCTTCTGAATGCACATGTCAAACCTTTTGAATGCACATGTTCAACTGTTGAATGTTTAAGTACTTTTTGCGTAACTTGCTGTTCTCTAACAAGGTGCTTAACGACAAAATTGACAACAGGTGCTTGATCCATGAATCGACCAATAAATTTTCTGGTTCAGTTAGAATTGGTATTTAAACAGTCCTCTTCATCATGCTGTTCATATTTTGACATCATGAGACCAAGACGAGACCTCACAATTGATCAATAGTACCATGCCACTGGGAGGCTTCAAACAGGATGTTCTCAGAGGGACGTGGCCACTGAGCTTAGAGTGTCAGACTGTCATCAGCAGGTTGCAACAGAGATACAGAGAGAATGGAAGAGTCACAGAAAGGCATAGAAGTGGACGTCCTTTGGCCACATCCCACGCTAATGACCGCTTTGTTGTGAACAGTGCCCTGCGGAACTTGATGATGAATGCCACTCAACTCTAGGTATATTTAAGGGAGGTGAGAGTGCGCCCAAGTGTTACATCAGACCATTCAAAACCATTTACATCAGTGTGGTCTGCGTGCTAGACGACCGGCAAAGATACCTGACCACACTATCAGGCACAGGCGTCATCATTTGCATGAGCCAGGGAGCATTTCCGTTGAACAAGGGACCAGTGGGGTTCACTGCTATTCTCTGATAAAAGTTGATTCACGTTGAGCAGAAATGATGGCCGCCAACAATGTTGGAGATGTCAAGGAGAGCACCATGCATCAGTCACTGTTGTCACCTTGTTACATTCTGGGCAGGTGTGTCAAGTCAATACACAGCTGCCCTACACCTTGTGAATGGTACAGTGACAAGCCGATAATACCTGAATTACACCATTAATCCAGTCATTGTGCCCCTGCATGAACAACACAGGCCTAATTTCATCTTCATGGTCGACAATACTCCAGCTCATCGAGGGTGCATCATTTGGGAATGGCTGCTAGAGGCTCGGGTACCTCAAATGGAATGGCCTGCACTTTCTCCAGACCTGAATCCCACAGAAAACCTATTGGATCAGCTGAGTCACTGTGTAGAGGCTCGTAACCCTGCACCTCACAACCTCAATGGCCTGAGAGCTGCCCTTCAAGAAGAGTGGACTGCCATACCTCAGCAGACAATAAGTTGACTTGTGAACAGCAGGAGACATCGTTGTCAAGCTGTAATTGATGCTGAAGGGCACATGACAAGTTATTGAGACACTGACATTTTTTGTTGTGGTATACCCACCACTGTTGTTGGCATTTGTTTCAATAAATTGTTTGAGATGAGGAAATCGCCATTGCATGCTTCTACTTAAATGCCCTACTTTCATGATGTTATATCACTGTAGGGTGAACGTTTTACATTTTCCATAAATTTCACCTGAAAGCCAAATATCCCTAACTTTTTGTGAGTAGTGTACATGAAAGTGCGGAGTGCAAAGACAGGTGAGTTATAGTGATAATTAAAAGGTCCTCAGTTCTGTGCATGTGAGCGTTCAGAGGGAGGGGGTGGGGCCTCTGACTGTTTGTAGTTCGAATGGCCCAGGGGAAGAAACCCTTTGTCAGTCTGGAGGTGTGGGACCTGATTGATCTGAACCGTCGTCCGGAGGGAAGCAGGTCAAACGGGTAGTGGGTGGGATGTGAGGGGTCTCCTGTGATGGCCTTGATTCTTCTGAGACAGGAGGATCTGGAGATGTCTTCCAGGGAGGGCAGAGGGCTGACGATAATTTTTTGGGTAAATCATTCTATTGATTTACCCATTGACGATAATTATTCTATTGATGACCCTCTGCACAGCCTTCCTGTTCTTGGCCGTGAAGCCAGCATACCACACACCTAGACAGTAGGTGAGCATGCTTACAGAAAGCCAAGAAACCAGCTTAAATCCATCAGAATTTAGGAAGTCATCCCCCATCAGTGCAAAATTAATTTCAGGTGGTTAAGTCCTGACTGATAGCCTTTAAAAAGGTCTGTGATTTAGGGCTGCACAATTAATAGAATTTTGATCGTGAGCACGATTTTGCCTGCCACAATTTTATTAACGTGATCGTCGGCAATATTGACAGTTAAAATGCGGGCTCTGCTGCATATCAAATCAGGCATTTTCTCAACTAATGGCCAGCCGACCACCATGGGGCAAACGCACGTTAGGGCAACATTAAGCTGCAGAAGTGACAAGTGAGCGCGCCTTGAAGTGGCAGCTTTGAGTTTTCAATAGCAGACTGGTGTGATGGTGAAACACAAACCAGATGTTTGGAGCAGAAGGTGACAATACAGCAACACGTGGAAGCAAGGAGCTAGTGCCTCGAAAGGATCATCATCCGTTGTCTGAATGTGTTTTGGATTCAGGGCAAGTGATGCTGACTAAAAAGAAATTGTATGCAAAGAGTGTTATAGAGCTGTGTCTGCGTCGCAGGGCAACACAACTAACTTATTCAATCGCATGAAAAAACACCACAAACACAAGTATGATAAATGCATGAAGGCTAAAGTGAATGTCACTTCACTAAATCAGTCTGTGTCCGACGCAGACCCAGGCAACCATAGTGTCAACCCTGCACAGAGCTTCACCGTGTCCATCCGCCTTCTAAAGACGCACTAAAGTAACTGATGCAATAGCGCGTTATTTGACCAAAGACATGTGTCCACTAAATACTGTATGAGCAACGAAAGCTTCAGAAACATGATCAAAACACTGGAAAAGAAATACATGATCCCCACGTGACTCTCCAAAGTTGCATTACTTGCGCCGTATGAAAAATACAGATGGATATCACAACTGTCGACTACTTTGTAACTACAACTGACCTATGATCAAGCAGAATAACGGAGCCCTACCTGTCCCTGACAATTCACTACAATGGAGATTTTAAAATGAAGCGTCGATGCTTGCAGACATGATTTTTTTTCCACAAGACCACACAGGAGAAGCTATAGCCCATGGATTGAGGGAAGCACAATCATCTTGGGGCCTGCAGGAGGGGGGAATAGTCTGCATAACACCAGGCGGTGGATCTTATGTCGTCAAGGCAGCTTCTCTAAATAAATGGACAAGACTCCAGTGCTTTGGCCACAGGCTTCATCTAGCAATTGGTAAGTAGGATGTATTTAAAAAAAAAAAAAAAAAAAAGAATTTTATGTAATCTGTGTTTTTCTTAAGTTAATGAATAATCATGATTTCAATATTGATCATAAATAATCATGATCATCATTTTGGCCATATTTGTGCAGCCCTACTGTGAATTTCAGTTTGTCACACCGCAAAGAACTCATGATGGGTAGAAGCAAAGAGCACTCTCTCCAACTTGGCAACCTTATCGTTGCAAGCAGCAGCTGATAGCCTCTGTTCAGATAAAAGTAAATTTTGCATTTCATTTGGAAATCAAAGTCCCAGAGTCTGGACAAAGAGTGGAGAGGCACAGAATCTAAGTTGCTTGAGGCTTAGTGTGAAGTTTCCACAGTCAGTGATGATTTGAAATATCTGACTGGGGCATGTTTAAAGGAGCCACGCATGATCTGGATGAGTACACGGACACTGTGAACTCATATATCCACTTTTGTGAAGAGAACATTCTTCCATCACGCACCAGGGTGAGTTACTCTAATGACAAACCCTGGTTCACAGCTAAGCTCAGACAGATCAGGAAGGAGAAGGAAGCAGCGCTGAAAAGTGGAGACAGGGACTGCTACAGGGAGGTTAAATACCGGTTTAACAGAGAGCTGAAGAGGGCTAAATCTCTATACTCAGAGAGACTCCAGCAGCAGTTCACTGCTAATGATTCGGCTTCCGTGTGGAGAGGACTGAGGCAAATCACCAACTATCGACCTCAGGCTCCTAAAGGTCAAGATGACAAAGCCCTTTGTCAAAGACTGTCCCAACACTATGCCCGTTTTGACACCTCGTCATCTGTGTCCAACTCCCCCCCTCCCTCCAGCTCCACAGCCTCCACATTCCCTACTTCATTTAAGGCACCCCCCCCCCTCCCCTTATCAGTGAGCAGGATGTGCTCAAACAGTTCTCCAGACTGAACCCGCGCAAGGCCCCCGGCCCAGACGGCGTGTCTCCCTCCACCCTGAGACACTGTGCGAAACAGCTGGCTCCTGTCTTCACAGACATTTTTAACACCTCCCTTAAGTTATGCCACGTGCCGTCCTGCCTCAAATCCTCCACCATCATCCCTGTCCCCAAGAAGCCACGGATCACTGGACTTAATGACTACAGACCTGTAGCGCTCACCTCTGTAGTCATGAAGTCCTTTGAGCGCCTGGTCCTGTCCCACCTCAAGTCCATCACCACCCCTCTCCTGGACCCGCTGCAGTTTGCCTACCGAGCCAACAAGTCTGTAGACGACGCAGTCAACCTGGCCCTCCACTCCATCCTGCAGCACCTGGACTCCCCGGGAACCTACGCCAGGATCCTGTTTGTGGACTTCAGCTCCGCATTCAACACCATCCGCCCCGCTCTGCTCCGGGACAAGCTGTCCCTGCTCAACGTGCCTGACTCCCTCTGCAGGTGGATCATCGACTTCCTGACGGACCGGAGGCAGCATGTGCGGCTGGGAAAGACTGTCTCAGACTATACTAGCATCAGCACCGGATCACCCCAGGGCTGTGTACTTTCCCCCCTACTCTTCTCCCTTTACACCAACTCCTGCACCTCCAGCCACCAGTCTGTCAAGTTGATCAAGTTTGCGGACGACACCACCCTCATCGGGCTCATCTCCAACGGCGACGAGTCCGCCTACAGGAGAGAGGTGGCCCAGCTGGCGTCCTGGTGCAGCAATAACAACCTGCAGCTGAACGCTCTGAAGACAGTGGAGATGATTGTAGACTTCAGGAAAGTCACTACCCCTCTGCCCCCCCCTCACCCTCTCAGGCTCTCCCATCACCACTGCTGATTCCTTCCGCTTCCTAGGCACTACCATCACCAGGGACCTCAAATGGGAGCCGACCATCAGCTCACTCATCAAAAAAGCCCAGCAGAGGATGTTCTTCCTGCGGCAGCTGAGGAAGCTCAAGCTACCCACCAAGATGTTAGTGCAGTTCTACACAGCCATCATCGAGTCCATCCTCACCACCTCCATAACCGTGTGGTACGCAGGAGCCACTGCCAGGGACAGACTAAGGCTGCAGCGCGTCGTGCGCACTGCTGAGAAGGTGATCGGCTGCAAGCTCCCATCTCTCCTGGATCTGTACATCTCCAGGACCCGGAGGCGTGCTGGCCGGATCATAGCCGATCCCTCACACCCTGGTCACGTACTGTTTGCCCCCCTCCCCTCTGGTAGAAGACTTCGGTCCATCCAGACTAAAACCTCCCGTCACATGAACAGCTTCTTCCCCTCTGCCATCAGACTGCTGAACACTAAGTGACTTATTGACTCTCGTGCACCATGTACAGCAGCTCAACCAGACTCATGTCAATCATCACTGTTTTCTTCCTGCATTACCGACTGCACTATATAGTTCTCCACAGTATCTGCTGCTGGCTAATATATTTTAACTGTTGACCAGTATCACTTAATCTTATCCTACACTTTATTACATGTATAGTTTATTTCTTTTATCTTATCATGTTTAATGTTGCAGCATTGTACCGAGACAAATTCCTAGTTTGTGTACTACATGAACAATGGCAATAAACCTGATTCTGATTCTGAGGAACCATGTCATCTGCTGGTGTTGGTCCACTGTGTTTTATCAAGACCAAAGTCAGCACAGTCATCTACCAGGAAATTTTAGAGCACTTCAGTCTCCCCTCTGCTGACAGGCTTTATGGAGAAGCTGATTTCATTTTCCAGCAGGACTTGCCCACACACACACACACACACACACACACACACACACACACACACACACACACACACACACACACACACACACTGCCAAAAGTATCAAAACCTGTTTTAATGACCATGGCATCACTGTGTTTGATTGGCCAGCAAACTCTCCTGACCTAAACCCCATAGAGAATCTATGGAGGATTGTCAAGAAGAAGATGAGAGACACCAGACCCAACAATGCAGACGAGCTGAAGGTCTAGTACTATCAAAGTAACCTGGACCTTCATAGCACCTCAGCAGTAGCACAGGCTGATCGCCTCCATGCCACTCCACATTGATACAGTAATTAATCCAAAAGGAGCCCCGACCAAGTATTTGAGTGTGTACATGGACATACTTTTCAGTCGGCCAACATTTCTATTAAAAAAAATATATAATTAATTTTATTTAATATTCTAATTTTTTTGAGAAACTGAATTTGGGGTTTTCATGGGCTGTAAGCCATAATCATCGAAATTAAAATAAACACTTGAAATATATCACTCTCTGTGTATTGAATCTATATAATACAGAAGTTACATTTTTTTTTAATTGAATTACCTAAATAAATCAACTTTTTGTTGACATTCTAAGTTATTGAGATGCACCTGTATTTCTAGCAGACGTAAATTTTTGTCTGTCTGTTGTTAAACCTGATTTTAGAGCTATTTTAAGAAGCTGCTCTCTGGTCTTCATTAGTTGTAGACATTCAGAGTTGAGCCACGGTAAGTTGATTCTTCTTTTATTTCTTTTTTTTTGAAAACCCCCCATAACCTCTTGGATTTTTGTTATAAAAAATTCACTGCTGTGATTTGTCATTTGAAGATGTGATTTACTTCCATTTGATTTCATTTCTTGCCATTGTTATATTTTGTTGTTGGTTTTTTGGGATTATATAATTTACTGTGTGACCTGATGACTTAAATGGATTTTAAAGTTGTTTCTGTGGAAGTTTTCTTGTTGCTAGTATTATATTGTGGCCAGACAGTCCTGTTAAAAGGTTATAAGTCTGGGAGATTCTTTCAGGTTTATTTGTGAAAAGTAAATCAATTTTGGTTTTTGACTGGCTTGTGACTCGGGTTGGTTTATCTATTAATTGAGTTAAGTTATATTGATCTGTAATGATTTTTTTTTTCCACAATATCTTTATTGAACCTTTTTTTTTTTTTTAACAAACATGATACAAACAATCAAACACTAACGCTAAAGTACTACAAAAAAAAAAAAAATGCACTAAAAACACCAACAACCACCAACAAAATCAAGTCTTCAACAATGCTCCTCTGTTTAGTCTAGACAATCCAATACATAAGTATACATATTATGTTCACCAGTTTGGAATTTACAAGGTCCACACACATCATTCACCTTCTTCTTCAAGAGTTATGTTTAAATTTTTTACATAATCAATAAAAGGTCTCCATATATTCTCAAACACAATTTCCTTTGATTTCGGTATATATGTTATTCTTTCTAATGGAAGGTTTGTTAACATCTGTCTTAACCACTGAGTCACATCTGGTCTATGAGTCTTTTTCCATAATAGTGCAATACATTTTTTGGCATTAAGCAAACTGAGGTCTATGAATGTTCTTTCACTTTTATTGAAATTATGCTTTTCTGGGTACAGACCCAACAAAAACAGTTTAGGATTCAGTATGATTTGTTTTGAGATTATTTTTTCAATTGTTACCCTCACCTCTTCCCAAAACATTCTTATTAATCTACATTCCCATAAACAATGAAATAGGGTTCCTTTACTTTCCATGCATTTTGTGCATGTATCTGGTATATTTTTGTTATATCTATTTAACTCCTCCGGTGTAACATACATCCGCATTAACCATTTGAAATGTATCAATTTAAGGCGTGCATTTATTGATTTGGTTTGAGCTTCTGTACAAGCCAATTCCCATTGTTCCTCCGAAATTTCAATTTGCAGATCTTCTTTCCAGTAGTTTAATCTTTTCAGTGAATTTTCACTTGAAGATAGTGTCAATGAGTTATAAAACTCTGAAATAATACCCTTTCTTTTACTATCTTTCATCATCATTTTTTCCAAGGATGAATAAATAGGTCGAGTGAGAGCTTTATTTTGATTTGATCGAATAAAGTTTCTAAGTTGAAGATATTTAAAAAAATGTGTTCTATTGAGATTAAATTTGATCCTCAGCTCTTCAAAAGACATTATGTTGTCTGCACATGGCAAATATAAATCCTGAATCTTTTGTATCCCTTTTAAATTCCATACTTTAAATACAGCGTCCGCTCTCCCTGGTTTAAAATATTGATTACCCCATATTGGACTAAATTGTGACAATAACTGTGGTTCTTTTAAATAGTTTTTAGCTTCACACCATATTTTGATCATATGCTTTACAAATGGATTTTTAACTTGTTTTTGTAATTTTTTTGCCGAATCTGAGTATATGAATATGGGAAGAGGTAAAGGTAAATTGTATGATTCCATTTCAGTCCAGTGAGGGAGATCATTTGATGAAAAATAATATGTCATAGACCTCAGTTGTGCCGACCAATAATACAACATAAAATTTGGACATTTCAGACCTCCACGATCAAATGGTAAATATAATAAAGACAGACGTAATCTAGCCCTCCTGTTGTTCCATATAAATTCCACTAACTTTTTTTTTATTCTTGAGAATAGATCTAAAGGTGGTGATAAGGGAATGTATTGAAATAAATAAAGTATTTTAGGTAAAATATTACTTTTAAGTATATTGATTCTCCCGATCATCGACATTGGTAGTGACATCCATCTCTGAGTTAACTCATTGATATCTGACATTAAGGCTTCATAGTTGACGCTGGCGACTGATTCTAGCTTAGGCATAATTTGGATTCCTAAATATTTAAAACTGATTTACAACATTGAATTGATTTGCCTCAGGGGCTGGGTAATTTCTCTGGTCTCATTTAGCATTAATATTGAAGATTTAGTTTTATTTATTTTATATCCTGATATTTCCCCAAAATTCTTTATTAAATTCAACAAGGTTGGAATTGATTTTTTTAGATTCGACATAAACAAAATTATATCATCGGCGTACAGGGAGATTTTATGTTCTGTTGGTCCAACTTTAATTCCATATATTTGTGAATGTAAACGTATCGCTATCGCTAAAGGTTCAATTGCCATAGTAAACAGTAAAGGTGAAAGTGGACAGCCTTGTCCACATCCTCTATTGATTTTTATTGGTTTTGAAATATTATTTGTTAGGATTTCTGCTGTAGCATTATTGTATATTATTTGAACCCATTTTATGAAATTATTTCCAAGTCCAAACCTTTGTAGGACTTCAAAAAGAAAGGGCCATTCAACTCTATCAAAGGCCTTTTCGGCGTCCAATGATAGGAGAGCTGTATCCGGTGCTTCTTTATTAAAATAAATAATATTAAATAGTCTTCTTACATTATGGAAGCCTTGTCTACCCTTTATAAAGCCATTCTGATCTCGATTAATAATATTTGGTAAAATTTCTTGTATTCGTCTTGCTAAAATTTTACAGATTATCTTAAGGTCGGCGTTTAATAGGCTTATTGGTCTCATATTTTCACATTTATTAGAGGGCTTACCTGGTTTTGGCAGCAGTATAATTAAGGCATTATTTATGTATGATGGTAAATTATTATTTTGAAATGCTTCTAAAACCATTTCCAAAAAAGGTTTTATTAATTTATTCTTAAATTTTTTATAAGGTCAACTGGAAGACCATCTGGTCCTGCACTTTTTCCTGATTTCATATTATCAATGGCTAGCCCAACTTCTTCTTGACTAATTTTAGACTCCAATATCTCCCTGTTTTCATTTGGTATACACGGTATAGATAGTTCGTTCAAAAACCCATTTAGTTTTGTTAAATCAGGTTCATTTTTGGTATCATATAATTTTTCATAGTAATCTCTAAAGGCTCTATTAATTTCTAAAGGATCTATAACTACCTGTCCCTTACTTATAATACTGGTAATTGGTGTTTTAATTTCCAATTGTTTAATCTGCCATGCTAATAATTTTCCTGATTTTTCAACCTTGTTCATAAAAAGATTGTTCAATCTTAGAAGACTCGAGGCAGCTCTATTCGCTGATTTTTTGTCGTATTCAGCTCTCAAAATCAGTAATTCATTCTCCAACCTTGGGTCACTTCCTGCATACACTTTTTCCTGAAGACTTTTTATTTTATGTTCCAATTTAGCTCTCTCCTCTCGAGTCTTCTTAGATTTTGATCCTGTATAACTAATAATATGTCCCCTAATAAAAGCTTGAAAGCCTCCCACTTTACACATGCTGATGTTTGTGTAGTATTGATGTCAAAGAACTCGTCTGTTTTTCTATATACTTGACAAATTCCTCATCCTGAAGCCATTTATGCTGAAATTGCCATCTACCTGATTCTTTGTCAATTTTTTATCTACATATATTAGACAACAGGGTGCATGATCAGAGATCACGATGTTATCATAAAAGCAGTTTTGAATCTTGGACCTTAATTCTGTGGAAATCAAAAAATAATCAATACGTGAGAATGTCTTGTAGGTACTGGAATAACAAGAATAGGCTTTAACTTGTGGTTTCATTCTCTCCATATATCTAACAATCTCAATTCTTTCATAAAATGATTAATAGTCATCCTACATCCAATGTGCGTACAATCCAGTCCTGTTGATCTATCCACACCTGGATTCAATGTACAATTAAAATCCCCTGCTATTATATGTTGCCCTGTAAGTGATGATAAGATGAGAAATAAATTAGCAAAGAACTTCTGATCATCTATATTGGGACCATATAAGTTCACAAGATTTATATTTTCTAATAGCAAAGAACCTTGAATGATTACATATCTTCCAAATTTGTCTCCAATTACATTTTTCACTTGAAAAGGAACTGATTTATGTATGAGAGTCATAACTCCCCTGGCTCGGGATGAAAATGAAGAGGTGAATACACTTCCCTGCCATCTACTCCTAATTCTTTTAACATCCTCCTCTATCAGATGAGTTTCTTGTAAAAACACAATTCTTGAACCCATGTCCTTTATTTTATTCATAACTTGTTTAAGTTTTTTTAAATTTTGTAGACCTCAGCAATTCCATGAAGTTAAATTAAGATTAACACTTTGGTCCATGATCAATAGAGAGTTTGGGATTACCTTGCAGTGTAAACATGCTCATACAGAGAGGCAAAAACATGAGTGGTTGAACATTCATCCTACAAACTACACACAAACAAATTTCCCCTTCCCACACTTGTGGCAAACCCCCCAAAATCAAAAGAAAAATTCTGTCTCCCGATATAGCCATCGACCGCTCCACACCCACGAGGAACAGCCTAAGCCACTCCTTCTTCATCCTCCCAATCACCCTAACTCTACTGCTTTTAATGACGTAACATTAACTCTCCTCTGTAGTTTTCCAACTTAACTCCAAAATTTTTAACAACTTTGTACATCATAGTTTTTTTTTTTTTTTTTTGTTTTGTTTTTTTAATATATAATACATCTATATTTTGTAAACTTACTATTTACTTCAAGTCAGTCAGATGCCTGTGCAAATGCTTAATTATTCTACCTTATATTTTGTTCATGCTTAGCTCCCACCAGTCTCTTCTTCTTCTTTGATCTTCTTGATGAACTCCTGCGCCTCCTCTGGGGTCTTGAAGATGTGGGTTCTGCCCTCATACGTGGTCAGCAGTCTCGCAGGATAGATTACACCATGACGAATCCCAAGGTTGCGCAGCTCCTCCGTACGGGATCAAACTGCTTCCTCAATTGCTGGATTCCTGTGGCCAAATCTGGGTAGAACCGCACCTGCTGGTCCTGGTGTTTAATCTCTCCTTTTTTAGCTCGTGCAGCGTTGAAGATCTTCATCCTGTCTCTGTTGCTAAGAAACTTCATAATTAAGGTCCTCGGCGGTCCCTTATCTCTCCGTGGGCCAATACGATGTGCTTTTTCCAGAACCACTGCTGATTGCAACTCCTCGCTGCCCAGCACCTCCGGAATCCACTTTTCCAGAAAGGAACATACGTCCCGACCTTCTGATTCCTCTGGAAGACCCACCAGCCTCAAATTATTCTGTCTCGACCGAGATTCCAAATCCAAAATATTATCTTCCAGAGATTTATTTTTTTTTCCAAAGTGCGCACCTTTAATTGAAGACGGGTGACGTCATCTTCAGCACTAGCGAGACGGAGCTCCATCTGCGCCGTTCGTTCTACAGTCACCCAATTCCTTTCTTATTCCTTCCAACGCTGTCATAATCCCATCAAATCTAGAGGAAAAGTCCGCTCTCATTGAACTCATGGCAGCCATCAGCGCATCTGCGCCATTCCCCGCAGATATCGCAGCGTTGCCAGCCTCCTCCGCCATATATGGAGTTTTGTTTACTGTGTCACAGACCTGAAAGTCCGTTAATTTGGACTGTTTCGGCGGCTCGCTTTTTCCTTTTCCTGGTTTTCCAGCCTTAGGCTTCGCCGACATATCTTCGCCCAAATGCTGGGATACGTTCTGTCCCAAATGAGAGAGTTATTTGCCGATTTTTTTTTTTCCAGGAGCAGAGCAGAGCGAGACACGTCCGTCCTACGTGGCAGCCATAACCGGAAGTCCATCTGTAATGATTTTTACTTTTTTTTTTTTGTCATCCCAGTTTATATTAAAATCACCCAATAAGATTAATTCATTTTTCAGATCGCATTGATTAAGAAGTACTTTAAATTGGTCATAAAAATCTGCTTTCGAGGAGGTTTTGTGGTATAAACAAATAACAGAGGAGGTCATATTGGCTGACAACTTAATGTTAACTCCTACACATTCTAGATTCATATCTTTTGACAATTCAGTCTGATTACATTTTAAGGTGTCTTTTAACATATCGTAGAACGAAGAAGAAAGAATAAGAGAATACTGCTTCTTGTTTGTGTTGGCAAACTTATTTTCAACACAAAAGTGATAAACTTGATTGAATTAACCAAATTATTTATAGATCTTCTTTAATGTGTTTAACAATGTGTATCTGAAGATCTATGTTGAACAAATTAGTGTTTTTCTTCCTGGAACATTTGGGTTCTGATCTCTTTGTATAAATCAACCATAGTTGCTAAAATGTTCCCACATGATTAATCAGACTCGACCCATCGATGTCTCAGATGCATTTAGAGAAATTGTTCTATAAAATGAAGGTTCCCCAGTGGAACAGCCTTTCAGAGAGAGTTCCACAGTTGTTCTGTCACTGGTTTTAGCAGGAGAGATTTATTTTCTGACTTGGCTCACCATTCCAACATTTATGCAACAAATCAGTCTGGCTGATTAAAGCAAACGAAGCCAAGTATGAATGCGAAAGCTTTTTTTCTTTTTTCTTTTAATAAACATAAAGGAGATGTTGTAAATGTGAAGAGCGTGTGGCAGATTGCTCGTCTGAGGGAGTGTAACGTTGGCTATAATCCACCCAATGAATGGAGCTTTGGAATGCATGGGCTGTTCTAACAAAGTAGGAAGTTCCACGAATCAAGCACCAGACAAGCAACATGCAGACGTATTGACTCATATATGCCAGGTGCTGTTTACAGCCCTGCCAAGGCAGACTTGAAGAAAGCGCCCACCATCTTTCAATGAGTTTCTGTAACGTCTGACTGGAAATTCTGTCCTGACTGGGGGAAATGTTTGTCTTTGAAAGATGTCAAATTCCCAGAACATACAGGATCAAGCCCAGATGTGATGCTTTTAAATTATGTTTCGGTCTCATCGCTCTTTGAGCTGGAGTGCAGGGGGAAATTGTTTCTTTAGAACCGTGATCAGCAACTCAATTTTGGATGGAATTTATCCAGACTTCGGGGCTTAATTAGTGTTAAAAATGAAAATAAATCCTTAAATCTGCATTTCAAAGGTTTTTGAAAAATCATGACAGCTGTGTTTTGTGAATTTGTAGTTACTGTTTTGGCATATTAATATAAAGTAAAATTGAGTGGAGTGAACAACATGTCATAAATTTGCAGCATTTTCCTCATTGATTTTGTAACTTTTTCATCTTGATTTTCAAAATTTTTAGTGTGGAAATTTGCAAGTTTTTTTTAAATGGCAGCTTTTTTCCTCCTGAACTTGTTACTTTTCCTATTGATTTGCAACTTTTTCCCCATTATTATTTTGACTTTTTTTCTGGTAAACTTTAGCACCTTTTTATTACTTGTGAATTTGCAGCTTTTTTCCTTCTTAATTTGCAATTTTTTTCTTGTAAATTTGCTACTTTCCATCCATCCATCCATTTTCTACCACTTTTCTGGAGGTTTTCTGGTCATGAAGGCAGCAGCTCAAACAGAGAAGCCCAGACTTCCCTCTCCAGCTACCAAGACGTTCCCAGGCCAGCTGGGAGACGTAGTCTCTCCAGCATGTCCTGGGTCTGCCCAGGGGTCTCCTCCCAGTGGGATGTGCCCGAAAAACCTCAAGTGGGAGGCGTCCAGGAGGCATCCTGATCAGATGCCCAAACCAGCTCAATTGGGCCTTTGTGATGTGGAGGAGCAGCGTTTCTACTCTGAGCCTGTCCCGGATGACTGAGCTCCTCACCCTATCCCTAAGGGTCAGTCCAGTAATCCAACTGAGAAAGCTCATTTCAGCCGCTTGTATCCGTGATCTCATTCTTTTGGTCATTACCCAAAGTTCATGACCATAGGTGAGGGTAGGAACATAGATTGACCCGTAAATCGACAGCTTTGCTTTAGAGTTCAGCTCCCTCTTCACCACAACAGACCAGTACAACGTCCGCATCACTGCAGATGCAACTCCAATCCATCTGTCAATCTCTTGCTCCATTCTCCCCTCACTTGTGAATGAGACCCCAAGGTACTTAAACTCCTCCATTTGGAGCAGGAGCTTGTCCCCAACACGGAGAGGACAATCCACCTTTTTACAGCTGAGGACAATGGACTCGGACTTGGAGGTGCTGATTCTCATCCCAGCTGTTTTACACTGAGGAGCAAACCGTCCCAGCAAGATCTGTAGGTCATTGCTCGACAAAGCCAACAGGACAACATTATCTGCAAACAGCAGAGATGAGATCCTGTGGTCACCAAACGTGACACCCTCTGGATCCTTGGCTGCGCCTAGATTACCTGTCCATAAAAATTATGAACAGGATCGGTGACAAAGGGCAGCCCTGGCAGAGTCCCAACTCTCACTGGAAATGAATTTGACTGGGTGTTGGCAATACGAACCAAACTCTTGCAATGGTCGTTTTGCGACCAGGTAGCGCGTAACAACAAGCCCGATACCCCATACTCCTGCAGCACCCCCTACAAGAGACCACGAGGGACACGGTTGAATGCCTTCTCCAAATCCACAAAAAATCACATGTAAACTGGTTGGGCAAACTCCCACAAACCCTCAAGGATTCTAGAGAGGGTAGAGAGTTGGTCCGATGTGCCATGGCCAGGAAGAAAACCACATTGCTTCTCCTGAATCTTAGGTTTGACCAGCGGTCAGACTCTCCTGTCCAGTACCCTGCCATAGACCTTCCCAGGGAGGCTGAGAAGTGTGAGTCTCCTAAAGTTGAAACGCACCCTCTGGTTCCCCTTTTTAAAAAGAGGAACCACCACCCCAGTTTGCCATGCTAAAGGCACTGTCCCCAACTTCCACACAATGTTGCGGAGGTGTGTCAGCCATGACCTTCCAGGGCCTTGAGGTACTCGGGACGAATCTCGTCCACCCCCGGGGCACAGCCACCAAAGAGTTCTTTTTTAACCACTTTGGTGACCTCAGCCCCTGTGATGGGCGAGTTGTCCACCTTGTCCTCAAGCCCTGCTTCCTCTGTGGAAGGTGTCAGTGGGATTGAGGAAATCCTTGAAGTATTCCTTCCACCTCCCAACGATGTCGCCAGTCGAAGTCAGCAGTGCCCCATCCGCACCATACACAGTGTGGACAGCGAGCTGCTTCCCCCTCCTGAGCCACCGGAAAGCTTGCCAGGATCTCTTCGAGGTCGACCAAAAGTCTTGTTCCATGTCCTCACCAAACTCCTCCCACACCCGAGTTTTTGCTTCAGTATCCACCCGAGCTGCACTCTGCTTAGCCTGCCGGTACACCTCAGCCGCTTCGGGAGTCCCACAAGCCGGCCAAGCTTGATAGGACTCCTTCTTCAGCTTAATGGCTCCCCTCACCACTGGTGTCCACCACTTGGTTTGGGGGTTGCTACCACGAGATGCACAAACGACCTTGCGGCCACAGCTCTGGGCTGCTGCTTCAACAATGGAGGCAGAGAACATGGCCCATTTAGACTCTGTCTCCAGACTCCCTCGGAATGTGGTCAAAGTCCTTCCGAAGGTGGGAGTTGAAGACCTCTCAGGCAAGGGCTTCAGTCAGACGTTCCCAGCACACCCTCACAATATGTTTAGGTCTACCAGGCTTACCGAGTGGCATCCACCCCTGCGATTGGATCCAACTCACCACCAGGTGGTGATCGCTCAACAGCTCTGCACCTCTCTGCACCTCATATGTCTTGGACCATATGTCCAAGACATATGGTCATCAGTCTGATGACACGATAACAAAATCCATCATCGACCTGCGACCTTGGGTGTCTTGGTACCAGGTGCACATATGGACACCCTTATGCTTGAACATGGTGTTCGTTATGGACAAACTGTGGTTAGCACAGAAGTCCAGTAACTGAGCACCACTCGGCTTCAGCTCGGGCAGGTCGTTCCTCCCACTCGCACCCCTCCAGGTTTCACTGTTGTTGCCCACATGCACATTGAAGTCCACCAGTAGGACAATGGAGTCTCCAAGAGGTGCACCCTCCAGCGCCCCAGCCAGAGACTTCAAAAAGGGTGGGTACGCTGAACCATCATTTGGTGCATAGGCACAAATGATGGTCAGGACCCGTTTCCCAACCCGAAGGCACAGGGAAACAACCCTTTCGTCCACTGGGAAGAACTCCAATGTTGAAGCAGCAAGGCGGGGGATACAAGAATACCCACCCCTGCTCATTGCCTCTCGCCTGGGTCAACTCCTGGGTAGGACAAGCTCCAGCCCCTCTCCAGGAAACTGGTTCCAGAACTGGAGTTGTGTGTTGAGGTGAGCCCAACTATATCTAGCCGGTATCTCTCAACCTCGTGCACCAGCTAATGCTCCTTCCCCACCAGAACGATGATGTTCCACATCCCAAAAGCCAGTTTCAGAAGTCTGGGATCAGACTGTCAAGGTCTCTGCCTTCGACGGTCACCTGATCTGCATTTCACTGGACCCCATGGTCCCTCCTACAGGTGGCGAGCCCACCGGAGGGTGATTTGCTACTTTTTCCTCATAAATTTGCAACCTTTTACTTATAATTTACTTTTCTTTTTTTTTTTTTTTAGAAATGTCTGATAAATTTGCAACATTTTCTTGTAATTTTTTTAACCTTTATTTATACAGGGAAGGTCTATTGAGAGACAATCTTTCTTTTTCATGGACGCCCTGTTCACACTCACACAGTTACACATTCACAGCTGGAGCTGCCCAGTACAACCACAGACTGACCCCTGGCCACTGAACAGCTCCACTGGAGCAGTTGGGGTTAAGGGCCTTGCTCAAGGGCACCACAGTGGAGTTGAGGAGGGTGGGGCAAACACTGCTCTGTTATCTGTTCCACCCAGATCTGATCCTGCGGGTCCAGGGATCGAACCCACGATTCGCCACTCACCAGTCCACATCCCTAACCATTAGGCCACCACTGCCCTTTGTTTGCAACTTTTTACTGATGAATTTGCAGTTTTTTTCCCCCAATAAATATGCAACTTTTACACCTTAATTAGCAATTTTTTGTTAATTTGCAACCTTTTATGTAAATTTAAAACTTTTTACATTTAAGTTTGCATCTTTCTTTCCTCAAAAATGTGTCTTAAGTTTCATAAATTTTCTTGTAAATTTGCAAATTTTTCCTTGTAAATTTGCTGCTTTTTTTCTTTGAAATATGTGACTTTTAGTCTAAATTTGCACCATTTTTCTTGTAAATTTGAAACATTTTTGTTGTAAATTTGCAACTTTTTTCTTGTAAAATAACAGCTTTTTCCCCTCAAAAATTACTTTTTCATATTAAATTGCAACGTTTGGGCTGCACGGTGGCGCAGTGGTTAGCACCGCGGCAGCACAGTTTACCCTCGGCCGGGGGATCACGGGGATCATGAGATCGTGGGTTCGATCCCTGCCCCCGGCCAACAGTGATCTGTGTGGAGTTTGCATGTTCTCCCCGTGTTTGCTTGGGTTTACTCCGGGATTTCTCTGGTTTCCTCCCACATGCCAAAAACATGCAGGTTAGGGAGTTAAGGGGCGCTTGCGCACGCAGCGACCGGCAGCTGGTGGCTTGTCACCGGACTGCAGAACAAATCTACCTACGGGTACAAAATAAGTCCAAAAAAAAAAAAAAAAAGTTTTCCCGGTATTTTTGTAATTTACAACTTTTTGTTGTAAATTTGCAGCTTTTTCCCCCTCAGATTTATGACTTTTAGACTCATAAATTTGTAACTTTTTCCTTGTAAATTTGCAGCTTTTTTCTTATAAATGTGCCAGTTTTAGCCACATAAACTTGTCACATCACACAGAATACACACACTGTAAAGTCACAACATTTTTATGTAAATTTGTGACCTTTTAAAGGAATTCATGAGTTTATAAATTGTGACTTTTATTCTTTTTCATTTTTGGTTTGTGGGATTATGGGCAAATTTAAGGTGTTTTATGTGAGTAATTTCGATCCTGTGCTGGTCAGATTTAACGTGAGTTGCACCATGACCCAGACTCTCAGACAGGGTGATCTCAATGTTAACTAACAGAGTGGCATCCACCTGTGTGGATGTTGTACTGAAGTGATGCAAGCATCCTCTGTCTCTCTGTCTCTGCAGGCCTTACGGGTGATGGCAAAGATCATGAGGGAGTGCTGGTACGCCAACGGTGCCGCCCGACTCACCGCCCTCAGAATCAAGAAAACGCTCTCTCAACTCAGCCAACAGGAGGGGATCAAGATGTAGACACACACACACGCACATACTTCTGACTGGCATCCATATTGTTTGCATTACCGCAACATAATCTCCATGATTGTTCATCAGTTGGTCTTTCACCTCGTTCTGAAGGGAATTGAAGACTGGTTCCCCCTTGTGGTCTGTTTTTTTTTTTTTAACCCGTTTCATTCATCGACTCTGCGATCAATGCATGCGAACCCGAGGAATCACGTTGCCATGCTGTCATGAAGAACTGCATGGCGGGATCTCATGAAGGACAGGTGTACCTGAAGAGGATGACGGAGGCGTTTAAAGCCTATGTTCATCACATGAAGTCTCTGATCGCCCACCTCTCTCTTACTCACTCACTCACTCACTCACTCACTCACTCACTCACACACACACACACACACACACACACACACACACACACACACACACACACACGAAAAAAAACCTGAGCTTAGAGCTCATCAGGAAAACTACGGGACAGACAGACAGCTGGGAGGCCTCTGAGCCGACAGAGCTTTGCTTTGCCCTCATCTCCTCTCATCGTCACTCCCTACCTTCAGTTGTGTATCAGCATTTTACTCTACATCTCTGAGGGTAAAGCCTCTCTTCAGTAGGGCTGCAAATGTTTATTCAGCAGTATAGCCACAATACAGCTTGCCTTTTTAGCACATGGTGTTTTAGGTTTTTGTTAGTTTGACACCAAAATGAGGGCTGCATCTGTCACAGCAGCTCCTGATTGGAAAGTTCACACTGACACCAGAACCCAATTTTTATTTCAAGTCTCAAAATTCTTTTACATGAATCATATTTTAAAATAATCTCCATTTATCATGCCTTGTGTTCCCTTCACAAACACAAGTGTTGACCATATAAGGATGTTCCCCCCTCTAACATCATCTGTCAGAAACTGATTGTTTAGAACACTCAGAAGCCTCAAGTTTTCCACAGTCACACATTACTTCTACACCCACTGATTTTATTATTGGAAACTTCGTTTAATAGTGGTTAACTGCAGAAAAATTTTATTTGGTACGTACCTCTGTATAGAAGTCATGGTTCGCCTCTGTATATCGAGTGGATCATGGGTCCACCTATTTGGTTTGGCAAAGATTCTTTTTTACACTGGGTGCCCTTCCTGACACAACCCTCCCCATTTACCGGGGGTGGGACCATCACTAGGAGTGCACCTGCCCCCTGTGGCTGGGTAACCCAACTTTTCTTTCCCCATTTTATTATGCTGAGCAACAAGCTACAAGGCAGAAAGTGCCATCTTTACTTGGTCTTTTGTATGACCCAGCTGGGGCGTCAACCCACAACCTCCCGGTGGTGGGGCGGATGCTCGACCACTTATTTGAGCTTATTTTATTTATTGCGTACTTGCCTTCAGCCAATTTTATGTTAGCCAGGCTCTCTTGACCATCAAAGCTAGATAGCAGTTAGCTTCAATACAGCGCCGGCCACGTCAACAACCGCACTCACACATGATGAAAGAGAATGGGTGGGGTGAATTGGGATTAATTAGCATTCAAAGGCTTCTCAGGAGTGGGGTAGTGGTGCTGTGATATTTAAAGCCTGAGTTGTTTTGACCAAAACATGTCAGACATTTCATTAAAATCACTTGGAATTGTGTCAGCATGTGGAAAAAGTGTGTAATGGTTGACTTTCAGAGGTGGAAAAGTGTTCTCATGCTCCTTTGAGAATTGTTGAGAGCACAGCAAGTCCCCCAGCTGGTGGTATAAAAGTTAGATGTACTCCGGTGGATGTAAACCCCCTATAAAAACAAATCTACGTTGTCTAAAATGGTATCTTATACCCTTTTTTCTACAAAAAGTGTCAAATTGCTGCACGGTGGCGCAGTGGTTTAGCACTGTGGCAGCACAGTTTTACCCTCGGCCGGGGGACCGCGGGGATCATGAGATCGTGGGTTCGATCCCAGCCCCCAACCAACAGTGAGCTGTGTGGAGTTTGCATGTTCTCCCCGTGTTGCGCGGGTTTACTCCGGGATTTCTCCGGTTTCCTCCCGCACACCAAAAACATGTAGGTTTAGGGCGCTCGCGCACGCAGCGACCAGCAGCCGGTGGCTTGTCACCAGACTGCAAACCAAGTCTACCTACGTGTACAAATAAGTAACAAAAAAAAAAAAAAAAAAATCTTTTCACTTTTCCTTCTCCTTTAAACGCCACAATCTGTGAATAAGCCCACCCACATTCTACAAGGCTAATGGTGATTAGCGCTATATTAAACCGAATAAATCCTGTGATAATAAGATTTGCCCAGTTGTATGCACGGTGGCCCAGGATAATGACTGAACCTGCATCGGTCCTTAAAAGCAGTTTAATGGTAAAACCCATCTTAGTTTGGGTCAAATTTTCCAAGCAGCTGTCCAGAAATGCAAACTGGCCCTGGAGGCTAACTTCAGTCAGGCCACAGACTGTTCTTAGTCCTGATTGGCTCAGCACTACAGACCTGTTAGTCACGCCACCAAAAATGCTCCGTCTAAGCTTGCCTTTTTCCAACGGGAGGCGCTTAACTGAAGTTTCACAGCAAAAAAAACAAAAACAAAAAAAAACAGACGTGACACAATTTGTGTGATTTTGCTCGATATTTGATTTTATTTTGTGTACATTATTGATCCCCGGAGGGGAAATTCAGGGCATCCACTTGGATGGATAAAGCAGCCATGGTACGGCGCTATCCCTTTGCCATTCACACACACACATTCACACCTAGGACCACTTTAGCATCTCCAGTTAACCTATCCTGCATGTTTTTGGCCTGTGGGAGGAAACCGGAGAAATCCCGGAGTAAACCCACGCAGACATGGGGAGAACATGCAGACTCCACACAGATCACTGTTGGTCAGGGGCTGGGCTCGAACCCAGGATCCCATGGCCAAGGGTGAGTTGCTGTGCTGCCACAGTGCTAACCACTGCACCACTGCACTGCCCTGTAAGTCAACAAAAAAACACGTTACAGACATGTTAACAAGGGTGAAAACCTTGATTTGTCAGTTTACACAATAGTATAGTGATATCTTATGTCTGCCACCACAGACACCCTGATAACTGCCTTGATGCTGAGTGGTGCTTGAGGCTAGAGCGTCCCACGTGGAGAAGTTTGCAGCCCTACTCTAGAGTCGTGTTCTTGTAGCACCAGGGACTGAAGTGAGGACTGGGGGGTTCAGGGACAGTCTGTACACATGAACATCTGCTTCATCTGTGGTGAGCAGAATGGCATCTCTGCACCTCATTTGCACCTGTTATTCTCCTTGTTTTCTATTTTATTAACCTTTTCCCACCTCCCACCGTGCTGTCAGGGAGTGGACAGGTCAGTTTAATTTATTGCAGGTTCTGTTTTTTGTTTCCTTTCTGGTGGCAGGGCTTTTTTTTTTTTTCTAAAACTGGACATGGTGACCTCATTCATTTTTTTTGTCAAACATGCTGCAACATATGCAATATACACTAGATAAATGTGTCTATTTTCTATACTGTGTTCTGCTAAACCACAAGCGGCATCAACAGCACCAACAACAATCAGCTGCCACCATGCCTTCAAAGCCAGCTGTTACCGGAAAGTGCCAGTGCTTTAAAACTCCAACTCCCCTCATGTCAGCCGCCGCCGGGCGGCCTCGCATTGTGTGTGTGTGTGTGTGTGGCGCCGCGCGTCAGAAGGAGGAGACACCTGTGGGAGCCCACCCCCCGCCGAGCACACAGCAAAGCTCGTTCTATGCACTTGAGACATAGGGATGGACAGCAGGATGGGCGGCGCGTGAGCTGCACACGTCTCTGCACCCGCGAGCCCGGCCGATCCTCTGGTGCCATCTCGTCAGACCCCCCCCCCCCAACACCTGACCACCTCAGCAGCAACTCATCGTACAGCAGCTTCTTCTCCTCCCAGCGAACTGAGCCTGGAAACTGCGCTCCAGCACCTCAGACTGTCTGTAGTTTAAAAAAAAAAAAAAAAATGGCCGTCATTGTGGCGGCTTTCAGACAACAAACACTTGTAAAAGCATTACTGATGTTGCCCTAAAAACTAGACTCTCTTCAATTTTTTTTTGTGATCCTATGTGTGTTTGGCGCCGTGCAGCAGCGCAAACCAACCTCTCTCTTCTTTCTGTTCTCTGTAGGATAATCAACAACAAAAAAGACAGTGAGGTACATTCATATAAGTATAGCAAATGGATAATTACTAAGCCATAGGTTTTCCAGGTTGTGTGGTATTCCGTTTTATTTTGTGGCAAGGTCTTTTTCTACTAGAATGTACATTTATGAAGAACAAAATATGGGGGGAAAATATGTAACATTGGCAAATTTTTGTCATTTCAGCTTAGCAAGCCTTAAGGGACCAATGCATAAGAGTCAGGATCTGCTCTTATTTTTCCTTTATTTTTGTTTTCCAGTGGAAAAAAATATAAATATATACACATATATAATAATGATAAAGTAGTATCATTATATGTAAAGGACAAAAGATGTATATGTAGCACCTGATTTAATGGTTCGTTTTAGTCAAATTTATTCTTCACCCAAGTTGCCATACATCTAAACCTGTTAGACTGAGTTTGCTTGTGTCCAAATCCCATCAGGCGCTCCTGTCTCTTTAATGAAAATGTGACAACCAATGAGCTGTCAGACACCCAGAGAGAAAAGAAACCACAGAGCCGAGCAATAAGTGCACTTCTGTACCACTGCAGTTTACCTGTATGGCAATTTGGTCGTCTGTGGATGCGTAAATGTATTGATGTGCTGCTACTTCGTTGTCCGCCTCACTTTCCGAGTGGAGGTGAGCGCTGCCGTTGGATGTAAGTGTCGACAGATCACCTGAATCTGATTGTTCTTTGTGCCATGCCACTCCGATGCAAACCTCAGATAAGCAGTCCTCTCAAAGGTTTTGCTAAGGAGCGTTCACGGACTGTGGTCAACCATCATCTGCGGAAATGCAGGAGTCCACCATAGCAGCCTCAGTAGCAGCTTGTTGTGTGTTCGAGAGCTCGTCACTTTTAATAAGCTGCTCTGGGTTAAGTTGTGATGGAAGACTGCAGCTGGAGAGGATTATGGTTGGAAAATTATGGTACCGATCGGTTCAGAATAACTTTGATGTCCCCATAAAACACAGTAGAATATCACCTCAAACATTATTAGAAGGCCAAGACTAGAGGAAAGGGGAGGTGAAGCTGTGGCCTGCTGCGTCAAAAACCCTGTCAAAGCCCTTGTAGCAACTGATGTGAGAATCTGTCAAATTATACAAACTGTACCGCATTAAATTAGGAAATAACAGCACAGTGATTTCCACCTTTGAAGGAAATGGCTGCCAAATAGAGAAAACTATTTTCCATTGCTTTGTTGACGGCTTTATTTTTATCTTTTGGCTGGTCATCTTCAGCATCAGCTCTTCCTTTAGGCCGTTGGTGTATTTATTATCTGAGATATCAAATTGAAAATCATGCGAAGCAGCCGGTGAAACACACAAATCTCTACCTAATGTTTGTGGTCTTATGCAGAGCTTTTAACAGTGTCATCAAGTGGTGACGTTTATGCCACAAACTGCTATGGAATGGCTCTTGGCTGTTGTATGTGGGGTTTGAGCTCACAGGCTCAGCACATCAGGTACTCGGGAAAGGGTGAGGTCACGTGCCATAAACACTTCACTGAAAATTTGTTTTTGTAGGTTTTAACCTTCTGAAATCTGTCTATTGGTCACATAATTATTGTAAAACATTAAAACACTCACTTCTCTTAAAAGCAAAAAAGCAAAGGCTTTATATTGATTCTTTCTCTGATCAGTCATTTTAACTCTTCCAGGTTTGTTCCTCTATGTCAACAAAAGGAAAGCCCAGCCTTGGCACCCACCTGCTGCTTTATTAATGACCAACCTAGCTGTCTGTCTGCAAACATAGATGAGTGGGAAGACCAGCAAAGGCATTAGCTTTAGAGCTAACAGTCCGACTAGGGAGTTAGCTTACCAATCATGATATATATTATTTAGGTTTCATCCACCCAAATAGATATCCCTGTTTCCACCTGGTTCACTAATCTGCAGCCAGTAATCGGGGTGGGCAATATGGTCTAAAAATGATATGTTTCTGTGAATTTTCACGATAACGATTTTTCTTCGTGATGTTACAGAATACATTTTTTTTTCCTTTTAAATTTATGCAAAAACAGCTCAGATTTTGTTTAAAATATCTTTTAGTTCTGTATCAAATATTACAAGAAAATAATATAAGCAATTGCGTCTTAACTGCACACAGATGTTTGGTTTTATGCTGAATCACTTTACCTGCAGTACTCTCATTGCACTGACCTGTCCTCAGGCTTTTTGGCTGTCGTTGCACTGAACAAAAGCTGTTTCTTTTTTTCCCCCCCTTCTTCGGGTGGTGGAAGAAAATCAAGATGAATCGGTCAAAACAGAATGAAAATACAACTACAGACTCTCTGAGAGGCACATTGTCCGACGTACACCACTCCAGGGGTGTTGTTGACGTGCGGAAAAATGTAGGCAGATTATCCACATTGCTGCATCATTTTTTTTTTTTTTTTAACATAGCAGCAGTCTGAAACTGAAACTTAAATATTTCCACTCAACTGCATGTAGACAGTACAACTTCGGCGCTACAGCTGCCCACACCATATTTGTTTTGCTGTTTCTATGGCAGTGTAACACTGTTATGTCATCATGCAGCAGACCCCAAATATTGCAATGTTCATTTTTACACTGGTACCAAAATTTATATCGGTATTATCGTGAATGGTACGATATGGCACACTCCTAGTTAATAATATATCTAGCATCATTCTGGCTTATTTTTTTAGAATATTGTTGCTGCAATGCTACATCGAATCATTAGCTTGGCTAGACAGTCAGGGTCGGTCTGTCTAACCTGCCTTTAGTTTAACTGTCGATCCGGCCGGTTTTGATTGCTATTTTCTATGAATTCTATTCACCCCCACTGGAATCCTTCATTTAGCTAGCAGCCGGCCTTCTTTGGCCGCCATTCATTCATTTGTGAATGTTTCTGTGCTTATTGTACTTCATGGACTGATATTATACTACCACTGAAACCACATAACCCTGTCCATCAGTGATGCTTTATTTCATTAATTTTTTAAGACAAATTTACATTCATTGGCTCAGGGTTGTTGTCCAAGCTAGGAGCAACTCGTAGGCATTTAAAGAGACATGCAGTGAAGCAAGTCATTCTCGGTAAGGCTGCAATAGATGAGTCACATGTGGCAATAATTAAAAGCAATGTGTCCAAATTTTGTCACAACCATTTCATTAAGACCTGTGGTAGCCATCAACGTGTGGGGAAAAGTGCAGTAAATGGGATTTTTCAGGGCTGTATGCTAACTTTTTTTTTTGCTCATAGCACTAGTGCTACAGAGGTTCATAGTCATGTAGCGCATTAAAAACATTTGTTCTCTAAAACTGACTGCAAGTAGTGCAGTTGAATTATTAAAAATATGGCATTTCACTTGAGGATAAAAACTTGTCAAGATGTAAATATTTTAAATTTACAGACATTTTCACATCAGTCTTAATCAATTTTGGCCCACAGGCTGTATGATTAACACCCCTGGACTAGACCGACTTAGAAATGTGTGGTGCGTGACAACAGCACACTCCAAATATATCCAGTATTTTTTTTTTATTTTATGTTTTAAAAAATTGCTTTTGTTTCATTTCAAACCATTCTGATTGTATCTCTTCTCTTGAACATGTTCGTTTCGTTTGTATTCATTGACAAAAAGTGTCAATACATTGAGTCACAATTTTAGCTTCATAAATCACTTTTTATTTGGTCAACGTCTCATTTTTGTCAGAAAAAGATGTCATTGATGAAGACTATGATGAAAATTATTAGTCAATGAAATTAACACTGCAGCAGACAACTGTGTGCCACAATTACACAAATATCACAGTGGCTGAGAGTGAGAGGTTTCTTAAGAGCATTTTTTTTTTTTTAGTCACTCCCTCGGAGCCTGCAGCAGCTCTGGCAATCCCCGGCTGCTGTAGACAAGAGAACAGCCTGTTCTGGTTTGGCGAGGAGCAATCTATGCATCCTGGTTCACCTCTGCTCCTCTTTTTCTGTGACAGCCCCCTCTGAAATAAAACACATTCCATTTTGTGTGGCGTAAAACGTGACACAGTGCAGTGCTGATATGGGGGAAAAAAATATTGGGTACATTTTACAGTCCTCTGTATTGTAACGGAGGACAAAGAACAGCAACCATTGAACTATATAGATCTGTGTATTCCACCACTGATCTGTGCTGAGTTTGACACGGGTGACAAAATTAAAAGAAAATGCCAGTGACTCTCAATAGCAGCCTGCATCACCAGCTTCTGGGCTGACTGGCGCATTCCTGTTACATCAGTGATATGAGGACATGAAACTTGATGTCTCGGAGAAATGTGCTGTTATCCGTGGGAGATGAGACCTGCTTAAAGTCAGAAAAGACTGTGGCAGTGGAGGGTTGTTGAGGTGTGAATTTGTGCTAATGGAACTTGCGACCGCCTCTCATCGCACCGGTGCTACTTCAGTTCGTTCATTCCTTGCACAGACCAATTTTCATGTCACACTGTACAGTCCTGCCTTTAAGCTACTCATTAATCAACTGGATGCTTAGTGGCAGTTGAATTTGTAGTCTACTGGGTGTTTATTATTAGTCACCATAGTTTAACTGCAGGGCTGTTATTGCTGAACTTTTGTACTACATTGTGGCCCAGAGTAAGCAGACCACTCTAAGTAGGAAGTTTTAGGAAAAGAGGAAAAAATGGTTAAGTAGTAATGGTTAGCAAGTAGTCGGGCTAGTTTGTACACCACTCTGCAGCCTCCACCGCGTTAACTCACTGGTCACACCAAAGATTATAAGCTGTTTTTCTGATTTATTTTTTTTTTTTTCCCCCAAACTAACACTAGCCCAGTACACAATGACCTCTGATCCAGCTGATATTGCAGCCTCTAGATTAACAAGTGTGGCAATAATATGTGGTGCTGTGATCAGGGTGCTTAACCTGTTACCTCAGGTCACTCAGGTTATCAGGGCATCACAGACTTGAAATTAGTTCAGGGTAGACATTTTCATACAGGTGCTTTGTTTTGTGGGTCTTGTAATCAACATATCTGATCATTCTAATAAAAAATGGAAAGGAAAGAGGCAGCACCACCTCATGGCATTTTAGGGCAACTGCAGTTTAGAAATTAAATATTTACCGGTTGTATTTTGAAGAAAAAGAAATCCACCAAATTGACAGAAAAATGACTCATGTATTTCAAAAAATTTACAAAGTTCTGCAATCCTAAAAATCCTGCAAATTGTTGAAGTCAGACTACTGTTAGCATATTAGTAATCTTGGCAATCTTGAAACACTGCACATCAATTGCTGTCATGTGCACACAGATCACCACAGCATCTGAAACACTCTTGATTTTACATTGTTTACCCATCTTTTTTTTTTTTTTTTTTTTTAAATAACATCCCAAGCTGTAGGATAGCCCTCACCATTGCAGTCATGACAGTTTGAATCAATTTGTTTGATGGCTGTAAACACACTGATGCTGGTGTGGTGCTCACAAACAAAGCTACAGGGTGGATCCAGGAGCACCTTCAAGAACAAAGTGAATGGGCGATCAGAACGCATTTTTTTTTTATTGTGCATCAGTATTCATGAGCTACTATGCATTGAGCATTTATGGTTGATAGTAGGGGTGTAGAGCAGTGTTGTAGTCAAGACTAAGATTTTATGGGATCAAGAACACTGGGTATGTACGCCTTGGTATTGACCCCTTAAAGTCTTGTCCTCTCTACACTCTGTACTAGCCAGATCAACATGCGTACATTTTCAAGAAGAGTGTGATTTATGGAGAAATTGCACAGGTGAAAGTACGCCCGGTTTATAAATTTGAAATTCTGAGCCTGGTTATTCGGCATATGTACACTTAGTATGGATCCTCCAGAATGTTTTATAAATGAGACTCCTGTTGCTTAAAACTTGTATTGAACAGTTTAAATTTGTCATATCTATCAGTTGCTACAGGGTCCTGATTCCACGTGATCCTAAGGAAATTGCAACTTGAAAAAAGTTGAACAAAAAGCACCCACTGATTTCCTCCTGTGAATGAAGTATTAATAGTGGAGATATGCCAACAGTGGCAGTAGTTGCATATTAGTCCTTGTAAATGTATCATGGGGTAAAGAAAAGAAGAAAACTATTGTGATATTTGAAGAAAGATGAAGATGATATCGCTGCTATGTCAGAATACAAAAAGGGTGACAGACTGCGCTGAATTAAATGTATAGAAAAATGGTAAAACTAGTTGAGCCAACTAGGGCTTGCAAGGGACAACCAGGGCCACGGATTCTTGTTTCTAAGCCATGTGAGTTCGGGGGGTGGGGGGATTGGTGGTTGTCAAACATGTCATTTCCTGTTTCACATTATCCCTTTAAGCAAGCCCTGGTTTGCCCTGTTGGGCCCTTAAGTGGTATTGTCCTGTATTGTATGTGTATTCCATTATCGTTCTCTGGGACATCAGCAACAACAAAAGCTCAGCTCAACAGCACCTCTGGTATGCCTCAACTGGGACAACCTTCATTCTGTCTTAAAGTCACCAGCAGCCTTGTACTATTTCTGTTCCCAACCCCAAGATGACTTAAGTGTAAAAAGATGTTTGCACCCAACTGTTTTTCTCTTGTGGTCTATACAGAAGTCTTTCTGTTGCTGACTCTACCTTGCCTTTTTCTATCTTGTCATTCCATGTTCTTGATTTTACTGAATACCTACTAGCTACAAGGGCCGTCCTTCACTGCAGCTGGATTCCCTTCTTTACAGCTCTGTAATGGGTAAAACACTTCAACATCATTTTATGAGGTTTCTTTGCTTGAAATCAAAGTAGTTGCTAAGAGGGAATGGTTTATATAAAGAGGGATAACAGGTCACACTTTGACCGTCCCTCCTTCAAGCTGTTATTGGATTATTGATTTGGCGTGAAAATGTGGTCACAGTCCAGAGAGACTAAAATTGAAGTCAGTTTTTCCTTTTAAACAGAATGGTTAATGTACACTTAGAATTTTATTATGGTTTATGATATTGCATTGCATGTGTGCAACAAGCAAAAGCATACTTGTTCATGGGGTAGTTGTAACTCTTGCGATAACAGACTAGCG
This sequence comes from Pholidichthys leucotaenia, assembly GCA_020510985.1. Lineage (NCBI taxonomy): Eukaryota > Metazoa > Chordata > Actinopteri > Cichliformes > Pholidichthyidae > Pholidichthys > Pholidichthys leucotaenia. Next base: position 80,951,490 of record CM035844.1, on the reverse strand, counting down.
ATGGTTTGAATACCTAGAACATCAATGAAGTGGAGCAACTTGTGTTGATGAGAAATAACCACTGGTGAGGCAAAGGCCATTTAAAAGTCATTGCAGCTTTGATGTCATAATTTAAAGCATTTACCAGTACCAAAAAAAAAAAAAAAAAGCATTGATTTTATATAGGAAATACAGAAATCCTCTGCACAACCAAAGCGTTTCATGTGAGTGGATTGTTGTCGACTTGGACTGGGTTGTAGTCTTCACCATAAGAACATAATGCTTCCAAACACAATAAACTTCAGTTATCCATGGAGGGTTTTTTTTTTATTAAATTTGCATAAAAATTGAGTTTATCCAACCGTGCCTTTGTTTTTTTTTTTTTTAAGTTTCACACGCAAGTCTCAAGCATCCTCAGAGAGAGACTTATGGGCCAAAGGACTTTTACTTTGGCTATCCCTCCAGTGTTCAGAGTTGTATGGAAACAACACTGGTCCACTGAGCAAAATATATTGAAGCTTATAAAAACTGAGTGACTGCTGTGATTTTAGCAACCTCGCCAAGTGGATTTATTGGCTTCAAAAGATGGTTAATCTTTTGGAAGAGTCATCAAGAAGTTTTGGTCCCTGATCATAACCAAAGAACCTAAATCAAAATGAATACAAAACAGTGTGTGACATGGTACCATGTGGGAGACTAAATACTAAATTAGTATTTTATTTTCTGGCATTGCAGACCAGACCAAGACAAGTGTCATAGTTCAAGTCAACACAAGTGGAGACAAAGTTGAGAACAAGACCCCAAGTATGTCTGACTTGAGCTTTACCTCTTGTCTTTGTCCGGTTTAGGTGTGTTCTTGACTATAGTGTCGGGTTGGGAATTGTGAGGGACCTCTCAATATGATACCTATCACGATCCTTCGGTCACAGTGCAATACTATCACGATACTATAATTCCTTAAATATTCCAGTACCACCCCCACCCCCCCAACAGGAGTTGTCTGGTGTTGGTTTTTTACCTGGTGCCATTTTGGCTTAGCAGTTGCCAGGGTTGGCGCTGCTTGTGGAATGATTTTTGCTTATGCTGCTGTTGCTCGATGATTCTAAGAGGAGGAATGTGCTGGTCCTTGCAGGTTGAGTGTATCCTGTCAAGGTTTTTTGTTCCATTTTCGTCAGAAAATCAAAAAAAAAAAGGCCCAGCGTTGAGTTAACTTTTCGGCACATCCAACTGCTTCCTAACTTGTACATCTGGCTGCAAATGTCAGGACACAAGCTACGACTTCACCTGACAATGCACACTTAATTTGTGTCAACTAGGGAACTGAAAACTCATTTGGTTAATCCCAAAGAGTTTTTAACATTTACATAAATATATAATTTATGTAAATGTTATATATATATAAAAAATTAGGGCAGCGTGATGGTGAAGTGGTTAGCACTGCGGCAGCGCAGCAACTCACCCTTGGCCGGGGGATCCTGGGTTCAATCCCAGCCCCCGACCAACAGTGATGTGTGTGGAGTTTGCATGTTCTCCCCGTGTCTGCGTGGGTTTACTCCAGGATTTCGCCAGTTTCCTCCCACAGGCCAAAAACATGCAAGTTAGGTTAAATTGGCATCAAACTGATCTGTCCAGGGTGTACCCTGCCTCTCACCCAAAGATGCTGGGATAGGCTCCAGCCCCCCCATGACCCTAAAAGGATTAAGCGGAAGAAGATGCATGGATGAATATATATAATTAATAAAAGATCAGTACATGTGTTTAGGGATCAGTGCATCATCATGTGTGCCAAGTATCAAGATACATCGCCAAATCCAACTTTTGCTCTACTCCTATTGTATAGCACTGTTCACAACCTTGAGGCCCAACATAAATGTACACTTTCCTCTATAGTGTAGACCTTTTATGTGTTTGACTGTATGTTTTGCTTTGTGGACCAGTGGGATTATTGCACACTTGCTCATTTAGTTGCTTAATTAGTATCGTCTTTAAGTTTGATACCCAATTTTTGCAAAGCTATTAGTCACTCTTTAGCCAATGGCAACATCTCTACAAGGAAAACCTGTTATACCTCATCCCCCCCCCCCCAAATGTAACTTTAAGTTCTGTAACTCATGTAAAATACAGTGCATCCAGAAAGTATTTGCAGCGCTTCACTTTTTCCACATTTTATGTTACAGCCTTATTCCAAAATGGATTAAATTCATTTTTTTCCTCAAAGTTCTACATACAATACCCCATAATGACGTGAAAAAAGTTTTGTTTTTTTTTCGATTTTTGCAAATTTATTAAAAATAAAAAACTAAGAAATCACATGTACACAAGCATTCACAGCCTTTCCTCAATACTTTGTTGATGAAACTTTGGCAGCAATTACAGCTTCAAGTCTTTCTGAATATGATGACACAAGCTTGGCACACTTATCTTTGGGCAGTTTCGTCCATTCCCTCTTTGCAGCACCTCTCAAGCTCCATCAGGTTGGATGGGAAGCGTTGGTGCACAGCCATTTTCAGATCTCTCCAAAAATGTTCAATTGAATTCAAGTCTGGGCTCTAGCTGGGCCACTCAAGGACATTCACAGAGTTGTTCTGAAGCCACTCCTTTGATATCTTGGCTGTGTGCTTAGGGTCGTTGTCCTGCTGAAAGATGAACCGTCGCTCCAGTCCGAGGTCAAAAGCGCTGTGGAGCAGGTTTTCATCCAGGATGTCTGTACATTGCTGCATTCATCTTTCACTCTATCCTCACTAGTCTCCCAAGTTCCTGCTGCTGAAAAACATCCCCACAGCGTGATGCTGCCACTACCATGCTTTAGTGTTGGAATGGTATTGGCCTGGTTATGAGCAGTGCCTGGTTTCCTCCAAACGTGACGCCTGGCATTCACACCAAAGAGTTCAGTCTTTGTCTCACCAGACCAAAGAATTGTTTCTCATGATCTGAAAGTCCTTCAGGTGCCTTTTGGCAAACTCCAAGCGGCCTGCTATGTGCCTTTTACTAAGGAGTGGCTTCCATCTGGCCATTCTACCATACAGGCCTGATTGGTGGATTGCTGCAGAGATGGTTGTCCTTCTGGAAGGTTCTTCTCTCCCCACAGAGGAACACTGGGGCTCTGACAGAGTGACTATTGGGTTCTTGGTCACCTCCCTGACTAAGGCCCTCCCCCCCCGATCGCTCAGTTTAGACAGCCGACCAGCTCTAGGAAGAGTCCTGGTGGTTCCGAACTTCTTCCATTTACGGATGGTGGAGGCCACTGTGCTCACTGGGACCTTGGGGAAGGCAGTGAGCACCTTGGAGACGGCAGTGGCTCAGGAGGTAGAGCAGGTCGTCCAGTAACCACATGGTTGGCGGTTCAAATCCCGCTCTCCCCAGATATCCTGCCATTGTGTCCCTGGGCAAGACACTTCACCCCCAATTGCTCCTGGTGGGTCTGGAAGCGCCATGTTAGGCAGCATGCTACCATCAGTGTGTGAATGTGTGTGTGAATGAGTGGATGGCAGGATCTGTAAAGCGCTTTGGTCATCAAGAGATGAGAATAAAAGCGCTATATAAGTGTATACCATTTACCTTCAAAGTAGCAGAAATGTTTCTGTACCCTTCCCCAGATTTGTGCCTCAAGACAATCCTGTCTCGGAGGTCTACAGACAGTTCCTTTGACTTCATGCTTGGTTTGTATTCTGACATGCACTGTCAACTGTGGGACCTTTATATAGACAGGTGTGTGCCTTTCCAAATCCATCCATCCATCCATCCATCTTCTACCGCTTTTCCGGAGGTCCGGGTCGCGGAGGCAGCAGTTCAAGCAGAGAAGCCCAGACTTCCCTCTCCCCAGCCACCTGCTCCAGCTCTTCAGAGGGGATACCAAGGCGTTCCCAGACTAGCTGGGAGACATAGTCTCTCCACCGAGTCCTGGGTCTGCCCCGGGGTCTCCTCCCAGTGGGACGTGCCTGAAACACCTCAAGTGGGAGGCGTCCTTTCCAAATCATGTCCAATCAACTGAATTTACCACAGGTGGACTCCAATTAAGCTGTAGAAACATCTCAAGGATGATCAGTGGAAACAGGATGTACCTGAGCTCAATTTTGAGCTTCATGGCAAAGGCTGTGAACACTTGTGTACATGTGGTTTTATTCCTGCTCATCTTATGTACGTACATGTGATGTAGAATTTTGAGAAAAAAAAATTAATTAATTTTGGAATAAGGCTGTAACATAAAATGTGGAAAAAGTGAAGTGCTGTGAATACTTTCCGGATACACTGTAAGGGGGTTGGAGGAGGTATACCATGAAAACACAAACCTCAGTCAATTGGTAATACTGCTGTAGTCAGGACGACACCAAGACCATACTGAGACCAAGACTACTGTGTATGTAGGACTTGATCTCAACTCCTTGAGCCCTTAAAGTCTTGGTCTTGGTACAGTCTTGACTGCAACACTATTGGGTAAGACAAATGGGGACCAAGCCATTTAGTCACTCTTGACTCAACAAAGCGTCAGCAGCCTCCTCACGTTAGTCCAGAACCCTTCTCCTGCTCGCTGATGGAGGGCCAGAAACGGGGCAGTGTCATCAACTATGCCAGCAATCTTATCACTTCAAACCACGCACTGAAAAATTTCCAGCACCTGTGAATGTATTGGCCCCTCTCAGAGTCAACAGCCAACCAGAGCACAACCCACATATCTCAGCCCAAAGGTCTCAGCAGTTGAGGGTCTGTCTCTTCCTCTTGTTATGCAAAGCCGGGGTCAGTTGCACCCCACCTGATCACACAAGGTTGAACGACCTATCTATGCTAGCACCATCCACCACACTGTGACAAGGACCTCATTTTGGGTCGAGAGATTATTTCTGCCTGTCCTCACGTTTGTCCTCCATCACCCCAGAGAGCCCCCCGCTGCCCCCCCCTTCCCCAAAGCATCTGTAGAGGAGGCTGCCAAGAGGTGTCACTGAAGGGCTTGGTTTTAAAGGGACAAAAAAAAAAAATCCTCTTTGGTTCAACGCTGTAGTGAGGCCTTTGTGGCAAAAAGGGTAGGAGAAAGCTTTATCATATTTTCTTTAGTGCCTACGTTTGACAAGAGTCATTTTTTTCTTTGGTTTTCACCTTGAATGATGAGACTGCATGTGATTGTGTCTGCATTACTGCTTTACAGACGTCATCCAAAAGTCAAGGAGTATCTTAAGAAGTATACGGTAATTAACATGTTGAAAAGGTCACTTAATCAAAAAGAAAATACCTCCTTTGAAAGACCAATGTGTTTTACCTCACTGTGTATATATATATATATATATATATATATATATATACACGTATATAGTCTTGATTTGTTTACTTCAACTTTGCAACTTATCTCTTCTGTTTCTATGAAATGTTTAGGAAACAATTGGAAGACGGTGATTGGTTTATTTTCGGATGGTATTCTTTTTGTCCAGTGGCATTGTAATGTGTTTGTGTTGTGCCTGAGCAGTATACTAGTCCTCTTCTCCCCTGCTCTGTATATGATCTGTAGGTTGTGTTCCGCGTAAGCTGTACAGTCGAAGCGCTTTACAAATGTCCCCCCCCCCCCCCACCGAGCTCTGGTTACAAATGCCTTGTTGAATATGTACTTTAGTTTAATGAGAGGAAAAAAGAAGAGTTAAAAGTTGAGGTGGAGGAGGATGGAAGCAAGGGGGAGGGACTGGAAAGCAGAAACCCCTCAGCTGTCAACCCCTCCTCACAAGCCTCATGGATTTCTAAACATATATTATAATCTTGACTTTTTATATAGTGTGTACAAATGAATGAAAGATCAACATAGGAGCTAGAGGATTGACACTTATGTTAACTTCTAACATAGCTGGAGTAGAAAGTGGTGTGAATAAAGAAATGTTTCACTACAGCTTCTGTCTCTGGCTGCTTGATTAGTTAGCTTCACACTAAGAAACACCAAATCTCTGGGTGGTTTACAATTAAAAACAATAAAATGCAGCACTAACCTACCTTAAATAACTTCAGCTACACTTCTTCTTTCAGCTGCTCCCTTTAGGGGTCTCCACAGTGGATCATCTGCTTCCATCTCACCCTGTCCCTTGTATCTTCCTCTTTAACACCAACCCTCTCTATGTCTTCCTTCACTACATCCATGAATCTTCTCTGTGGTCTTCCTCGTTTCCTCCTGCCTGGTAGCTCCATCTTCAACATCCTTTGTTCAGTATATCCACTATCCCTCCTCTGCACATGTCCAAACCATCTCAGCCTTGCCTCTCTTACTTTGTCTCCAAACCGCTCAGCCTGAGCTGTCCCTCTGATATACTCATTTCTAATCTTGTCCCTCCTAGTCACTCCCAATGAAAATCTTAGCATCTTCAACTCTGCCACTTGCAGCTCCATCTCCTGTCTTGTTGTCGTGACCATCTCCAAATCATACATCATAGTAGGTCTCACTACCGTCTTGTAAATCTTCCCTTTCACTCTTGCTGCTACCCTTCTATCACAAATCACCTCTGACACTCGTCTCCACCCACTCCACCCTGCCTGCACTCTTCTTCACCTCTCTTGTGCATTTTCCATTGCTTTGGATGGTTGACCCCAGATATTTAAGCTCATCTACTTTCACCACCGCTACTCCTTACATCTTTACCGTTACACCTGCCTCCCTCTCATTCACACTCATGTATTCTGACTTGCTTCTACTGACTTTCATTCCTCTCCTCTCCAGAGCATACCTCCACCTCTCCAGGTTCTCTTCCACCTGCTCCCTACTCACTCCTGATCATGTCATCTGCAAACATCATGGTCCACAGAGACTCCTGCCTGACCTCATCTGTCAGCCTGTCCATCAGCATTTCAAACAAGAAGGGACTCGGAGCTGATCCCTGGTGTAATCTCACCCCCACCTTGAACCCATCTGTCACTCCTGCAGCACACCTCACCACCGTCTCGCTGTCCCCATACATGTACTGCACCACCCTCACATACTTCTCTGCCACTTCTGACTTCCTCATACAGTACCACACTTCCTCTCTTGGCACTCTCATCTGCTTTCTCTAGATCCACAAAGACACAGTGCAGCTCCTTCTGACCTTCTTTATACTTCTTCATCAACACTCTTAGAGGAAACATTGCATGTGTAGTAATCTTTCTTGGCATGAAACCGTACTGCTGCTCACTGATTGTCACCTCTCCTCTTAACCTGGCTTAAACAACTCTTTCCCATATCTTCATAGTGTGCCTGATCAACTTTATGCCTCTGTAGTTACTACAGCTCTGAGCATCACCTTTGTTCTTGAAAACTGGTACCAAAACACTTCTTCTCCACTCCTCGGGCATCCTCTCACTGCCAAGATTGTGTTAAACATTCTGGTTAAAAAGTCCACTGCCATCTCTCCTAAACATCTCCATACCCCCACAGGTATGTCATCTGGGCCAACCGCCTTTCCATTCTTCATCCTCTTCAAAGCTTCATTCATCCTTCCCTCTCTCTCATTTCTTTATTCATCAGCTCTTCAAAGGACTCCTTCCACCTTGTCAACACACTCGTTATTTGTTAGTACATTACCATTTCTGTCCTTTATCAGCCTAACCTGCTGCACATCTTTTCCAGTTCGATCTCTGTCTAGCCAATCAATACAACTCCTTTTCTCCTTCCTTAGTGTCCAGCCTCTCATACAACTCACTGTATTCCTTTGCCTTTGCCACCTCTCTTTGCCATGTACCTAGATTCCAAATACTCCTACTTTCTTCATCTCCCTGACTATCCCACTTTTTCTTTGCTAACCTCTTCACGGAAGTAAAAAGTGCCCTAGCTAACGCCACATTGTTGGTTCACCCTGATCCCTCGGCCCGCATTGCGCTAACCACAGACGCTTCGGACCTGGCCATAGGAGCGGTTGTAGAACAAAACGTCGGCGGAATCTGGCAACCTTTGGCATTTTTCAGCAAATCGCTAAACCAAACTGAGCGTAAATACAGCACTTTTGACAGGGAGCTGCTAGCACTTCATTTATCCATCCGCCACTTCCAGTTCTGGTTGGAGGGGCGGCGTTTCACGGCTTTTGTAGACCACAAACCGCTCACCTTTACGATGGCTAAAATTTCCGAACTGTGGTCAGGCAGGCAACAAAGACAACTAGCTGCGATTTCAGAGTTCACCACAGACATTCGACATGTGGCAGGCAAACTTAACGTGGTAGCAGACTGCCTCTCTCGCGCTGTGACATCGCCAGAGCACGAGGAGACAGATTATACTACCTCAGCCGCAGAACTCCTCGCCAACGCGGACACATACGCAGCCCCAATCCACGTAGGGATAGATTACACAGCCATGGCAGAGGAGCAAAGTAGTGACGCGGACGTGCGCACACTCCTGTCTGGACCAACAGGGTTAAGGCTGGAGGAAAGGGGTTTACGCGACGGTGTGCCCCCCCTAATATGCGACATCTCAACCGGCCAACCTCGCCTGGTAGCACCGCCGTGTTTTCGACTCAATTCACTCCCTCGCGCACCCAGGTGTGCGCGCTTCGGTTAAAATGGTCGCCGAAAAGTTTGTGTGGCCGGGCCTGTGCAAAAACGTAAAAGAATGGGCAAAGACTTGCATTTCTTGTCAGCGCGCCAAAATACACAAACACACAAAAGCCCCTCTAGAACCTTTTCGAATCCCAGCTAAAAGGTTCGACCACGTTCATGTCGACCTCGTGGGACCTCTACCTTCCTCCCAAGGTTTCACACATCTGTTAACAATGATAGATCGTACTACGCGCTGGCCTGAGGCGGTCCCTCTGGCGTCAACCACAGCGGAGGAGGTCGCTCGCGTTTTTTTTGACAAACTGGGTGGCACGTTTCGGCGTCCCATCGGACATCACATCCGATAGGGGGCCTCAATTTGTCTCGGAGCTTTGGTCAGCCATGGCCAGCAGCTTAGGAGCAACAATTCACTGCACCACCGCTTATCACCCTCAGGCTAATGGGTTATGCGAGTGTTTTCACAGATCTTTAAAGGCCGCTCTCAGAGCCTCGCTAACGGATACAAATTGGGTAAATAAACTTCCCTGGGTTTTATTGGGGTTGCGTGCTGCGCCTAAAGAGGATCTAGACGCCTCCCCAGCAGAATTAGTTTTTGCACAACCTCTCAGGCTCCCAGGTGAATTTTTACCAGAGAACCCAGAGCCAGGGCATCTTCCAGCCCCGAGTTTTTTAGGCAGCAACGGCCCTAACACTCTCCCCGGGCCGGCACATCATTCTTTTCCGCGGGTTTTTGTCCCCCAAGCTTTAAAAAACGCCGAATTCGTTTTTGTTAGGCATGAAGCTTTAAAACCAACCCTCCGCCCACCATACGATGGGCCATTCAGAGTGCTGGAACCTGGTGATAAGCATTTTGTGCTTGATTTAGGGGACAGAAAAGAAACAGTCAGCATTGACAGACTTAAACCTGCCTTCTTGTTGAGAGACGAGCCTGCATGGTTGGCGAAAGCACCTCGGCGGGGTAGACCCCCCAAGAGAAAAGACTCAGCCCCCCTGCAGGGAACGAATAATCACTCTCCTCCCCAAGCTGCAGATTCCTTACAGGAAGGTCCCACCAGGACGCCCAAGCGGACCCACAGCAGATTCGGGAGAAGACTTAAACCCAGACGGCACAGGGACTGATGCAGACTACTCAAAAGTTGTTCACTAATTGTGCTGTAACAGTTTAAGACTGACTTGTGATATTTACTATGCTGTTTTGTTTACCACTGAATTCTCTATAGGAGCATAGCTGCTGGAAAGTTTCTTCCTTGTCAAGAGGTGTAGCAGTTAGTATGTCATAATGATTATCTTAAACTGTGAATTTTTCTATTGTCCTTTTCTTAGTCGTTTGGGGGGGGATGTGGTCTATATTAATCATATATCCCATAACCTACATATGTATAAGCATGTGAGAATGTTTGGTGATTACATATGTAAAGCGACTTCACACCTCAGAACAGGACAAAAGGTCTCAACCGCCAATGAAGATCAAAGAGCATCCGAGGCACTGCGGTGGAGACCAGATAGGTCACCCTGACCTCCCAGGGCCAGGTGGAGGGGTATCAAGACAAAGGAAGGGGATTAAGATAATGAGGGATGTCAGCTTTGATATGCATGTCTTTTGTATGTGTGAGTATAAGTACGTAGAGCCGAATGTGTTCGCTCTCTTACCACTTCTGCTGCTGCACTAGATGAGACTTGTTAGAGGAGCGAAGCTGATAATAAACTTTGGTTTATAAGTCACATCGCCTCGTTATTCCAAGCTCTTCTACACCAACAAGCATTATCCATCACATGCTTTAACACTTAATCAAATCAAAATCAGTTAATTTTATCTATTCCATAATAGAAATAAAATTCCAACATACCATTACTTTTTTATAACTTCAGCATTCATTTCAGATCACCAGTTTCAATCTCCATTGAGTCTTGAGCAGTTCATTTTGCACAATCACTGATGTAGCCAAGTCTTAGAAATATTCAAAAGTCATGAGTCAATGTCCACTGTGCACTGCGTTAAAAATATTTTTTAAATAAAGTCCAAAACATCTTCAGCAGGCAAGATGAAGAAAATATTAACTAGATGACAAGTATACAAAAATATATCTTCATATACCTCAAAATTCACTACTCTATCCGCAACTGGCACTGGTTGTTGGGGTGGATCATTCCTTTCGATTTCCGTGTCCGATCGTGTCGTTAACAAAGGGTGGAGGCCGTATGGTTTCGATGGTTTCTTTCTGAACACCGAAAGTTCCAGCAATTGAATAATTAGTGGACCTCGATTTGACCTCTTGTACATGTTTTCCGCGCCTTCCCGGCACGGCTGATTTTCCATATAAAATCGCTAAACAAATTTGTCAGTTTTCTTCCCAACATCCGTTGCAATCTCCTTTTCTAGCCAATCCCAATGAAATTTGTTTTTCACGATCTTGTCAATTTCTTTAATTCTCGGAGCATCTTTACGTTCAATCACCGACACCACTGCAACAGCCGCGTTCATTGATCACTGCAAGGACGATCAGCCAATCAGGCGCGTCGTTTCATTACGGTTAGGGAATTACGGTTACGGTTAGGGACATATCCGTGTTTTACTGTAAAACAGTCTTCCGATATTCCTCTTTGAACCTTTGGTTGTGTGCATTTACTCTTTGTTTCTTCTTCAGTGGCGTGGTAGCCTCTGCCATTTTCCTTTGTTTACATACGGGTTCTCTCATGCATTCGGAAAACATCGATAAACCTCGGCACACTGATGCACAGTTTATACCCTCGAGGCCCGAAGATCATACGCGGACATTCAAAATGCTCTTAGCACGTCGATGTCGGCTTATTTTATCCACCGTCAAAATTTATTTATTTTTGACAAAATAAAAGCGGAGTTTTTCACAGGTAAAGCGGAGGGCGGATTTTATGTCTGGAAATCGGAGTAACTCCGCCAAAATCGGAGTGATTGGCATCTCTGCAAATGGCACAGTTTGGAAAGCTATGTTCCAGAGTTCACTATCTCAGCAGATTGCACAGTAAAACCAAGGGGTAACAACCCAGACATACACAGCACAGTTCCTGTTTTTTGTTGGGTTTTTTTGTTTGTTTTTTTTAACAGGCAAAAATAGCCTACACAGGGATGAGAATCCTCCGCGGATCCGCGGAATTCCTCGGATTTGATCATGTCTAGGGTCATTCTCGTGAATCGTCTAAATTCAAGGAGAAAATTTTTTGGGGGGGTCTGTTATGAGCGGCAAGTCGTATTTTCGATTGGCTGCTAAAATCCACCACGCAGAACGCGCTACCCAGCGAGATCAGTAATGTAATGTAACAAGGCCACTGATTGGCTGATACTTATTGAAGCAACCAATCGGCGATTTTGTTATTCCTTTGTCATATCCAACACGCGGATTGAAATGCAAATGGCGGACAGTTCAATCAACCGAGTTTTCCCGATTTCGTGAAAATGGTGAACCTAAAACTCACGAAAGACAACAAAGCAAGAATTTTAGAAATCGACAAAGGGATAAGGAACTAGAAAAGCACTCGGAGAGCGCAGACCTCCGCCAAGCGCCACAGTTCCCCCCATACAGTGTTTGTGTGTACGTTGTCAGATTCCTTGACCATGAAAACATCTGAGTAGCAATTGGATTCACAATGACAGGATTAGTGGTTCAGTAGTAAAAGCATTACCTCCTTGGCGGAGGTAATAAACTGAAGTGTTGGTGTTGTGTCCATGTCCTGCATCTGCAAACTCCCAGGCTGGGGGCGTTGCAATTGAATGAATGAATGAATGAATTAGTCTTTATTTCGAATAGATTAAGAGTACAGGTTAAAAGAAAGTGAATAATATAACGAAGGGGGTAATAAAATCCAACAAGGTCAAATTAGACAATAGCTCCTCTGATTATACAGTTCAACATAAGTTATCCGAAATATGTGATGGCTGAATCCGCAGCTTATATTGGCCACCCATGTTCCATCCAAGAATTCAAAAGAAAAAACAAAAGAAGTCATGACACAACTGCGTACAACCCACAGGCCAATGGGTTATGTGAGCGTTTTAGATCACTGAAAGCAGCACTGAGGGCTTTACTGACGGATGCCAATTAGGTAGACGGGTTGGCGTGGGTTTTATTCAAAATTCAAACGTTTATTTCAAACTCAGGGTTCATATTAAATGCAGAACTAAAAGGAGTAGAAAATAAATAAATAAAAGTATATACAGATCAGCAGACAGTCGGCGGTCTTGTAACAACAATAACATACAATATTGGACTCAGTATAAAATGGAACGCCACCACTTCCAAATGCTGAAGTGTGAGTGACGAGTTGACAACTGCTGATATAAGATGATTGTTACATGGCAGCAACCTTCTCATCAAACTGTAAACGTCGTTACGTATCAATTCGCCAAAAGACGGAATGTTCAGACACAAACATCTTGCTTGCACTCGACCTTCGTGGTACATCTAATCTTTATCTTTATTGGGGTTGCGCTCCGCGGCCAAAGATGATTTGGAAACTTCCCCGGCCGAGAGCTTCTTTTTGCGGAGCTACTATGGCTGACCGGGGAATTTCTGCCAAATAATCCAGCGGCGGACAGCTGTCCGTCTGAACTTTTGCAGCGTTGCGCAAACACAGGCACACAGCACGCTGCCGAGCAGCTCGTTTTTGCGCAGCGCCTATGGCTGCCCGGGGAATTTCTGCCAAATAATCCGGCAGCGGACAGCTGCCCGTCTCAGCTTTTGCAGCGTCGCACAAACACAGTTTTCCGCGTGCTTTTGTGCCTAAAACATTGAAGAAGGCGGAGTTTATGTTGGTCAGACACGATGACCAGCGCCCTCCATTGCGCCTGCGCACATGTTGAAAATAGCCGTATGTCACAGTGTTAAAGAATGCTTTAAAAAATTCCTGTATCCAGACGGTGATCCGGATCATCCCCAAAATTTAATCAGTTCTTCCTTGTACCATTTTCAACAACGCCTGAAAGTTTCATGGAAATCCGTCCAAGACTTTTTGAGTTATCTTGCTAACCAACAGACAAACAGACAAACACACAGACAAACCCCGGCAAAAACATAACCTCCTCCTGGCCTTTTCGGCCTGGCGGAGGTAACAAGTTGCGTTGGGAATGACTCGAAAAAACTGTCAGTGACTGTAAAGATCGGTAAAAATACCTAAGTTGTGGTTGAAAAAATGGCCGACTTCATAGCGAAATGCGAAGTACCAGGGAAAGCCCAGTGTGTTTATTGCAACGATTTCTTGAGTTATGGATCTCGTGGTTGTATTGCCTTAGTTGAACACTGTTTAAAACAGAAACATTTCAAAATTGTGGCTACAAGGAGATCGAACTACTCGCTCGTGCTGCGTTCAAAACGATCGATGGACACGGTCAAATTCAGATGCCAGTCAAAGTTCATCACAATCGGCGCCGATTAAAGCAATTAGTGATCGGAAGACACATTCCGAGTTAAGATTTTTTTCTCGTTATAAGTAATGTACTTGAGAATTTTTGCGTAATGAATTTGTTATGAAATAGCATGTGTAAGTTGTGACGTCATGCCTGTTTTGAAACACTAATTGCATTTGAATGCTGATTATCGATTGTTAATAGATAAATGTTATTACATATTTTCTCACAATTTGAAATGCAATCTAAGAATTTTGAATATAATTTATCATTTTTTGTTTCACTAGGAGGAGTTGCATAATGCATGTGTAAGTTTTTTTGTCATGTGGTGATGGGTTGCCTTTCCTAAGATATCTTTGCTTTTATTAGTAAACAATTTCTTTATGGTCATTGCATAAAAATATTAAACATCTTTTAGGTTTTACTTACTTTCTTAGATTATCTTTCAAATATTAAAATATACTAATATGCAACTTTTTTATATTCCTAGTAACACTAACAAATGCACACATTAATAAATCAAAATGTTTGCAGAATGTCAGTATATTTTAATAAATGGGTGATGGACTTGGTGATGGAATTTTGTTAATATTTATAATTTATTTTACTTGGTTAAATTATTTTGTCTGTTCTAGAACTATGTAAATGTAATTCTGTGTCAGTTCTAAACATATTAAATAGTAGTAAAATATAATTTAGTATTATTACATCAACATACCATTCAGATATCATAAATTTACACATGTGATGCAGCAGCAGATTAAAAAAGTAAACTATAAATGCATTTGTACTTACTTCTAACTTTAAATATAAGACCACATTTGAGCATTCTAAAACACCAGATTTCGTTAGCTTCTGCGTCCCCCAGCACCCCGGCTTAGTTTCCTCTTTTTTTCCCAAACCCCATTCTCATCCCTGCCTACAGTGTAAGAAAAATTATGTGAAAAATTAATACATTTCACTAAAGTATACACAAAAACAACCCTCTCCCCCCTCCAATTTTTCCAGAGTTCACTATCTCACCAGTTTACACAGATACAGGTCAACTGGACCCCTGACCAAGTGCGCACCCCAAGTGGACCACGGAATCCAATCTGTACATGTACAGGTACATTCTCCTTCCAGTGATTTATAAATGCTGCCCCAGATGAAAACCTGTCTGTGGGACTATAATGTTCTGAATGAGGCTTTAGAAAATTATGAATCACTTTGTAAATCACTGGATTGAAAATGTACAGATACATGAATACCGGTGTCCACCTGGGGTGCTCACAATAGTGTGCTCACATGGTCAGGGCTCCATTTCACCAGATCACGTTTACACAGTAAAACAAAGGCATAATAACCCAGACATACACTGCACAGTTACTTTTTTTTACAGGAAAAAATAGCCTACAGTGAAATAAAAATTATACTAAAAAATAATTAAATTTTTCTGCAATATACACAGTAACAAATACCCCCACACACACACCACGCACACAAAAACGTTGCCATGAGGGACCCTTGTAATTACCGCGATTGGTCAAAAGTTATTTTTATTACTATTTTTATCGATAAAGAGTAACTTAGATTATAAGACTTACCTGTCCACAACCGCACTGTCGCTGGTATTGTCCACTGGCGTGTGACGATCGTCAGCTATTCTGTTGATCAATGGAAATCTCCGTTGTTTACGTCGTCCAGGTCACCCGACCCGGTCAAGCCATCTACGACTTCATGCACGCCCTTTCGGTTTATTTTGTGAACCATTTTTCAAAACAAGTAAAATAATGGCTAATCTTACCCTGACCCTTCTGCACAGTATCACAAAGGACTGCGCGTCACACAGCGGCGGAGTCAAAAGAGATTATTACGCTCGAGAACGCATGGTATTTTACCGGAAATATAAACACTGAACTAGGCATGTAGGATGTCATTGAAGTCAGAAATTGATTGGCTAAACGACACGTCCATCGTCAGATTACTCGGCTTCAATTGGCTCGTTGTATTCGTGGTCGATGATTCAAGGTTTAAAAACCCAAATCAAGGCTCTTGTTGGTCAAATGAGATGTCAATCTCATTCTAAACCAATCAAACACTCATTTAGCTTTCTGTTTACGGCTGTGTCTGTACTGGAAGACCAGAAATACATCTTTTTTTTCCAGTGTGCACTAAGACGCACAGACGTGACTGCCCGCGGAATCTCCCGAGTTCAACCAGTTAAGACCAGACCTACCCAGAACATCCTCATCACCTCTGTTCCCTTCACCTACATGACTTAAAGTCCGCTCCAATCACCACTTTCTCCTCCTGGGAACACTGTCTACCACTTCATCCAACTTACTCCAGAATTCTTCTTTCTCTTCTACCTGACATCCAACTTGTGGGTCATACACACTGACAACATTCAACATCACACCTTTGATTTCTAGCTTCAAACTCATGATTCTGTCCGACTCCCTCTTTACCTCTTGAACACTCTTCACATACTCTTCCTTCAAGATTACTCCTACTCCATTTCTCTTCCTATCTACACCATGGCAGAACAGTTTAAATCCACCTCCAGTGCTCCTAGCCTTGCTTCCCTTCCATCTGGTTTCTTGAACACATGATACATCTACCTTTCTTCTCTCCATCATATCAGCCAACTCTGCCTTTACCAGTCATAGTCCCTACATTTAACATCCCTGCCCTCACCGCCACACTTGTATCTTTCCTTTTCTCTCTCTCCCTCCTAACACGCCTTCCCCCTCTCCTCCTCCTTGATGTTCGACCAACAGTAGCCCAGTTTCTACCGGCACCCTGTCGGTTAACAGCACCAGCGGTGGTCGTTGTTAACCTGGGCTTCAACCAATCCGGTATGAAAGCCTCATTCATCATGATCTGCATGTTTGATTTTGCAAAGGTTTTACGTTGGATGCTCTTCCTGACACAACCCTCCCCATTTACCCGGGCTTGGGACCAGCACTAAGAGTACACTGACTCGTGCACCCCCTGTGACTGGATTCCACTTGGGCTACACACAGGAGGATAATATGCCAGACTTCCCCACCAGTGATTTGGATTGGGGTGGGGGCTGATTTGAGGCTTACTGCAGTAATTGTCAATACCTTTATTTTACTGCTTCTGGTTCAGTCACAGCAGCCACTATCCTGAATCGTAAACATCAAATGTTTAATATTTACAATTCCTACCTCTGATGGAAAACCTGCTCTGCCAGAGCGAGCCAGCCCAGATGTGTCACCAGCTGCATGGTAAGTACTCACCTCATGCTATGAAGTGTATCCCCTAATTTCCAGTCTGTGGTGACATTCCATTGTGGATGCAGTCTGGTCCCAGCCTTCTAGCACTCCCCACTAGCTACATTTGTATTTTGAAGTGGCAGGGATCAGAACAAGGTTGGCATGACAAGATCATATGAGAGTTATATAAAATAACGTGACAGCTCGAGAGAGACCAAGACGGACAAGGAAGCATGATGTCCTGGCTCTCCATCAGGATTAATGTGTCCTCTAATAATGCATAAATAGTCTGGTGTGGGACAACCCCCGCAGACTAAGGACAGACAGCTCGCTACTCCTGGTTATTTTCCGCAGCACTAGTGTGATGTTAATGTGCCATTCATGCTTTGTGTTCACACGTCCTGTCCTCACTGTGACCTAGAGACAGATCAATGTGTAGATGTGACTTGTCACCTCTTTGTCCTGCAAGCTGGAGCAGGGACTGGCAATCTGCCTATTTGATATGTATGTCTCTCTCATATGCAAATGCCCGTGCGCTTTCATGCATTGTCTGTAACTGGTATAAATACCACACATATCCTGTAACTCACTCTCTCTCTGCTACTGCTCAACTGACTGCACCTGTCTCCACGCTACTGAGAGCCCTCAGGGCTCGCTCTGGGCCACTCTGCACAGCACCAGAGTGAGCTCGTGTTGGCGATGTGATTTAATAAAGGCACTTTAAACTCCTCAGCTCGCCGCTTATTATTCCATGTCGCCACACTGGTGACCCCGAACATGCACACGTTTTGTGCAAAGCAACCTTCTGGTCTGGACCGCGACACTGGTGACCGCGTCACGCTTCACGGTGAGATCTACACGCCTGAGATCTGCACATCCACGCTGAACCGGCCACTCTCACAGCTCCTCCACACGAGAGCGCACGCACCTCGTCCTCTCTCCACGACGGCAACCTCCAGGGCCGACGGAGAGCGCAGCGCGTGGACCCGAACGCACCATGGCCGCACGAGCGACAACGATCGTCTCCTCCCTCTCACCGCTCCAACGCAGCTGCACGAGCCCGGGGCACAAAGATCGTCTACTGCCTCGCACCGCTCCAAAGCAGCTGCACGAGCCCAAGGGACAGAGATCGTCTACTTCCTCGCACCGCTCCAACGCACCACGACCGAACGACGCAACAGACAACAGGGATGATCTCCAGCAAGCTCCCTGACCCTGGTTCTCCTCTCCAGCGGCCCACCCACACACGGACCCCGGCACACGCACCGGGGAGTCACGGGGACGGCGCACCACGCACGGGACACATACGGCTCCACAGACTGCCTTCCTCCTTCACCGCTGCCCTTCAGGGTTGCTCGCTCACCTGAGGCACGCATGCAGCATGCTTGAAGGATTTGTTAATAGTCTCAGCCATGGCACACATAGGGAATTCAGCTGTTTTGCGATTCCCGAGGACTTTAGGGCTGCGCCCGCACCTAAAGAGACACGCCACGTCCCTCTGCTGTTGTTTTTTCCCTCACAGCCGCCCCTGCTTTTCTGCATGGCCACGAGAGGAGCCAGAGACTAATTTTTCTTCTTGTTATCTCCGCACGCTCAACGGGACAGCCCCTCGACATCGCGGATCAACAAGCAATTTTTGCGCGGCCTGGACGATTTCACTGTCCCCGGCAACCCCCACCCCCCTCCACCTTCACCGGCACAGAGCCTTCCCTGCTCGCTGCCATGCTGCACTATAGAGGTCTCGGCCCCCAGCCGAGCCCTCTGGGGGGGAGCAGTGTGGGACAACCCCCACAGACTAAGGACAGACAGCTCGCTACTCCTGGTTATTTTCCGCAGCACTAGTGTGATGTTAATGTGCCATTCATGCTTTGTGTTCACACGTCCTGTCCTCACTGTGACCTAGAGACAGATCAATATGTAGATGTGACTTGTCACCTCTTTGTCCTGCAATCTGGAGCAGGGGCTGGCAATCTGCCTATTTGATATGTATGTCTCTCTCATATGCAAATGCCCATGCTCTTTCATGCATTGTCTGTAACTGGTATAAATACCACACATATCCTGTAACTCACTCTCTCTCTCCTACTGCTCAACTGACTGCACCTGTCTTCACGCTACTGAGAGCCCTCAGGGCTCGCTCTGGGCCACTCTGCACAGCACCAGAGTGAGCTCGTGTTGGCGATGTGATTTAATAAAGGCACTTTAAACTCCTCAGCTCGCCGCTTATTATTCCATGTCGCCACACTGGCAATTTTAATCCTGTGAAGTGTTTGTATGTCATACCAGATTTTTATCTTCTTTGACACAGTGGTGGAGGAGTAGACCTCAGAAAATAACAGACAATCCTTAGTGTCTGTGACACGATGTAAGAAGTATGGCTCAATATTCAGTATGAATTTATCTTCAATCGTCCAAATAGTTGGTTCTGTTGACTTAGAACGCTAAATAAGTGGAAAAATGTTTCTAAGTGAATTTAAATTTAGCGCTGTGTTGCAGTAATGCGATATCCGGAGACTCGCCTCGTTTCCGGATATGATGTCATGAGAGGAGTTTAATCTCGGCTGATCTGTGTGCTATCAGTGTAAACAAGCTGTTTATTAGCTTCTGTATCAGCGAAGAAATGCCGAATCGTTGCGTGACGGTTGGGTGTTCTAATTGCCCCAGTGAACATACACACGTGGACAAAATTGTTGGTACCCCTCTGTTAATGAAAGAAAAACCCACAATGGTCACAGAAATAACTTGAATCTGACAAAAATGGTAATAAATAAAAATTCTATGAAAATTAACCAATGAAAATCAGACAATGCTTTTGAATTGTGGTTTAACAGAATTATTTTAAAAACAAACTCATGAAACAGGCCTGGACAAAAATGATGGTACCCTTAACTTAATATTTTGTTGCACAGCCTTTTGAGGCAATCACTGCAAACGATTTCTGTAACTATCAATGAGACTTCTGCACCTCTCAGCAGGTATTTTGGCCCACTCCTCATGAGCAAACTGCTCCAGTTGTCTCAGGTTTGAAGGGTGCCTTCTTCAGACGGCATGTTTCAGCTCCTTCCACAGATGTTCAGTAGGATTTAGATCAGGGCTCATAGAAGGCCACTTTAGAATAGTCCAATGTTTCGCTCTTAGCCATTCTTCGGTGTTTTTAGCTGTGTGTTTTGGGTCATTATCCTGTTGCAAGACCCATGACCTGTGACTGAGACCAAGCTGTCTGACACTGGGCAGCACATTTCTCTCTACAATACCTTGACAGTCTTGAGATTTCATTGTACCCTGCATATATTCAAGACACCCTGTGCCAGATGCAGCAAAGCAGCCCCAGAACATAACAGAACCTCCTCCATGTTTCACAGTAGGGACAGTGTTCTTTTCTTGGTATGCTTCATTTTTGCGTCTGTGAACATACAGTAGAGTTGATGTGCCTTGCCAAAAAGTTCCAGTTTTGTCTCGTCTGTTCATAGGACATTCTCCCAGAAGCTTTCCAGTCTGGCTTTTTTATGATTTGTTTTCAACAGTGGTGTCCTCCTTGGTCATCTCCCATGAAGTCCACTTTGGCTCAAACAACAACGGATGGTGCGATCTGACACTGATGTACCTTGACCTTGGAGTTCACCATGAATGTGTTTAGAGGTTGTTCTGGGCTCTTTTGTTACCATTCGTATTATCCATCTCCTCCTGTGGCCACATCCAGGGAGGTTGGCTACAGTCCCATGAATCTTAAATTTCTGAATAATATGTGCAGCTGTAGTCACAGGAACATCAAGCTGCTTGGAGATGCTCTTATAGCCTTTACCTTTAACATGCTTGTCTATAATTTTCTTTCTAATCTCCTGAGACAACTCTCTCCTTTGCTTCCTCTAGTCCATGTTTAGTGTGGTACACACCATGTCACCAAATAGCACAGTGACTACTTGTCACCCTTTAAATAGGCCGACTGACTGATTACAAGTTTGTAGACACCTGTGATGTTAATTAGAGGACACATCTTGGTTGAAGATGTCCCTATGGTCACATTATTTTCAATCATTTCTAGGGGTACCATCATTTTTGTCCAGGACTGTTTCATGAGTTTGTTTTTCAAAATAATTCTGTTGAACCACAATTCAAAAGCTTTGTCTGATTTTCATTGGTTAATTTTCATAGAATTTTTATTTATTACCACTTTTGTCAGATTCAAGTTATTTCTGTGACCATTGTGGGCTTTTCTTTCATTAACAGAGGGGTACCAACAATTTTGTCCACGGCTGTATAAGCCTGTTCTCATTCTCAAAAGATCCCGATCTTCTTAAAAAATGGGCGAAGCAAGTACAGAGAACAAGGGACAAATGGCAACCAACACCATCTTATGTACTCTGTAGCGATCATTTCACTGCAGACAGTTTTGAGGAGGCGCCTACTATACAGGAATCTTTAGGCATGAAAGTTCGTTACAAACTGGTTCTAAAACCGACTGCCATACCTACAGTTTTCAAACAAAAACCCACAGCTCAAGATGATGCTGTATCAACATATCATATAGGTTTTATAGTTGTGTTAGTGTTTACTTTCCATGGATAATGCCTTTGTCTGTCGTGTGTTTCTTGTTTGGTTGTCAACTGTCATGCTACTGTTACACTGTAATTTCTCAGTTTGGGATCAATAAAGTACATCTATCTATCCATCCATCCATCCATCGCAGAGAAGCAACAGTGTCAAAACTCGCCCAGAAAAGAGTAAGTCCCTTTGTTTTAGGGTGTGATAGAGGTGTGTGTACACATCAGATCGGCAAAACAATTGGGGTGTTTAGTTCCAATCTCAAAACAAGAAACACATTATGGATATTTTATCTGTAGTTTTGTCATTAGTGTCATTATTTCTTTAACCTGCAAACCCACATATTTGTATGTGTGTGTGTGTGTATATACATATATCCATATCTATATATCGAGAGAGAGATTGATCGATCTGGGTGAAATATTTTGGGCTTTTGTCCCTGCTTAAGAGTGTTTAATATTGCAATTAATTATTTCATTTAGGAAGTCTCAGAACTGCTGACAAAATAAGCCAGAAGCGATGATCACCAGTGAAGAACTTCAAGAGGAACATGAAGAAACAGGCATATCTTCAAGCAACATTTTTCAACTTACATATCTGCACATTATGACAGTAAAGACCCATAAATAATGTTGTATAACATATGTCATGCTTTACCCAGAAAAGATAATAAAACAAAGAAATCAATTGTGATGCACTTTGTGAACAGAAGGGTAAAGAATGACATACTGAGGCAGGCCAGAAAACTACGGGGAACAGAAGTTTACCTAAATAAACATCTAACAAAAACCAATGCTGAAATAGCACGGCAAGCACGGATGCTGAAAAGACAAAATAAGATACAGGCAACATGGACAAGAAATTGTAGAGTTTGGATCAAACTAAATGGAACACCTGAGGAAGCAAAGAGTATAATAATCAGGGATGTTACTGACTTAAATAAATACAGATAAACACTGATTAAGAAAATTAAGAGACTATAAAAATCCATATCCACACACACGTCAATAGTTCTTTTGACATACCATGTCAATGTACTTTAAAAAAAATAAATAAATAAACAAAACAAACAAAAAAACTTATGACTGACTTGAGTAGACATCAATTATCCCCAGTTGGAGGAAGTCATTTGACACAGAGTGAGGAAATTCACACTCTGAAAATATGCCATTATGCTGAACATAAACTACAAGAGATGGAAAATGATATTGATCCTGATAACCACTTTTTCAATAATATTCATAATCATTGTGAATATTACACTGAAAAGCAATTCAAAAGTCAAGTGCAACTAGATGGTAAACTATCAATAATACACTTCAGCAGCAGAAGTCTTAACAAAAACTTTCCACAGATTCAGGACTATTTAAAACAGCTAGACAGAAAATTTACAGCTATCGCAGTCTCTGAAACTTGGCTTAATGAAGAGCAGGCTCCCCTGATGGCAATAGAGGAATATCAGATGTTTCATATTAACAGATCTCAAAAAAAAGGGTGGTGGTGTTGCACTGTATATTGATGACCTGTATAGGTGTAAACTTGTAAATGGAATGTCCTTTGCACTACCAGGGATTTTGGAATGTGTTACTGTTGAGATTGACCAAGATAAAACAAAAAATCTAATTATAAGTTATATATTGGGCTGCACGGTGGCGAAGTGGTTAGCACTGTGGCAGCACAGTTTACCCTTGGCCGGGGGATCGTGGGATCGTGGGTTCGATCCCAGCCCCCGACCAACAGTGATCTGTGTGGAGTTTGCATGTTCTCCCCGTGTATGTGTGGGTTTACCCCGGGATT
This sequence comes from Pholidichthys leucotaenia, assembly GCA_020510985.1. Classification (NCBI taxonomy): domain Eukaryota; kingdom Metazoa; phylum Chordata; class Actinopteri; order Cichliformes; family Pholidichthyidae; genus Pholidichthys; species Pholidichthys leucotaenia. The sequence goes on along the minus strand of CM035844.1, from coordinate 80,928,081 downwards.
TCTCCGGTTTCCTCCCACATGCCAAAAACATGCAGGTTAGGTTAATTGGAGACTCTAAAGTGGCCCTAGGTGTGAATGTGTGTGTGAATGGTTAAGGGATAGCGCCGTATTGTGGCTGCTTCATCCATCCAGGTGGTGGATGACCCTCAATTTCTCCTCTGGGGATCAATAAAGTATACTAAATCTAAAAATCTAAATCTAAAAAAAAAATCTATAGAACGCCGGGAACTTGCATTGAGACATTCAGAGATAAATTAGTTGAGCTGTACAATAATATTACTAGTAAGAAAATGGTTGTAATTTGTGGAGACTTCAATATTGATTTACTAAATCCATATCAACAAAATGTAATTACAGAGTTCATGAATTCTATGTACAGCATGAGTCTATATCCCACAATAACACATCCCAGTAGAATCACAGTTCACACTGCTACACTTATTGACAAGCTGTTTGTTAATATTATTGATAAGAAAATAGAAAGTGGATTATTGATAAATGATATAAGTGACCATTTGCCAACCTTTGCACTTATCCATGGCCACACGGGGGCCAAAACAGAAAAAATTTTAAAATCGTTCAGATACAAATCACCAAATGCAATCAGTTCTTTTAAAGAAGACTTGCTAACTAACTAACTAACTAACCTGCACTTATATAGCGCTTTTCTAGTCACAAAGACCACTCAAAGCGCTTTCATTAATACTAACCCTCTATTCTAAGGGCCTATAGGAAACAGATATCTAGGGACAATTTAGAACAGCCAATTAACCTAACATGCATGTTTTTGGCATGTGGGAGGAAACCGGAGAAATCCCGGAGTAAACCCACGCAACACGGGGAGAACATGCAAACTCCACACAGATCACTGTTGGTCGGGGGCTGGGATCGAACCCATGATCCCACGATCCCCACAATCCCCCGGCCAAGGGTAAACTGTGCTGCCGCAGTGCTAACCACTGCGCCACCGTGCAGCCCAAGCAAGCTGAAGCAAGACTGGACAAAAGTCTACGTATCAGATGTAAATGAAGCCTATGACACATTTATAAACATTGTAACCACTCTTTATGAAAAAAAATTGTCCATTAGTAAAGAAAAAGCTTAAACAGAAATTTGCCGATAAGCCATGGTTAACCAAAGGATTACAAAAGGCGTGTAAAAAGAAAAAGTTATTATATAAAGCTTTTCTAAAGAAAAGGACAAAAGAAGCAGAGCAGCGGTATAAAACATACAAAAATAAGTTAACATATATAATAAGATGTAGTAAAAGAGACTATTACAGTAAAGAACTGGAGAAAAACAGAGACAATATTAAAAATACATGGACAATACTTAACAATATGCGCCACCGTGGCTGCACGGTGGAGCAGTGGTTAGCACTGTGGCAGCACAGTTTACCCTCGGCCGGGGGATCACGGGGATCGTGAGATCGTGGGTTCGATCCCAGCCCCCGACCAACAGTGATCTGTGTGGAGTTTGCATGTTCTCCCCGTGTTGCGTGGGTTTACTACAGGATTTCTCCGGTTTCCTCCCACATACCAAAACATGCAGGTTAGGGATACGGAGCGCTTGCGCACGCAGCGACTGGCAGCTGGTGGCTTGTCACCAGACTGCAAAACAAATCTACCTACGGGTACAAAATAAGTAATAAAAAATATATATATATTCTTGGAAATAAAAACAGAAATATAAGCTACCCAACCAACTTTTCAAAAAATAATAAAACGACTCAGAGTGTGAATGCAGCTTCACCTGCAGATGAATTTAATAACTTTTTTGTTAACATTGGTCCTAATTTGGCTCGAGAAATACCCATTACAGCACCCACAGGTGATACAATAAGCAAAAACACTGCTATAAAAGACTCCATTTTCATAAAGAACACAGATGAGAGAGAGGTTATTGAAATTGTTAAATTGTTTAAAAGTAAGATATCTACGGACTGTGATGGTATTGACATGCTCTTAGTCAAAACTATTATTGAATGCTTAGTGAAACCACTGACGTATATTTGTAACCTGTCTCTCCAAACAGGTATATTTCCCAATGCAATGAAAATAGCTAAAGTAATTCCGATATACAAGACGGGTGACAGAGGGGAACTTTCAAACTATAGACCAATTTCACTATTGCCGCAATTTTCCAAGATACTTGAAAAAATATTCTATGAGAGAATTGACAACTTCATAATGAAGAATAATTTATTGTGTAAGCAGCAATATGGGTTCAGACACAAGAGGACAACTGCATTTGCTCTAATGGAATTTATAGAAAAAATATCAACTGCTGTTGAAAATAAAGAGTATTCAGTTGGGGTATTCCTGGATCTTAAAAAAGCATTTGATACAGTGGACCATATTATTATTCCACCTAGCTGCAATGCTCCGTACTGTGGGTGTTTATATATTTACATATTTATTCCATCTAGCTACAATGCTCTGCACTGTGTGTTCATATATTCATATATTTATTCCATCCAGCTACAATGCTCTGCACTGTGTGTCTGTGTGTGTGTGTATATATATATATTCTATAGTAATACGTACATATGTTTATTAGCTGCTCTTGCTTGCTTGTTTTTTTTTTCTTGCCTTCTGATTGTTGCTCTGAGTGTTGCTATCCCTGTGCTGTTGCAATCCTGGAATTTCCCCGTTGTGGGACTAATAAAGGCTTATCTTATCTTATCTTATTAAAGAAACTACAAAATTGTGGTATTAGGGGAGTAGCACTGTCCTGGTTATGTAGTTACTTAAAGAACAGATATCAGTATGTATGTGTTGGTAACAAAAACTCACAGTTACTGAAGGTTACTTGTGGAGTCCCACAGGGTTCAGTTTTGGGGCCATTGTTATTCAATATGTATATAAATGATATATGTAAAGTTTCAGAAAAAATGCATTTAATATTGTTTGCCAATGACACTAATTTATTATGCAGTGGAAGCAATTTGGAACAACTTTTGGATACACTCGGAAAGGAATTAGGAAAGCTTAAACTGTGGTTTGATTCAAACAAATTAACGCTCAATTTAAGTAAGACAAAATTTATAGTTTTTAACAACCATCACAACAACTTAGTATGTATACTCAGTGTAAATGGTGTAGAGATTGAAAGGGTATCTGAAACTAAATTTATTGGTGTAATAATTGATAATAAACTGTGTTGGAAGTCACATATTAATTATATTAAAGGTAAAATATCCAAATCAATTGCAATACTACACAGAGTGAAATATTTGCTGAATCAACCCACACTATATACCTTGTATATAGTGTGGGCAGCACAGTGGTGCAGTGGTTAGCACTGTTGCCTTACAGCTAGAAGGTTCCTGGTTCGAATCCCCAGGCTGGCAGGGGTTGGAACCTTTCTGTGTGGAGTTTGCATGTTCTCCCTGTGCTGCGTGGGTTTACTCCGGGGGCTCCGGTTTCCTCCCACAATCCAAAGACATGCATGTTAGGTTAATTGGCTTTTCTAAATTGTCCCTAGATATCTGTTTCCTATAGGCCCTTAGAATAGAGGGTTAGTACTAGTGAAAGCGCTTTGAGTGGTCTTTGTGACTAGAAAAGCGCTATATAAGTGCAGGTTAGTTAGTTAGTTAGTTGTATCATTCATTAATACTCCCATACATGACATATTTTACTGAAGTATGGGGAAATACATATAAAACAAACATATATCCAGTCTTTATGCTTCAGAAGAGAGCTATTAGAATAATAAACAAAGCAGCTTAGAGGGAACCAAAAAACCCACTTTTTCTTAAATTAAAAGCTCTCAAGTTGAAAGATTTGGTTGACTTTAAAACTGCAGTAATAATGTTTAAAGTGAAGAATCTATCACTGCCCGCAAATATCCAAAAGCTGATCCAAATAAGGGAGAAACAATATCATTTCAGAGGAACATGTATATTTCAAAAACCTTCAGTGAGAACTACCACCAAGCAACACTGTGTTTCAGTGCAAGGAGTCAGATTATGGAACGATTTTGGACCTGAATTAAAATCATGTACAACGCTTGGACAATTTAAAAAAAACTAAAGGAAGAAATACTCCAAACATATATACAAGATGACATATAAAATCAGATAAGGATTGTCATATCCAGTCTGTGTTGTGTTGTTGCTTAGTTTTTGTTTTGTTTTGTTTTTTGTCACATTTTGTTTTAGCTTTGTTCTGAATTGTAATCGCTCTTGTTCGTTTTTCTTTTGAATTCTTGGATGGAACATGGGTGGGCAATATAAGCTGCGGCTTCAGCCATCACCCATTTTGGATAACTTATGTTGAACTGTATAATCAGAGGAGTTATTGTCTAATTTGACCTTGTTGGATTTTCTTTCCCCCTTTGTTATATTATTCTGTTTCTTTTAATCTGTACTTTTAATCTATCCGAAATAAAGATTGATTGATTGATTCAAGACTTTTAACAATTAGGCAACTGTTATTTAAGTTTTGTTTACAAACCCGCCGATGTGACCAGAATTTCTCTGACGAGAAAAAAAATTAGCACACTTGATTTTATATTTTTTTCTACCGAAAGTAAAATCCTCTCCCATGAATTTTGAAGCCAAGTATTTACTCCAAATGGAATGACTTTGTGTTAAAAAACGTTATATTACTTTTTTCATTTTTCATTTTTATAAATCTCATTGCCTACCGAAACTGAATATCTGAGCTTTTTTTTTTTTTTCCCCGACCACCCGATCAGGCAAATTAAAAAAAAAAAAAAAAAAAAAAATTGAAGCCAAAATTTCTAAACCAAACGATTAAATAATTATCGCCTTATGTGGATCTATCTGTATATTACCATTCAGTGTTTTGGAGGCGACTGATGTCCATCTCTAACCCTTCACCGTCGGACCCTTCATCCTCTGAAATGTGCGAGTCATCGTCGCTTCCTGAACGATATGGTTCAAATAAATAGGGTTGCAGTCCTTTGTTAGAACCAACTCGCTCTTCTTCATCACTCGGTCCTGCTTCTTCCTCAAAAACTATCGACAAATCGCTCGAATCTTCACTGAAATCGTTCACAACTTCCTCCACTTCGGTGTACTCAGCCATGCTTGTTTACATATTGGGTTCGACATCACAATATGGCAGCGCCGTTTGACCCAATTTTGACAAACAAACATCACAATCTGGTGCATCACAATGTAATTTATGGTAGTATATGGGGGAAAAAAATTACTGAATTTTTTTGTCTACACAGAATAAAAACACAGTAGTTCTTCTTTCTAATGATGTCTTGGTTGAATTATGTCACAGACTCTTTAGTTTCTTCATGAACAAACCTATACTATGTAGTAGATACCATGACATTTCCTTGTGTGGGGAATACAGCATCTGTCAAAAATAGACTCATGTTTTTAAGTGACCAGTTTCAGAGAGACTGATGTGTTCTGCAATGTACCGTACCTGGCAGAGAGTAAAACACCGACTAGAATGGGAGCCATTTGCTACAGTGACTGTATCGCAACCGTAACTGGACACAACCGGAGTCTGGAGATCGAGGGATAAAGCTGTACCTATACCATCTTCTAGTTTTTAAAATCTGTACATTTTCAGCTTTTTGTGGTAAAAGCAAAAGGAGCCAATACAAAGTTCACCTGCATCTGTTGCCCATCTGTCCATATTCGACAAGAATCGCTACTCCTAGGCCAGGAGTGTCCACTCATGCCTTGGAGTGCCACGACCCTGCATGACTTGTGTACCTCAGCCAGTGTCTTCAACAGGTAACTTCAGGAATTGATTGATGAGTGAAAACACCTGCGGAATAGACTGGGTGGGTCTTGGCTTTCCATGGCACATGATTGGACATTCCAGGGCTAGGCAATTGCCCTGATGCTCATCAAACTCTCACACAACAATCCTCAGCTGGGTCTGCATCAATACCTGAAGTACACTTGCCACCTAACTATAGACTGTTGAACTCCATGCTACAAAAACAAATTGTTCCATTCGAATAATGAGCCTTTCACTTGAGACGTCTGGAAAGTATATGAAGAAACTACTGGACTGTCAACAATTCAATTAAAATGAGAGATGCAGAGCAAGGAAGAGTTCCTGCTGTTTTTGGAGAATATCCTGGTCACCCAGCCCACTGCAGCAGTGGATGGGGAATGATGATAATATAAAAACGCTAATTAGAAAGCATGAATAACACAGAGGTACTTGTCAGTCAGTGAACAGTATTGTAGCCTTGTGTAAGGGGCAAATGTGTGACCGTGTAAACTGCTGTCTGCAAACAGAAAGGGAAGTTGAGTCACAGTTGCGTTATATTTCAATTAGGGATGGGCATATCGTTACTCAAGCATTGATCCTTTGATACTAGCTGGTTGATACTTTTAAAAATATTGCGATACCACTATGTTAATACAAAACGTGCAATTTGTTTTCACTTCTGAGAGTTTTAAGCATTAAATTTATGTGTGAAAACTGGTGAAAAACCAGCCCAAGCATATTTTAGAGATGGTCTGTTGTGTCACATGACTATGGCAGCTTATCAGATGTCAGCGCTGAAGACTCACTGTGCAGCCAAGCTTACCCACGTGCAGAGTGAGCTCAGCAGCGTTGGGGGCGGCAGAAGTATTATTTCTGAAATGTTACACCATTCATCCAAATTTTATGGTGATACCAAGCAGCATAAAATTTGAAAAAATAAACAAAATAAGCACTATTTAAGTTTGTAAAATAATACAATTCAAAAAAAAACATTGCATTGTGAAAAAAAATTATGCATATATGCTGCTTGGTATTACCATAGAATTTGGATGAATGGTGAAACATTTCAGAAGTAAAAAAAAAAAATACTTGAATCCAGTTCAGAATCTTCACCAAATTATTAAACTGAATTGATTTTGCATTCATTTTAAGTCTTAATTATTTTTTTATTATAACTGAAAAAAAATCATTTATTCTTATTTACTTTGCTCATTGTTTTATTATCATTTTATAAGCATTTCTTTCAAGTGTTAATGTTCATGAGTTTTATTCATATTTCATATTGCCCTTTCAATAAAGTTGTTAATGAAACTGCAATCATGTGATTTTGGGCAAAAAGCATCTGTATCAAAGAAAAAGTCCCATAAATTAATGATAGCGTATCGAAAGGAAAAATGTTGGTATCGACCGTCCCTAATTTCAATCAGACTTTAAACTGCTGCAGCAGTCTACAAATGTAGTAACCTTGCCTTATCAGGCAACAAAGGTGCATTTATAAGATGTGAACATATCCGGGTCAGCCATGACAGTGACTGAGTGACTCTATTTCAGACAGGCACCCCCTGGTGGTTTTCATTCAGATGCCATGTGGAAACCAGGATTGTACTTCAGCAAGCCATGGGAATGGCTTTCTGAACTTACTCATATGAAGATACTGGCAGTTATCGCCATAAACCATTATCTCCGTAATAGAAATTTGTCATCATAAATGAATTATGAATATTTTTAAACTATCTTATATCATCCCACCTCCAGTTCATACTGTCTGCAATGAAAGAAAAGTCAACTTTCAGCTACTTTCCAGCTGTTGGTAGCGGGTAAATCCAGGCTGTTTTCACTTCCCTGCTGAGCAGATTGAGCAGCAGGCGAGAGCGCACAGTGATCAGTTCAAATCTTCCATGAAGAATACAGGGAACAGGAAGCCGGCAGGTAAATACTGAGGTGTTTTAGAGAGACGGAGAACAACCCAGGCAGCTGACAGAGGACTGGTGGTGTTAAGCAGCCGCAGGAGGCCTGAGCACCTTCAGTGTAACACCCCCACCAGGCTGATGAGACACTTGGATTAAAGGAGCGAGTCTCAGCCTGAGTGATGATGACAGGTGTGTCACTGATAGCCTCCACTTTACCTCACAGCGTGGGGTTGTCCATCAGAACATAATGTTATAGTGTACAGCAATTTAAGTGGAAATTAGAATGTACAAGGGGAGGATGGTGTAAATCCTGAGGTGCTTCAAGATCAGAGCGCTAATGTGGCTGTGATTAAAGTGAAGCTCAGGGATTAGTACTCCCCATGAGTGTAAATTTGCTAAATTAACCCACCACACAGTGTTTTTGCCATGTAAATGGGAATAAAAAGAGCATGTATGAATGAACTGCCGGTGCTCCAACAGCACACGCATCGCACCAACATCAGCCCGATGTTCCAAGTTTCCATCGGAAATACATCTTATTCCCGGTGGAAACTTGCTGGTGTTGGCCATGTGTGCTGCTGAGGTGTGTGCATGCTTCTGAGGACCAGTACTGGTTTTACAAAGACCCTCACAATGATGGCACAAAGGGGTCTGCTTTATAAATTTTCCATGTGTACAAAACTGTTACTGAAAAAACTTTCCTTGCCCAAGTCCTGATTCACTTCATTCTACATTACAGTGGTGCTTGAAAGTTTGTGAACCCTTTAGAATTTTTTACATTTCTGCATAAATGTGACCTAAACCATCATCAGATTTTCATACAAGTCCTAAAGGTAGATAAAGAGAACCCAGTTAAATAAATGAGACAAAATATTTTACTTTTCCATTTATTTATTGAGGAAAATGATCCAGTATTACATTTCTGTTTTTGATTGATACTATTTATTTTGAACGAGACAACATAAAACAAGAATAAAAACAAAAAAAAAATCCAAATGCAGCCCTAAAAGGAACAGGACTGAAGCCAAAAGCTTCTCTTGCCCTGTCCCATCCATAACTAATGAATATACAGTGGGGAAAAAAAGTATTTAGTGAGCCATCAATTGTGCAAGTTCTCCCACTTAAAAGATGAGAGAGGTCTCCAATTTTCATCATAGGTATACCTCAACTATGAGAGACAAAATGAGGGGAAAAAAATCCAGAAAATCACATTGAAGGATTTTTAATGAATTAATTGGTAAATTCCTCGGTAAAATAAGTATTTGGTCAATAACAAAAGTTCATCTCAGTACTTTGTTATATACCCTTTGTTGGCAATGACAGAGGTCAAACGTTTTCTCTAAGTCTTCACAAGGTTTTCACACACTGTTGCTGGTATTTTGGCCCATTCCTCCATGCAGATCTCCTCTAGAGCAGTGATGTTTTGGGGCTGTCACTGGGCAACATGGACTTTCAACTCCCTCCAAAGATTTTCTATGGGGTTGAGATCTGGAGACTGGCTAGGCCACTCCAGGACCTTGAAATGCTTCTTACGAAGCCACTCCTTCGTTGCCCGGGCAATGTGTTTGGGATCATTGTCATGCTGAAAGACCCAGCCACGTTTCATCTTCAATGCTGTTGCTGGTGGAAGGAGGTTTTCACTCAAAATCTCACGATACATGGCCCCATTCATTCTTTCCTTTACACGGATCAGTCGTCCTGGTCCCTTTGCAGAAAAACAGCCCCAAAGTATAATGTTTTCACCCCCATGCTTCACAGTAGGTATGGTGTTTTTTCTCCTCCAAACACGACAAGTTGAGTTTTTACCAAAAAGTTCTATTTTGGTTTCATCTGACCATATGACATTCTCCCAGTCCTCTTCTGGATCATCCAAATGCTCTCTAGCAAACTTCAGACGGGCCTGGACATGTACTGGTTTAAGCAGGGGGACATGTCTGGCACTGCAGGATTTGAGTCCCTGGTGGCGTAGTGTGTTACTGATGTAGCCTTTGTTACTTTGGTCCCAGCTCTCTGCAGGTCATTCACTAGGTCCTCCTGTGTGGTTCTGGGATTTTTGCTCACTGTTCTCGTGATCATTTTGACCTCACGGGGTGAGATCTTGCGTGGAGCCCCAGATCGAGGGAGATTATCAGTGGTCTTGTATGTCTTCCATTTTCTAATAATTGCTTCCACAGTTGATTTCTTCACACCAAGCTGCTTACCTATTGCAGATTCAGTCTACCCAGCCTGGTGCAGGTCTACAATTTTGTTTCTGGTGTCCTTTGACAGCTCTTTGGTCTTGGCCATAGTGGAGTTTGGAGTCTGACTGTTTGGATCTTCGATCCAAGATGGCGCCCACAGCGGTCGACATGGTGCTTCGCTGCGCTCTTTGTTTGTTTTTGTTTGTCAATTGTGTGTCTGCTTGCACTTATACCCATGAAGAACTTTTAAATATCAGGACTTTGACCCCCACGGACCTCCTCCCAGTTTTTCTAGCCCCTGCCGCCGATCTGGTTTATTGTTTGGCTCGGAAAGTGAGACGGCGGAAGAGAGGAAGACGAGCGGGCGCTCTCGTGCGACTTCGCAGGAGAGGCTCGCGAACGGCGCTGCCTGGCATATTTCTGTCCAATACCAACTCTCTCTCTAACAAGGTGGATGAACTGAGACTGCTGATGCGTTTTAAGGACCTCGCCTCCTCAGCTGTCCTCTGCTTTACTGAGACCTGGCTCCGGGAAAATATACCGGACAGCGCGCTGCGCCTCGACGGCTTCCAGCTCTTCCGTGCTGATCGTGACACAGAGCTTTCCGGCAAGACCACAGGAGGCGGAGTCTGCTTCTACATCAACTGTAGCTGGTGCTCTGATGTAACGGTAATTTCCAAACACTGTTCTCCTGCCTTGGAATTTCTTGTTATCAACTGCAAGCCTTTTTATTCCCCACGGGAGTTTGCTTCTTTTATACTGATCGCTGTGTACGCCCCTCCCGACGCGGACACGCGCGAAGCTCAGCGCGTGCTCGCGGATCACATTCAACACACAGAGCGGAGTTTTCCAGACTCGCTGATTATTGTGGCTGGCGACTTTAATCAGTGCAATCTGAGCCACGATCTCCCCCGCTACAAACAGTTTATTAAATGCCCCACCAGAGGATTAAACACACTGGATCACTGTTACACCACAGTGAAAGACGCATATCACGCTGTCCCTCGAGCTGCGCTGGGATTATCTGATCACGTGATGGTTCACCTCATTCCCACATACAGACAGAGATTGAAGCTCACTAAACCTGTTGTGAGCACTACGAAGATACGGACCAGTGATGCTGAGGAGAAGCTGGAAACGTGCATGGAAATATCTGACTGGGGCATGCTTAAAGGAGCCACGCATGATCTGGATGAGTACACGGACACTGTGAACTCATATATCCACTTTTGTGAAGAGAACATTCTTCCATCACGCACCAGGGTGAGTTACTCTAATGACAAACCCTGGTTCACAGCTAAGCTCAGACAGATCAGGAAGGAGAAGGAAGCAGCGCTGAAAAGTGGAGATAGGGACTGCTACAGGGAGGTTAAATACCGGTTTAACAGAGAGCTGAAGAGGGCTAAATCTGTGTACTCAGAGAGACTCCAGCAGCAGTTCACTGCTAATGATTCGGCTTCCGTGTGGAGAGGACTGAGGCAGATCACCAACTATCGGCCTCAGGCTCCTAAAGGTCAGGATGACAAAGCCCTTTGTCAGAGATTGTCCCAACACTATGCCCGTTTTGACACCTCGTCATCTGTGTCCAACTCCCCCCCTCCCTCCAGCTCCACAGCCTCCACATTCCCTACTTCATTTAAGGCACCCCCCCCACCTCCCCCCCTCCCCTTATCATCAGTGAGCAGGATGTGCTCAAACAGTTCTCCAGACTGAACCCGCGCAAGGCCCCCGGCCCAGACGGCGTGTCTCCCTCCACCCTGAGACTCTGTGCGAAACAGCTGGCTCCTGTATTCACAGACATTTTTAACACCTCCCTTAAGTTATGCCACGTGCCGTCCTGCCTCAAATCCTCCACCATCATCCCTGTCCCCAAGAAGCCACGGATCACTGGACTTAATGACTACAGACCTGTAGCGCTCACCTCTGTAGTCATGAAGTCCTTTGAGCGCCTGGTCCTGTCCCACCTCAAGTCCATCACCACCCCTCTCCTGGACCCGCTGCAGTTTGCCTACCGAGCCAACAGGTCTGTAGACGATGCAGTCAACCTGGCCCTCCACTCCATCCTGCAGCACCTGGACTCCCCGGGAACCTACACCAGGATCCTGTTTGTGGACTTCAGCTCTGCATTCAACACCATCCGCCCCGCTCTGCTCCGGGACAAGCTGTCCCTGCTCAACGTGCCTGACTCCCTCTGCAGGTGGATCATCGACTTCCTGACGGACCGGAGGCAGCATGTGCGGCTGGGAAAGACTGTCTCAGACTATACTAGCATCAGCACCGGATCACCCCAGGGCTGTGTACTTTCCCCCCTACTCTTCTCCCTTTACACCAACTCCTGCACCTCCAGCCACCAGTCTGTCAAGTTGATCAAGTTTGCGGACGACACCACCCTCATCGGGCTCATCTCCAACGGCGACGAGTCCGCCTACAGGAGAGAGGTGGCCCAGCTGGCGTCCTGGTGCAGCAATAACAACCTGCAGCTGAACGCTCTGAAGACAGTGGAGATGATTGTAGACTTCAGGAAAGTCACTACTCCTCTGCCCCCCCTCACCCTCTCAGGCTCTCCCATCACCACTGCTGATTCCTTCCGCTTCCTAGGCACTACCATCACCAGGGACCTCAAATGGGAGCTGACCATCAGCTCACTCATCAAAAAAGCCCAGCAGAGGATGTTCTTCCTGCGGCAGCTGAGGAAGCTCAAGCTACCCACCAAGATGTTAGTGCAGTTCTACACAGCCATCATCGAGTCCATCCTCACCACCTCCATAACCGTGTGGTACGCAGGAGCCACTGCCAGGGACAGACTAAGGCTGCAGCGCGTCGTGCGCACTGCTGAGAAGGTGATCGGCTGCAAGCTCCCATCTCTCCAGGATCTGTACATCTCCAGGACCCGGAGGCGTGCTGGCCGGATCATAGCCGATCCCTCACACCCTGGTCATGTACTGTTTGCCCCCCTCCCCTCTGGTAGAAGACTTCGGTCCATCCAGACTAAAACCTCCCGTCACATGAACAGCTTCTTCCCCTCTGCCATTAGACTGCTGAACACTAAGTGACTCTCGTGCACCATGTACAGCAGCTCAACCAGACTCATGTCAATCATCACTGTTTTCTTCCTGCATTACCGACTGCACTATATAGTTCTCCACAGTATCTGCTGCTGGCTAATATATATATATATTTTAACTGTTGACCAGTATCACTTAATCTTATCCTACACTTTATTACATGTATAGTTTATTTCTCTTATCTTATCATGTTTAATGTTGCAGCATTGTACCGAGACAAATTCCTAGTTTGTGTACTACATGAACAATGGCAATAAACCTGATTCTGATTCTGATTCTGATTCTGATTCTGAGGTTGTGTACAGGTGTCTTTTATACTGATGAGTTCAAACAGGTGCCATTAATACAGGTAATGAGTGGAGGACAGAGGAGCCTCTTAAAGAAGAAGTTACAGGTCTGTGAGAGCCAGAAATCTTGCTTGTTTGTAGGTGACCAAATACTTATTTTACTGAGGAATTTACCTATTAATTCATTAAACATCCTTATGATGAAAATTGGAGACCTCTCTCATCTTTTAAGTGGGAGAACTTGCACAATTGTTGGCTGACTAAATACTTTTTTGCCCCACTGTACCTGCTTGCTCAGTGGATCAAAAAAGTCTACACACCCCTGTTCAAATGCCAGGCTTTTGTGATGTTAAAAATGAGACCAAGATAAATCATTTCAAAACTTTTTCTATCATTGATGTGACCTATAACCGTACATTTATGGATGTAAATGTGGTTTTATGAATGAAAGTGAACCTGTAACCATGTGACACCGATCCTCTGGGCAGGAGCATTATACCAAATTAATCACACCTGTGGATGCACACCCCATATATACCCCCTGCATCCATCCACTCTTCCTCTTTCTGACGACTGGGAGGAGCCTGCCTCCACCGATGAAGGACAATGAATTGTTACAGTTTCACTTTCATTCATAAAACCGCGTTTACATCCATAGAAGTACATTTTATTTCATTTCAGCAAACCTGTAACCACGTGACAACTGTATACCAAATGAGTCCTAAGGAGAATGGGAGGGCGTCACCCACAGGTCAAAGGAGCACAATACCCCAACACACCATTAAGCACAAACAGTCAGATGAGTTTGGCTCCTCTATTGTACTTACCTGAGTATGTACAAGTTAAACCGGTTCCTACAGGTAACTGGAGCTGAACAAAAACCCATTCCAAGCACAAGGCACCTGCCAGCTCAACAAGAGAAAAGTAAGATACAACTAAGAATCTGTTGCAACCCCTAGAACAGATGAGGGGATGACTGATAAGGCCAGATTGAGCCTATAGAAGTGGGTGAACGTTGAGGAAGAAGCCCAGCCAACAGCCGCACATACATCCTCCAGGGGTGCTCCTTAAACAACGCCCACATAGTGGCCATTCCCCGAGTTGAGTGAGCCACCAGCCTATCTGGCTTTCCCACTCCAACCTCTACATATGCAAAGCAATCAGGTCAACTATCCAATGGGACAGGCGCTGCTTAGGAATAGGCCTGCCCATTGTGGATTCCCCATAGGACATAAAAAGCTTGTCTGAAGAACAGACAGAACTCGTACGTTCAACATAAAGCTGTAGGGCCCCACTGGGCACAACTATGAAGCCTCTCAGCATCTGAAAAAGTGTGCGGGGGAGGGTAGAAGGCCTCAAGCACAAGAGAGCGGGAACAAACCCACTAGCCAGCCCCTTGGGCTGAAGCTGGGTTGGCCGCAGGTGAACCACCTGATCACCATCAAACCTAAGGCATGTTGCATCCACAGAGAGCGCATTCAGTTCACCGACCCTCTTGACTGAGACAACTGCCAAGAAAACGCAGTCTTCCAAGAGAGCAGATGAAAGTCAGCACTGGGGAGTGGCTCAAAAGGGGGTAAGCACAGGGCCCTAAAAACTGTCTGGAGAAACTAAGTGAGCAGCACAGATGCCGAGATGGACGGCTCCATTTCACGCCTCTCAAAAAACTGCTTAGCCAAGGGAAGCGCCCCATGAGACAAGCCATCACATTACTCATGGACAATTGACACTGCCGCCAGATAGCCCCTGATAGTCGACTCTGCCCGACCTAGGGCGAAGAGGTACTGGAGGTAAGACAAGATGACAGAGATGTGACATGACAAGGGATTCTTCCCCTTGGTCCAACACCAGTTCAAAACACCCTCCACCTCACACTGCATTGCAGCTGGGTAGATGGGGCCCGTGAAGCCTGCACATTGTCGATAACCTCCTTCTCCAAGCCCAGTTTCCACAATTGCTCCCATCCAAGGGCCATACATGAGACCTCAGGAGCTGGGAATTCAGATGCCAACTCCCGCCCTGTGCCTGTGAGAGCATATCCCGTCTGATTGGGAGAGGCCAAAGATGGCCCCCCAACATCTTGTGGATCTCCGCCATCCATGGTCTTGTGGCGAATTTGGGCCACCAAAACTACTTGAACAGACAACACTCTCGGCTTCATGAGGAAGACTGGCAGAAGAGGCAGTAGTGGAAATGCAAACAGCTCACTGGAGGCAAGGCATGCTCAGAGCATCTGTAGCTAGTAGATCTGGCAGGCTCAAGCCCACACGAGCAGATGACACACCCTCGCATGGAGAGGGGAACCCCAGTTTGTCCTGCTGGTTGTTGTACGACACCACAGCCGTGCTGTCCGTCCATACAAGAATTTTTCTGCCCTGAATGACGGGAAGGAAAAGCCCCAGAGCCAAACGCACCGCTTCCATCTTGGAATGGTTCATATGCCAAGACTGCTGTGCCAGAGCCCAGTGTCCCTGAACAAACCTGCCCTCTCAGACTGCACCCCAGCCTGCTTGGGAGGCATCAGTTGTAATGATCACCTTGCAGGCCTCTTGGCCCAGGGGAACACCATCTCAGACTGCTGATGAGTGTCTCCACCACCTGAGAACCATGACGCTCCTTCGTAAGAAGTAGCCTCCTCCTTTTGTCTCTGGGCAAAACCACCTTCTGAAGTGCGAATCACCGCTGAAGGGGATAAGTATGTACAAGCCCAGTGGCACCACCTGGGCAGCTGCAGTAAAGAGACCTAAGATCCTCTGGCACTGCTGCACTGAGACCGTCCTCTGTGAGAAGCAGCTCCTGATACATTCCCTGATAGTATGCCTTCTCTTTGGAGTCAGAGATGCCCTCATGGCAACTGAATCCAGGGTGAGCCCCAAGTACTCGACAACTTTTGTTGGAACCAGGCAGCCTTTTACCATATTCAAATGCAACCCACCAGGTGAGCCAATATGGCCTCCATATTGCTCCCCGCTACAGCTCCTGATGGTGCACAAACTAGCCAATCATCCAGATAATTGAACTTGACCACTCCTCTGCCGCAGTGGGCAAGTACAGTGTCCATGCACTTGGCGAATGTCCGAGGGCAGGGACAGGCTGAAAGGCAGGACGTCTTAACTGAAGGCTATCCTGAAGGAAGTCTGAGGAACCTCCTGTGGCTGGATTTATGGGAATATGGAATCAGCATATCAGCAGAGGTCATAATCAGCAGAGGTCCATTGCTGTGAACCAATTGCCTGGCCCCTCTGGCCTGAATAATGTCCTCAGCCTGAGTACCAGACAAGGAAGCACCTTGAGATGCCTGCTCCACCATCTCAGGTCCAAAACTGGATGAAGACCCAGAGATTGTTTAGTTATTTAGTTAGTTAATGCCCTCCCACAGCATGTGGGACACCATATGTCTATCCCGTTTCTCTGACCTTTGGCCACACAGCCACTGTAAGCAGTGAAAGCTAAAGTGGGGAGTCAGTCCTCTGGTAGATCTGTGTGTCATGCACCAATCCACTTGGAAACAAGGAATAGACACTGTAAAAGCCTCACCTCTCTTCTCCTGGAGACAGAGACCATATTACGTTCTTTCCCAGCAGGACAGAGACCTCACTGCCCAGAACCGCAGAAAGAGTGTCCTCCTTACTTTGCTTCCAGAACCCCTTGAAGTTGAGGAATGGGATCTGAATTGTAGGTGGTATCCACACTCCAGTGTACCAACCATGGACATGAGGTGCACCGATGCCAACTCATGAGGTGCACTGCAGAGAAGGTTGGCGTCAGGGGAAGCGTACCGTCAGAGATGCTGGCGGGGCTTGGCAGGACCACAGCCTACATGCTCCCAAGAGTGCGGACGTGAGCGTTGCTGAACCTGCACCCGCTGCCAAGAGGCCTTCTGCCTCGGGTGACCCAAGCTCTGAAAGGACCCTGGCTCTGAAACAAAGCCATTGTGGGCTCTCACACCCCTAAAGAGGTCTCCGGACACTCGACTTGGGTGGTCCTGGCTGATGGAAAGGACTGCCTACGCAGTCTCACCTTCTGCACCTCGTCCAACACAGCCTCTGCTGCGGGTCCACAGGCCATGGTCAGCTGGCCATGTAATTCCCAAGAGCTGTAGCCTGAAAGCTAGCTCCTTAAATCACAGCGTCCATAATCCTCACCAACTCTGGTAGAAGGTCAGTTCTGCTTTTGACTCTAGGTCCCTATCAGACCCTCTAAATACACCAAAAGAAGTGTATTAGCATTTGCCAGCCTAGAGGCCATAGCCACAGGCTGGTAGGCTCTAGCCACTAACCCATCAGTAGCACGACACTTGTCGTTAGGGTGGTGTATAGATTTGCTGCCTGTGGGGGAAGCTTCAGCCAGCAACGCAAAGGTAGGGCCCACCTTTAACGCACCATCCAAGCCTTGCTCCACAGCACCACTCAGAACACTGAGCCCAGAGTGAGGAGCATGTTAAGCTGTAAAAGCAGTTCTTCTGCTTGAAGAGAAGGCACAAAATACATCACAAACCTTAAGCAGGTAAGGGTAGTACATACCTCACGCTCAACTTGTTAACAGTTCTGACTGAAAAGACGGCAAGTGTATATTACATACCTCAAGTGTTCACGAACCATGCAAGCCACACTATACAGCCGCTGCAAACCTTCTCTCATTCAGCAGAAAAACAACAATTTTACGACACAGTAATGGGGTACCCAGAGTAAGGCAACCCAAACAGCACAATGCATATCTTTTTTAATTATATTTTTTTTATTTTATGTACTTTATTGATCCCCAGAGGGGAAATTCAAGCCATCCACCTAGATACATGAAGCAGCCACAGTACGGCACCATCCCTTCACCATTCACACACACATTCACACTTAAGGCCACTTTAGAGTCTCCAATTAACCTAACCTGCATGTTTTTTGGCCTATGGGAGGAAACCGGAGTACCTGGGGTAAACCCACGTAGACATGGGGAGAACATGCAAACACCACATAGAAGGGTCACCGATGGTCGGGGTGGGATCAAACCCACGATGGTCAGTGGTGGAATCGATTCCGTGACCTTCTTTCTGTGCTGCCACTGTGTTAACTACTGCGCCACCGTGCTGCTCCAATGTCAAATAGATGGTATAAGCTCTTACCGACCAGGAGGAAAGAAAGAGGAAGAGTGGATGGATGCAGGGGATATACATGGGGTGTGCACCCACAGGTGTGATTAATTGGGTATAATGCTTCTGCCCCGAGGATCAGGTTGTCACGTGGTTACAGATTCACTAAAATGAAATAAAACTGTACAACCCAATTGAAAAACAGACTGAAATCTTTTAAGGGGAAAAATTAAAAAAACTTACAATAACCTCTTTGCATAAATATGCACACCCTGTTATAACTGGGGATGTGGCTGTGTTGAGAATTAAGCAATCACATTCAAACTCATGTTAATGGGAGTCAGCACACACCTGCCACCATTTAAAGTGCCTCAGATTAACCCCAATAAAGTTCAGCTATTCTAGTAGGCTTTTGCTGACATTTTTGGAGTCACATCTTAAAGCACAAGCCATGGTCCGCAGAGAGCTTCCAAAACATCAGAGGGATGTCATTGTTCAAAGGTATCAGTCAGGGGAAGGGTACAAAAGAATTTCCAAGGCATTAAATATACCATGGAACACAGTGAAGACAGTCATCATCAAGTGGAGAAAATATGGCACAGCAGTAACATTACCAAGAACTGGACATCCCTCCAAAATTGACGAAAAGACAAGAAGAAAACTGGTCAGGGAGGCTGCCAAGAGGCCGACGGCAACACTGAAGGAGCTGCAGGAATTTCTGGCAAGTACTGGCTGTTTAGTACATGTGACAACAATCTCCCTTCTTCTTCATATGTCTGGGCTATGGGGTAGGGTGGCAAGATGGAAGCCTGATCTTACGAAGAAAAACATCCAAACCAACATCCAAATTTTGTAAAAACACATTTGAAATCTCCCAAGCGCATGTGGGAAAATGTGTTGTGGTCCGATGAAACCAAGGTTGAATTTTTTGGCCATAATTCCAAAAATACATTTGGTGCAAACACAACACCGCTCATCACCAAAAGAACACCATATCTACAGTGAAGCATGGTGGTGTCAGCATCATGCTTTGAGGCTGTTTTTGTTCAGCTGGAACTGGAGCCTTAGTCAAGGTGGAGGGAATTATGAACAGTTCCAAATACCAGTCACTGTTGGCACAAAACCTTCAAGCTTCTGCTAGAAAGCTGAAGAGGAACTTCATCTTTCAGCACGACAATGACCCAAAGCACACATCCAAATCAACAAAAGAATGGCTTCACCAGAAGAAGATTAAGG
This sequence comes from Pholidichthys leucotaenia, assembly GCA_020510985.1. Classification (NCBI taxonomy): domain Eukaryota; kingdom Metazoa; phylum Chordata; class Actinopteri; order Cichliformes; family Pholidichthyidae; genus Pholidichthys; species Pholidichthys leucotaenia. The sequence continues at coordinate 80,908,606 of CM035844.1, read as the reverse complement.
TTTTGGAAAGGCCCAGCCACAGTCCAGACCTGAATCCGATTGAACATCTGTGGGGTGATCTGAAGAAGGCTGTGCACAGGAAATGCCCTCACAATCTGACAGATTTGGAGCATTTTTGCAAAGAAGAGTGGTCAAATATTGCCACATCAAGATGTGCCACACTGATAGACTCCTACCCAAAAAGACTGAGTGCTGTAATAAAAGCCAAAGGTGCCACAACAAAGTATTTGTGTGTGTGAGTGTGCATATTTATGCAACCAGGTTATTGTCAGTTTTTTATTTTTCCCCTTCAAAGATTTCAGTTTGTTTTTCAGTTGGGTTGTACAGGTTATAGGTCACATTAATGGTGGAAAAAAGTTTTTTTTTTGCCATAACAACAAATGAAAACTTAATGAGCAAGGATGTGAATAAACAAATCTCTACACGCATTTCAAAATCTTACTTATTAAAATAACAGAAATTCAAAAATGAAAACATTATGGGGGACCCATGCTGTGGTATTCATCTCAGACTGGAAGGAAGGGAGATGCAGTAAATTTCTCTGACGGAAGAGCATGGGGATTAAGGGGCTGAGGGACAATAGGAATTGTGATGCGAGAATGAATTGTGATGGAAGACCTCAGGCAGCAGAGACGTGTGAGTGTTGTAATATAAAAGGGAGTCCCTGCGACATGAGGTCAATGTTTTCTGATTCTGAGAGATGTGAGAGAGTGAATAAAGTTCATCTGCTCTGAATGCTTGGCTTGGTTATTCCTGTCTCCACAACATAAGTCAACAACTTCCCACTGATCATACAATCCACGAGTGACTCTCATAGAATTTCACCCAACCAACCCTAGTGATTAATAGATCTATCTTCATCCCTGTATTTATCTAGTTTCTCATTTTTGTACTTTTTTTTTGAAACTCAAAATGTTTGAGCATTGTTTCAACTCTATATTTAATCCATTCCATAATTTAACCCCACAGATCGAAACACAGAAGCTTCTCTTAGTCGTTCGTACACCTGTTGTCTTTAGAAGTAACTCCCCCCTTAAATGGGGGACAAAATCCCTTTTGTCTCTCAATGAACATGTTTTGGATGTTAACTGGCTGGGACTGACAAAAATTTGTGAACCTCTAGGTTTAGCAGATAATTTGAAGATGAAATTAGTCAGGTGTTTTCAGTCAGAGGGATGACAATCAGCTGTGAGTGGGCACCCTGTTTTATTTAATGAACACGGATCTATCAAAGTGTCAACACATGTTTGTGGAAGTGTATCATGGCACGAACAAAGGAGATTTGTGAGGACCTCAGAAAAAGGCTTGTTGATGCTCTTCAGGCTGAAAAAGGTTACAGAACCATCTCAAAAGAGTTTGGACTCCACCAATCCACAGTAAGACAGACTGTGCACAAATGGAGGAAATTTAAGACCATTGTTACCCTTCTCAGGAGTGGTCGACCAACTAAGATCACTCCAAGAGCAAGGCGTCTAATAGTTGGTGAGGTCACAAAGGACCCCAGGGTAACATCGAACAACTGAAGGCCTCTCTCTTATTGGCTAATGTTCATGAGTCCACCATCAGGAGAACACTGAACAACAATGGTGTGCATGGCAGGATTGTACTGCTCTCTTAAAAGAACATTGCTGCTCATCTGCAGTTTACTCAAGATCACGTGGACAAGCCAGAAGACTGCTGAAAAAGTGTCTTGTAGACGGATGACACCAAAATAAAACTTTTTGGTTTGAATGAGAAGCATTATGTTTGGAGAAGGGAAGACACGGAATGCCAGCATAAGAACCTTATCCCGTCTGTGAAACATGGTGGTGGTAGTATCATGGTTTGAGCCCGTTTTGCTGCATCTGGGCCAGGATGGATTGTCATCATTGATGGAACAATAAATTCTGAATTATACCAGTAAATACTGAAGTAAAATATCAAGACATCTGTGTCCGTGAACTGAATCAAGAGAAAGTGGGTCATGAACCAAGACAACTATCTTAAGCACACAAGTTGTTCTGCCAAATAATGGTCAAAGAAGAATAAAGTTAATGTTTTGGAATGGCCAAGTCAAAGTCCTAACCTTAATCCAGCTGAGATGTTGTGGAAGGATATGAGGCGAGCAGTTCATGTGAGGAAACCCACCAACATCCCAGAGCTGAAGCTGTTCTGTACGGAGGAATGAGCTAAAATTCCTCCAGCCTGATGTGCAGGACTGATCATCAGTTACTGGAAATGTTTAGCTGCAGTTATTGCTGTATCACACCAGATACTGGAATCAAAGGTTCACAAGATAGATAGCCTTTATTGTCATTATACAAACAAATGTACAATGAGATTTAAGCATCTCCTTCAGTGCAACATATGTAAAAGAGAAAAATAAAAAGCATAAAAAAATTAATTCCTGCAATAAATAATGTATAATGTGTACAATGTACGTAATCTAAGATAAAATAAGTCATATATACAATATAAAAAATAAAAATATTAAAAAGACTGCACAGCATTCTGGACCGTAAATGTCAATTACACAGTGACAAATAGTTACAAGTCTATTTGTCCTGGCTCTGATGCACCTGTAGTGCCTCCCCGAGGGCAGCAGGTCAAACAGGTCAGCTCCAGGGTGGTAGATGTCCTTGATGATGTATTGTGTTCTCCTAAGGCAGCGGGCGGTATAAATGTCTGTCAGGGAGGGAAGAGGGCGGCCGATGATCTTCTGTGCTGCCTTTACTACCCTCTGCAACCTCTCCCTGTCTACTATTGTGCAATTCCCATACCACACTGTGATGCAGTATGTGAGCAGACTCTCAATGGATGAGCGATAGAAGGTCAGCAGCAGGGTGGAGTTGAGGTCGTACTTCCTGAGGACTCTCAGGAAGTGTAGCCGCTGCTGAGCCTTCTTAATAATTGCCGAGATGTTGTCTGTCCAGGAGATGTCAGAGGAGATAAGGATGCCGAGGTACCGGAATGTGTGGACCCTCTCCACACACTCGCTGTTAATGAAGAGGGGAGCTGGGTCGGTATTGGTCATCCTGAAGTTGACAATGATTTCCTTGGTTTTCTTGGTGTTCAGAGTCAGGTTATTTTCTAAACACCAAGTTGCCAGCTTCAGGACCTCCCCCCCATAGGCTGTCTCGTCTCCTCCAGAAATGAGTCCAACTACCATGGTGTCGTCAGCAAACTTCACGATGAGGTTGTTGTTGTAGGCCGGACGACAGTCATAGGTGTAGAGACAGTACAGGAGGGGGCTCAGCACACAGCCCTGTGGGGAGCCAGTACTCAGCGTCTGTGTGGAGGAGAAGTAGGAGCCAAGTCTCACAGTCTGGGACCGGTTCGTGAGAAAGTTCTTTATCCAAGCACATGTGAGAGGTGGGAGACCAAGGGTGTTCAGTTTGGTAATGAGAATGTCCGGGATAATTGTATTGAAGGCCGAGCTGTAGTCCACAAAGAGCATTCGGACGTAGCTGTGCTGCCACTCCAAGTGTAACAGCGCAAAATGGAGGGCTACGGCGATGGCATCTTCAGTGGATCGGTTTTCACGATATGCAAACTGGTAAGAATGAAGGTCCGGGGGAAGATGGCTCAATGTGCTGAAGAAGCAGTCTTTCGAAGCACTTCATAATTACCGGGGTGAGGGCCACAGGACAGTAATCATTTAGGCTGGTGGGAGACTTCTTTGGTACCGGAATGATTATGGCAGATTTCAGACAGGATGGGATGACTGCCTGGGCCAGGGAGAGGTTGAAAATCCTGGTAAAGATGGAGGTGAGCTGGGAGGCACACGCTCTAAGCACCTTACCAGGAACTCCATCTGGGCCGGCAGCCTTCTTGGGGTTCACTGCCAGGAGCGCCCGTCTGACGTCATGCTCACTGACAGTGAAAGTGGTGATGCAGGAGCTGGGTGGGGGTGGGGGCAGGGCTGAGGCTGATGAGTGCTGCTGTTGTTATTTCAAAGTGAGCAAAGAAGCTATTTAGTTCCTCTGCCAGCGGTGCACTCAGGTTCTCTGATGTTGTAGCACAGCCTCTGTAATTCGTGATGTTTTGAATTCCCTGCCACACCTCCCGTATGTTGTTACTAGACAAGTGGGACTCTATTCTCATCTTGTAATCCGCTTTAGCTTTTTTAACTCCTCTTTTCAAATCGGCTTGAGTAGACCTATAAAGGTCTCTGTCACCTGATCTGAAGGCAGCATCACGGGCTCTGAGGAGTGTGCGGACCTGGCTGGTCATCCAGGGTTTCTGGTTGGGAAAAACCCTAATATTTTTGTCCACAGTCACATTACCGATACAAAACTTAATGTAGTCCAAGGCTGTATCAGTGGATGTTTCCAACTCCTGTTGTCCAAATAAATCCCAGTCTGTCTCTGTGAAGCAATCCTGCAGTTTGGAGAGAGCGTTGTCAGGCCAAGTTGTGACAGTCTTTATAGTAGGCCTGTCGCTACGCCTGAGGGGGGTGTAGGCTGGGGAGAGCAGGAGGGAAAGATGGTCCAACTGGCCGAGGTGGGGGAGGGATATGGCTCTGTATGCATGCTTGGTGTTAGTTACAAACACAGATATGTAATATTGGATCATTTCCCTCAATAAATAAATGACCAAGTAAAATATTTTTGTCTCATTTATGGTTCTCTTTATCTATGTTTAGGACTTGTATGAAAATCTGATGATGGTTTAGGTCATATTTATGCAGAAATGCAGAAAATTCTAAAGGGTTCATAAACTTTCAAGCACCACTGTATGCGCATCACATAAAGTAGTTTTAGTTGGCTCAGATAAGGAGCAGTGTAAATCCAAATTAGCCAGATCCTATTACTTATTGAATTTCCTTCTTGAAGGAGTTTTAGAAATCTTTCCATTGTTTTAACTTTATTGTTGGAGCTATGTTTCCAATCAGTCTGCCAGGTGCAACAGCCCGTTAAGGTCTGCAAGGACTCTTTTAACTGCAGACTAATGTGCATATTTAGACTTGTGAAGGTATTTGTTTTGGAAATGCAAATTACAAGATGATTGTGTGTTTTTTTTCCTCTACATGATCTGGAGAAAATCTTGTCATTAATTACAGAAACTTAATTGAATGTTTTAAGGTTTTACGTTTTGAGTTATTTGTGGTTAATCTCTACAAAAAACAGCTGAATGAACATCCTCCTCACAGTTTCAGAGCATTATGTGATTTTTAAGGCATCAGGTAAAACACCTAAACGTACAGTAGGTACCTATTGATTTACAAGACAAACTGTAGTGACAACAGAAATGAGCTCATCTCACACCCTTTCTGTCTCAGATGAAGAATATGAACATTAGTCTCTGTTTCCCATCTTAAAGACATCATCATCTTTTCTCTGGTAAGCTCCTGCTTGATATGAACCTCCAAGTTGCTATTCTTGTCCATCCATGGTTCTGTTTTTGTCACTTGTATTATTTTCATTCCCACTACCTGTCTCCATCCAAGTAAAAACTGACATGTCTGTGAAGTGTGGCACACATTTGCATCCTTGGTTTCTTTTATTTAATTATTTTCAGCTTGCAAACATGAACAAACAGCCACTTTCTATCACTCCCAAAGATTCAGAGAATATAATTACTCAGTAGGTTAACAGAAATAGAGATAACACTTGCAAGGGGTATATTAAATGATATAAAAACTTCTTCCTAGTCTAGAGGAGTAAAATTAGTATCTAGCTTACTTAAAATGAATAAATAATTAAATAAAACTTAAATTCACAATCCAATGGCTGGTGCAAGCCTCTAAAATACAGCTAATTAACAGTAAAAGATGTCGGCTGTCTCATCCAATATTAAAAAAAGAATATCAATTTGAAAATAATGTCTGATACATATAGTTTAAAAAAATGGGCTGTCCCTGGCAAGTAAAATTCTATTGTAAATCTGAAAATGCTCTGTAAACTGTTGGAGAAAGCTCAGTTTTTTCAGGAAGGGAAGGCCCCCGTGTCTTATTTAATTTTTTTGCATAACGCATAAAAGAATCCACAAACAAAATCAACAGAATATAAAAGTTACAAACACTCCTAGCATGTGTTTAGACTTTTGTTGAAATAAATCAATAATTTGCCATCTCTACTTCACTAAATGGCCGTTTCTGAATAGTTTGCAGAAAAGTGATGAGGAGTGTAATGGATCTACCCACAGATGTAGGCAAAGTCTTTTTTTGATGGCCTTTCTCTGGACTAAGGACTTTTTGATGCTTTAGAAATATGTTTTTCTTTACTTGGACATTATTTTTTGAACAGTTAGCTTACAATCTTGAGGATCTAAATGTTGTCTTGACAGATTGGAACTGAGGCAGCGAGAGAGAACATTTTAACTATAAGGTCAAATATCTGTTTTTACTTTTATGTGATGGGTGAATACAAGTTAGTAGCAGGTACAGTAATAGGTGGGATATACTGCCAGGATCACAGTTTTTTTTTTAATTTTCCTTTTTTGGGGTATTTTATACACTTGATAATTATTGCTGTATGCAGTATTACTGCTGTTTGTAGTGTCTGAGCTCCACCATACTGCTTGGGTCTGGTAATACTACACATCCACCCCAACAGCACACATACCATTAGCAAGTTTACATCGGGAATGCATCTTATAAAGATTGTTTGCACATTGGTAAGAGGATGGCTAGATGTCAGTCTAATACCTAATGCCAATGTACAAGTGCCCAGTGGTGTCACTCCACAATCTGGTCGCAGTAGCAGCACAGTCGACGCTGTCTAGAAGCAGCAAAACATGGCGGAAAAAATAAAACAGCTTGTACCAAAAATGCAGTGTCTGTCCATATAGTATGAGATGACTGACTCTGTTTCATCTGGGGGGATGCCAGGAGGGCGCGAGTGGAAGCTGGCTTCAGTGCAACAAGGCCAAGTCCTGTTGGCCTTTGAGTGCCGTCCATGTTATCAACCGTTTTGTAGTGGAGGTAGATGAGCTAAGCCTGCATTTAAGAACCTGATCAGAGATTCATAGTTCCTGTGAAGTGATGTCATGATCGTGGCTGTGGTTTTCTGCATCAACTTTCCACCTAAGGCTCTTCAGCAGTGCCATTGTTCATGCTGGAAATACAGTGGCGAAAATAAGTATTTGAGCTCCTGCTGAATTTGTAAGTTTACCCTCTTACAAAGAAATGAACAGTCCATAATTTTTATGGTAGGTTTATTTTAACAGAGAGAATATCAACAAAAAAAATCCAGAAAAAAATATTAAATAAGGGTTATAAATTCCCAGGGGACTCGCTGGAGAGACTGTCTCCCAGCTGGCCTGAGAATGTCGTGGTATCCTTTCTGAAGAGCTGGAGCAGGTGGCCAGGCAGAGGGAAGTCTGGGTTTCTCTGCTTGAGCTGCTGTCGCCGCAACCCAGACCTCCAGAAAAGCAGTAGAAAATGGATGGATGGTTAAAAATTAATTTGCATTTGATTGGGAAATGAGTACTTGATCCCCAAGCAAAGCGTGACTTTGTACTTGGTGGAGAAACCCTTGATGGCATCACAGAGGTGAGACATTTCTTGTAGTTGGTCACCAGGTCTGTTCACATCTCAGGGGGGGTTTGGTCCACTCCTCTTTACAGATACTCTCCAAATCCTGAAGGATTCCAGGCTGTCACCTGGCAACTCAAAGTTTCAGCTCCCTCCACAGATTTTCTATGGGATTAAGGTCCTGAGACTGGCTAGACCACTCCAGCACCTTAATGTTCTTCTTCTTGAGCCACTCCTTTCTTGCCTTGGCCGTATGTTTTGCAGTCCCTCCAGGATTTCGCGATGTTGCGATTGCGTCAATTCACACGAAATCTGCCAATCAGTGCAGCTATTGCGTGACCTTGCAACTGCATCCAATCACTGCAACTTTCCTGCAATTTTGGCCAATCGTCGTCAACTTCCGCCAATTTCACTAATTAAATTTCTCTCACTGGTGCTCAAATGCTCAGTCTAACCAATCAAATGCATCACTGCACTGTGTTCACTTCCGTGTTTACAGTGAGTATTAACTGAACACATCAGCAAAAACAAAGTGTGTGATTTAAAAAAAACAAGCAAACAAACAAAAAAAACTCACCTGCGGGGTTTCCAACACCGCCCCTTCATCCATCTCCCCCAGCCCGCCAGTGGACGTCTCGCCATGTCTCCGTCCTGACCATGTGCACGAAGCACTGGGTTTGTGTTGAAAAACGTCCGCCTGCCTCAAAAGCACCTCGCCACGGAAGCACACGTGAGGACAGACGCCATAAAACAAACAAAACGAGCAAATCTAACACTACAGCCAGTGTTTGAACATTTTCTACATCTCTAGAGGTAAAATCATTTCTACATCTTGTCAGTGAGCTTTAAAGCTGTGAATCTGCAGCCTGAACATGGAAAAATGCCCTCCTCTCCACCGTTAATGAAAAATGTGTGTCTGATGAGACAGGTTTGTGTCAAGATATGCGGCAGGTAGACAGGTAGGAGTTAGGCACAGAAAGAGAAAAAATATTGTGTGTATTTTTTTTCCAGAAAAACACAGACTCCAATAGACAATAAAGAGCAACAGAATAATAATTTCCAAGTCTACAGTGGTGTGAAAAAGTGTTTGCCCCTTTCCTGATTTCTCATTTTTTTGTATGTTTGTCACACTTAAATGTTTCAGATCATCAAACAAATTTAAATATTAGACAAAGATAACACAAGTAAACACAAAATGCAGTTTTTAAATGAAGGTATTTATTATTGAGGGTAAAAAAAAAAATCCAAACCTACATGCCCCCCTCCCCCCATGTTAAAACATAATTTTACTGTGGTTTATCACATCTTTGGAAAGCTGAGTTCAGTTTCTCTAGCCACACCCAGGCCTGGTTACTGTCACACCTGTTCTCAATCAAGAAATCACTTAAATAGGACCTGCCTGACAAAGTGAAGTAGACCAAAAGATCCTCAAATGCTAGACATCATGCTGCAATCCAAAGAAATTCAGGAACAAATAAGAAACAAAGTAATTGAGATCAATCAGTCCGGAAAAGGTTATAAAGCCATTTCTAAAGTTTTGGGACTCCAGCGAACCACAGTGAGAGCCATTATTCACAAATGGCAAAAACATGAAACAGTGGTGAACCTTCCAAGGAGGGGCTGGCCAACCAAAATTACCCCAAGAGCTCAGCGATGACTCATCCAAGAGGTCACAAAAGACCCTACAACAACATCCAAAGAACTGCAAGCCTCACTTGCCTCAGTTAAGGTCAGTGTCCATGACGCCACCATAAGAGACTGGGCAAAAATGGCCTGCATGGCAGAGTTCCAGGACGAAAACCACTGCTGAGCAAAAAAAACATAAAGGCTTGTCTCAGCTTTGCCAGAAAACATCTTGATGATCCCCAAGACTTTTGGGAAAATACTCTGTGGACTGACGAAACAAAAGTTGAACTTTTTGGAAGGTGTGTGTCCCATTACTGTTATGTCGGTAAAACGGGAACCAAAGACGAGACTGAACTTTGAACTGAACACAACTTTATTGCTGACTCATTCTCACAATACAGGCACTACCATCAGGCTGAGAGGAGGCCAAAGAGACTGACCCTCTTCCTCACACCCCTCTTATACCCCGGGTAATGGCGGAACTGGAAAAGTGGAGCCACCGCCTGTGTCACACAATATGTCCCAATAACAACATAACACCCCTTCAAAAAAATGGTCCAACACACGCATACAATTGAAACCCTTCCCAATTTGGAACCCAAATCATACACAAAGACTAAACAGAAATACTGCCGACGAAGCCGTTGTGACCCCTTGCTCACTGGTACCTTCCAGCCGAACTTCAGGAACAGAATGGGCCATCCACTCGGCTCCACCCGCCGTCACGAGCGTCCAACCGCACCGCCCAGTTCCCTCAGCTAGAGTTACTTGGGCATGAGCCACTGACGATGATGTTTTCCAAGGCGCGAAACTGTTGCGCGATTAGCTCAACCACTTTGTCAAAGCTATCACTGTTGCCCAAGGTACTAAGGATATGTTGTCTTTCCATTCCCAAATTATGAACCAGCAGTGCCCGTGCTCGTAACTTCTCCAGTCTACCAAGGTTCAATGCCACCAAGTAGTTTTGAAATGCGGCAAACCACCTCGCCCAAGGGACTGGTGGCTCACCCGGAAACTCCAAAAACCGCCAAATAGTAGTAACCCCCACGCTCATACTTTTACCCTCGTCGCCAAATGTTATGTCGGTAAAATGGGAACCAAGGACGAGACTGAATGTTGAACTGAACACAACTTTATTGCTGACTCACTCTCACAATACAGGCGCTGCCGTCAGGCTGAGAGGAGGCCAAAGAGACTGACCATCTTCCTCACACCCCTCTTATAACCCGAGTGGCAACGGAACGGGCAAGGTGGCGCCACCACCCATGTCACACAATAATATGTCACAATAACAACATAACAATTACATCTGGTGTAAAAGTAACACAGCATTTCAGAAAAGGAACACCATAGCAACAGTAAAATATGGTGGTGGTAGTGTGATGGTCTGGGGCTGTTTTGCTGCTTCAGGACCTGGAAGACTTGCTGTGGTAAATGAAACCATGAATTCTGCTATCTACCAAAAAATCCTGAAGGAGAATTCTAGCCATCTGTTCTTGACCTCAAGCTGAAGTGCACTTGGGTTCTGCAGCAGGACAATGATCCAAAACACACCAGCAAATCCACCTCTGAATAAAAACAAGATGAAGACATTGGAGTGGCCTAGTCAAAGTCCTGACCTGAATCCGATTGAGGTGCTGTGGGTGGTTCATGCTCGAAAACCCTCCAATATGGCTGAATTTCAACAATTCTGCAAAGATGAGTGGGCAAAAATTCCTCCATAGCGCTGTAAAAGACTCATTGCCAGTTATCGCAAACGCTTGATTGCAGTTGCTGCTGCTAAGGGTGGCCCAACCAGTTATTAGGTTTAGGGGGCAATCACTTTTTCACACATGGCCATGTAGGTTTGGATTTTTTTTCCCCTTAATAATAAACACCTTCATTTAAAAAACTGCATTTTGTGTTTACTTGGGTTATCTTTGTCTAATATTTAAATTTGTTTGATGATCTGAAACATTTAAATGTGACAAACATACAAAAAAAAAAGAGATATCAGCAAGGGGGCAAACAGTTTTTCACACCACTGTATACTCTTTAACATGCATTCAATACAATTTAGCTGTTGTAATGGCTATTGTGTTAAAGTCTGTATTTGCTGTTGCACAAAATAGTTTTTTCTGTATAGCAGAAGTTTCTGCTTAATTTACAATTCACTGTAATAGGAATTTTTTTGACAATCCTGTGCTTTTCTTGTATCATTATATAGAATATCACTGCAGTAAACTTGGGAAAAAAAACAAACATCTGCTTTAAAATCTGTAATTCTTCCCACAACTTTTAGTGCAAAAAAAACTCTCAAAACATTGCAACTTTTATTGCAACTTTTTAAAAAAGCTCCCACGAATTCAGGCTTTTTGGGCCGCAACAATCATAAAAACATCCCGCGAAATCCTGGAGGAACTGGTTTTGGGTCATTGTCATATTGACAGACCCATCCATAACCCATCATCAGTGTTCTGGCTGAGGCCAGGAGTTTCTCATCCAAGAGTCTATGGTACATGGCCCCGTTCATCACCCCCTCAATGTGGTGAAGTCTTCCTGTACCTTTAGCAGAGAAACAGCCTCAAAGTAGGATGTTTCCACCTCCATGTTTGACAGTGGGGATGGTGTTCTTGGGATCATATTCAGCATTTCTCAATCTCCAAACATGGCAAGTCCAATTGATGCCAAAGAGCTCAATCCATCATGGTCAAATGTGTTACCAGTGGTTTTCTTGGTGACTGTGGCCAAACCTCCCTTGAGATCATTAACAAGCTCCTCCTGTGTAATTCTGGGCTGATCCCTCACCTTTCTCAGAATCATTCTTACCCCACCAGGTGAAATGTTGCATGGAGCTCCAGAGGGAGGGCGACTGACATCTTGTATTTCTTCCACTTTTGAATCATTACACCAACAGTGGTCCCTTCCACGCCAGGCTTCTTTCTGATGGTCTTGCAGCCCATTGCAGCCTTGTGCTGTCTACAGTCTTGTCTCTGATGTCCTTTGACAGGTCTTTGGTCTTGTCCATGGTGGTGGAGAAGTTTGAATTGAAGAGATTGATTTTGTGATAGGAGTCTTTTATACACATGACAAGTTGAGATTAGGAGGCCTCATGGATACAGAACTGGTCTGTGTGGGTCAGAAATCTTGCTGATTGGTAGGGGATTGTCAGAATCTGAAAACTCAGAGTGATCATATGTCAGTTCGTTACCTCAATTAAGATTCATGACACAGAATATTAGTTCTCATATATATTTACTGCAGGAGTGCATACCTTTAACAGAATTATCAGCACTGACGAGTTTAACAATTCAGAGACTTTTTATACATCGTCAGTCATATAATCACAAGAGAACATCTGCTGAATGTCATAATATCATATACAGTCATAACAGGAATATGCAAAGATCGGCCTGAAAGGAGAACAACATGACCTTGCTATGACCTTGCAGGTGTGCTAAGTCCAGACTCTAAGTTAATCATAGTCACAGCATTTCATATGAAAACAAGATTAATTTTCCCTTATTTCCAGACCCCTTATCACGTACATAGTTTTATCTAGTGAGACAGTTTTATTTCTCAAACTAAGCACATCTTAGTTTTGCACATGAAGGACATTCAGTAAGTCTTCTCAATATCCAAAAATGAAACAGTGTGTAATGAACTTATGGTTTATAAAAGATGATAATATGCATACAATATACACTTGAGTATATAAAATGGATATAAAATAACATGTATATACAATTTTCTGACATTTCCCTCCTGTTTATCATTTTATCACCTTTTGTATTTTATTTAGGGATGCCTTTATTCATCAGAAACATGTAACTTCTCTCGATTTTCTATATGCCCGTCATTTGCATCATATTCCAATTACACAGGAGATTAATCACAGTCGTCACAGTCCTCTTTGTGGTCATAATCATCATCAGTTTTTGAAAGAGCTGAGTATTGTCCTTTACACTCAAGTTTTAACATAGCAGTTTGCAACAGAAAAGTATGGTGTGTAATAGCTTGTATAATCATAGATCTCATGCAGGGAATAACGCACATAAAAAGCACACAGAATAAGATTAATATCACAATCAATGGGGTTAACCATTTCAAAAGAATCTGCCACCAAGTTCCATTTTGAAACCAAACCCAGGGACTCCAACCTTTATCTTCATCCAAAGTATGTTGTAAGTGTAAGATATCATTCAAATGGCTAATAACGTGAGAGATATTCTGATTTAGATCCGGGATAAAGGTGCAGCACTCCTGGCTAATAATATGGCATACTCCTCCTTGTGCAGCTAATGTTAAATCTAGGGCCATTCTATTTTGCAATGTCATCATTCTTGAGAATTTTTGTTCTTCATTTAAAGCTGTGAAACCTTGCTCCATTAACACAGTTAGATTTTCCATTGTCCATGCTAATGTATTTATGTGATGTATAGCTAGAGCACTGCCATACATTGGAAAAAGGGTACCCATAACACCTTTAAAATCACTAATCCTTTGTTTTCCAGATACTGTAGTTTACCTACTAACTGTTGCATGTCTATTTTTGTGCTTCTTTTTGCCCTGGTGTGTATTTCAGTTTGTTCAGGATGATAATAATGGGAGTATGATGTTTTCATTTCATGTGTAAGATTTGACCTCATGCTAATGTGTGGGAACAATATAGCCATGTAACACCTGCCACACCACCCTGGAGGAAGCAATGAGTAAACATTAGATCCACAAACCCAAACATGGTTTTCCAAACATCCATACCCATCATCATTTGGCCAAAAAACAGTAGGATTATTGCTACAGTTAAAAGTACAATTTTTGCTCTTTAAGGTGAAATTTCCAGCTGCAATATAGGGAAAATGAAATGCATTTCTACAAACAGAATCATGATATCGCACTCCACAGGTCACTTCCTTTGTATCATTGCATCTTGGTGAAAAACCCAGGTTGAAATTGTTTTTGCTACAGTTTTTGTGAAAGCAGATTGGTGAAGTAAACAGTGTAGGATTTACTTTCATTAAAGGCTTCTTAACTGCAAGCAAAGAAGTTCCAATCCCAGTAGTATTAAATATTCTAATCTTAGACCCAGTGTAATCAGTAACAGTGACATTCAATCTATTAAGATACCTTTCTGACAAATTCCCCACCAACCAATGTCCAACATTATTGCTTGTATTAAGCAGACTGAGACGAGAGTTCATCGCTATTGTCGCTCCGGCCGTTTCCTCTTCACTTAGTGGAACAGGAATCATGGGTATTACAGTCTTGTGTGAATGGGGTAGCAATGAACACACACAGCAAGAAGTATTGATTCCCAGTCTTCTCACCGAAACCACCATTGTCTGGTACCACAGGTTATGCGTATAATCCACGTATTGTCCACTGTCCGTGCTTCGTGGGCTCCTTGTCCTTGAATCAGAAAGGGTCCACCACTCCACTGTCATGAGAAGTGCGGAACACAGAGTCATCAGTACTTTTGGTGCCATGTTTCCACCTGAGAGAGTACCCATCCGGGCCCCTATCTTCACCAGGGTTGAGACGATCTCGGTAAACCGAGGGGGCATGGCCCCACGTACGGGACGTGCATATCCCCTTTGTAGCTGGACTTTTGCTCAGGGAAATGAGTCAGTTCACTTACAGGCACCTGTAGTCTTTTAACGTGTGAAAGGTGAATCCAAGATGGTCGTTCAGCAATGCGTATTGCAGTGGGGGTGGTTAACAGTACCTTACTGAGTTCCAGTGTTGACGGTGGTGGTTCTTTATGAAGACATAGTCTCCAGGTTGCAACGGGTTATCCGCTCCTTCCTGTGGAGCAGAGAGAGCTCTGACAGAATCAATGTATTCTTTTGTGTTTAAGCATTCTCTGAGATGTTCACAAGATCTGTGTATTTGTTAGATGTGGTTAGTGGTGAGAGGTCAGGCAATACATACGGACGGTGGAAAGCACATTCAAAAGGTGACAATCCTGTCTTTGTGTCTGGTATAGAGTTAATCATTAGTTTGATTGTACCATTTTTCTTTTTACAAAGCCTGTACTTTGTGGGTGGTAGGCACTATGAAATTTGATCTTACTTCTTACGGCTTGGATTAAGTCTTGAACTGTTTGTGCTGTAAAATGAGTTCCATTATCTGCATAAATCAGTTCTGGAACCCCAACGGCGGGAACAACATGATTCACTAGAGTTTTACACACAAATGCGGCATTTGCTGAGGATGTGGGATGAATTTCTGTCCACTTTGTGAGGGTGTCAATCAACACCAAGCAATATTGTAGCTTTCCATTGCTCCTTGAGCATTATTTTATAAACAAATGATGCACTTTTGGCATGTTTTGTTGTTAATATTAGGACAGTTTTTCCAACATCCTCATCATTCCCTCCTGTTGGCACATTGATATCCCATGTGCCACCAGGGCAGCCCATTTGTGGGTGGCAGAACAATTCTCCCATCAGGCAAGCCACATGTAACAGGAGGGAGATCCATATTATGTTAACAGTCTTTTAAAACATCAACATTATTAATAAAACAGACGGTTCCTAAAAGATCAATAGCAGTACAGTGAGCAGCGATATCAGCCAAGCGATTACTGCAGCTAAACAAGTCAGGGCAGTGAATAACTGCCACATAACGTGGTAGCATCAAAACATTACGTAGCTGCAATAATTGCTATCGATATTTTACTGGTTTTCCTGTGGAGGTGACAAATCCCCGCAGGTTCAAGGTAGCGGTATGCAGGTGGCATGCGTTATAAGTATATTTACTGTCTGTACAGATAGTTACATTCAGGTTAGTAGCTCATGTAAGTGCTGTAGTCAAAGCCAATAGTTCAGCCATTGGAAGTGATGCAGGTTGTGGAATTTTTTACATGATCAGGACCCCAGACAATGTTGTTACAGCATAAGCAGTGGATGTTGACTCATCAGGCTTTTTTTTAAATTTATTTTTTAAAGATGAGCCATCAGTAAATAGTCGCAAGGAATTTGGTACAAGCTTAATGTGTGGCTGTGATAACAAGGTTGTAGTGTACGACAACAGTCTAGCTGGTGACAATATGGAATGGTAGTCCTGCTGCAAAACCCCCTTCACGGCGTGGGGAATGCGTAGGATAATAGAGGGCATGATCTTATTATTCGTATTATCCCATGAATAATAAGAAAGTGGTCTGTATTGCCCAGCATGTATTTGAGTTATAACTGCAGCCATATGTTTATACTTGGCACTACAGAAAAACAGAAAATGAAATGAAATGAAATAAAAGTCCTATCATAATTTAGCAAGACTAACGCACATAAGCATCAATAAGCTCTTTATGTTCAGTCCTCAATTCTAAGTTGGAGGCTGGTGTAACGTTTGCATTTTTCAAAATGTCATACAATGTAGCAGGTTTTTCCCCTTCTTTTTTTTTCATTTTTCCTCCTCTTTAGAGAGAAAATGACACTTCACTTATTTAGATGAAATCTATTTAGCTTGAAGAAATCTTTTAATTTAAAATTTTTTTTTAGAAAGGATAAAACAAGTCATTAGTCTGTATTAATAGAAGAAAACAAAAATAATCTCAGGTTTCTTTTCAGCACTGTAGCCAGGCTGTCAGGGCTCTGCTGGAGTCTTTCTGCAAGTATGGGGGTGCAAATATGGGAGGTGCAAGTATGGGGGTTGCCCTTAAAGTGCAATGAGGTGTTTGTTGTTGTGAAATAGCGCTATGTAAATAAAGTTGAATTGAATTCATTATCAATCATTTATTGATAATTTTTATGCATTATCTATTTTTCTGAGGATTACTAATTATTTGCTAATTAATTTCTTTGATACCCCCTGCTTTGATACATGGAGACGGGCATGCAGCAAAGTTACAGGGTATTTGCTTGATTCTTTTACTGAAAGGAAGTGTGCTACCATTTTTAATTTAGATGAAAATGTGTGGGTAGCTCAGTTCCTTCAGAAATAAGATTTCAATAATCATAGCTTCTTTTGTGACTTCTCTTGAACTACTTTACAGATTCCATTTAAGAAAAACAAAATAACTATCTGTGCATTTTTGATATGCTTCAGCATTGATAAATAAGATCAGTTTGTCCAGTTGAACACAGATGGGTTGAATTTGAATAAATGAATAAAGATTGTGTCACACTCTTTCAGTCAACGGAAAGGTGGACCTTTTGCCTAATTAGAATTTGATTTAAATTTTTACCAGGAATGCCTCATTTTATACATTCCTTGGTAAATTATGGGGTGAATGTAGTTTACCCTGACCCAGCTTGGCCACCGCCGAATCAGGAAAAACACATTCCTCATTACTGTCACATTTCTGAAATATAATGTTACCACACCATTATGTGGTGAGTAATATCAGTATAAAATCACATAAACATCACATTTGTAAAGTCAAAGTCATTTGAATCAGTATACCTTGTGTTATCTACAATGTCATACAAAGTCATACTTGGCTTCAAAAAATGCTTATCAATTTAAGGATCCTTTCTCCAAGACCTTTGTCTGATAATCCATAGCCTCTGGCAGATCATATGCACAGACACATTAATTATCAATCTCTTTTGAACCTCTGTGCTCTAAATCATGTGATATAGGGTAAACCTAAAACCTTCAGTGACTAGGCATTATTAAATGACATCATAATATGATCATTGTATGGCCTGTAGTCACGTTGTCACACGTTAGTCCTTCCTATAAAGTACACTGTCATGTTTCAGTCAAAGAAAAAAGGTCAGTAATGCATCAAAATTGCTTTTAAAAATATGTAAACAGTTTATCACGTACGCAACATTAATTAAATCCCCACAAAGTTAAATTGAAAAATAAAAAAAATAAAAACCCAAAACCTTGTAAAAATACCCATATTTAGACCACTTTTTTCACACAGATTAACCACACACACACAGAGGATTGTTATTATTTCCGCAAGGTCAAAGCAGCTCCTTCCATTCTCTCTACACTGCCATAACACAAAACTAGTCAACTCCTTCTGCTCAAGGCCACTATTTTCAGATACCTATAATTTCAAACATTTCTCAGAAGGATAACAATTAGACAATCAATCCTTTTATACCAAAAATTACAACAGTTTAAAAACCTGCTCCTTCCGCCTTCGCGGAAAACTCTCATCCCTTTTCCCCACGCTGGAGCAGTTTACAGAAACAAAAACAACCCAAACTGCAGCTGCCTCTATCTAAGGCTCACACACACAAAAATAAAATAACTGTTTCTCATTGTCCATTTTAGCGTTATCCGGTTCTGTTGCCACTTAACCTGACCGTCTTTAGATCTTATAGTCTAATATCAATATCTTATAACATAGAATAAAGTTATTGTTATGATTTTATTTACTTCCTCCTTTTCCCAACCTCTTGGGCTTCTTTTAATAATTTGCTGTATGGACCCTCCTTAGGATCGCGGCATTGATAAGCTGGGGGAGGATTATCTTTTTCATTTAATAATGGTTCAATGCTCGGTTGGTTTTGATATTTATCTTTTTTTGTTTTATTTTTATTTTAGTTGTAAGTTTTACCATCGACGCCAAGACTGCACATTCATCCACATCCAGTGTGGGTTTAAAGGAATAATCTTTTTTCCATTTGTTTAAATACTTTTCAGGATCCTTTATCTGGTCTTTTCTTTTAACCGATCATTGTAATTTTTTACCGTTCGACGCGCTGTCTGTTCTTTTTTCTGCTGTTTGGTTTTTTGTTTATTTTCTTTCTTCCCCAAACAGTTACCCATTTTTTCCCTTTTTTAAATTTTTTTTAAACCTTGATAATTCCACAGGAATTAAAATGTTTTACCAGGAAAAGCGAGGACGCCGCCTCACTACCATTACGTTATAAAACGACCTGATATTCTTTTTTTTGTCATAGACCGGGTGTCACAACCCAAATAAACCTTTTTATCTTATTACCAGGAAAAGCGTGGATGCCGCCACGCTACCATTACATCCCAGATGACCTGGTAATTAATTTTTCCTCTTTTTTTGTCCCAGACCGGGGATTTCAACCCAAACAAAACTTTTTTTTACCTCATTGCAACTACTCGTGGTCCCAGATCACTTCCGCGCGCTTCACTGTTTACGGTCCCCGACCAGGTTGTACAGCCAAACTGTTAAACTCACTTAGTATTATACTCTTCTCTCATTTATGAGCAACACTCACTTGTTTATTTTAAAAGATTCTTGCGGCTCTTTATTATGTTAATCACTCGTGGTTGGATTATGAGGGTCTTGTAATGCATTGAGGATAAATCCTTTTTCTTCTTATCACGTTACTCACTCGGGGGTGTATTAGGAGGGTCTTGTAACATTTTTTGGAATATATCCTGTTTTACATTACTCACTCAAGGCTGGATTACGAGGATCTTCTAATGCATCTGAGAGTATATACTAACTTTTATTCACTTGCGGTCCCAGACCGGGATATAGGAGACTCACTATATCCTTTTCACTTTTAATAATAAAAAAGACGTCACTTACTTTCTTTTTCTTTTATCGAGGATGGGCTTCACTAGACGACGTCTAGAGTCTTGCGCAGTCCAGACTTCCTCAATGGGGAGTCCAAAACTGACGTATGCAGTCAGACCATGCGCATGGGTTTCAACCTGGAGAGCACGTCGCCTCTAGCCGCCCTCTAGATGTTGCCCATCCAGGTCACCGGCACCAAGTATGTCAGAATCTGAAAACTCAGAGTGATCGTATGTCAGTTCGTTACCTCAATTAAGATTCATGACACAGAATATTAGTTCTCATATATATTTACTGCAGGAGTGCATACCTTTAACAGAATTATCAGCACTGACGAGTTTAACAATTCAGAGACTTTTTATACATCGTCAGTCATATAATCACAAGAGAACATCTGCTGAATGTCATAATATCATATACAGTCATAACAGGAATATGCAAAGATCGGCCCGAAAGGAGAACAACATGACCTTGCTATGACCTTGCAGGTGTGCTAAGTCCAGACTCCAAGTTAATCATAGTCACAGCATTTCATAGGAAAACAAGATTAATTTTCCCTTATTTCCAGACCCCTTATCACGTACATAGTTTTATCTAGTGAGACAGTTTTATTTCTCAAACTAAGCACATCTTAGTTTTGCACATGAAGGACATTCAGTAAGTCTTCTCAATATCCAAAAATGAAACGGTGTGTAATGAACTTATGGTTTATAAAAAAATGATAATATGCATACAATATACACTTGAGTATATAAAATGGATATAAAATAACATGTATATACAATTTTCTGACAGGGATCAAATACTTATTTCCCTCCAATAAATGCAAGTTAATTTTTAAACCGTATTTAATATTTTTTCTGGATTTTTTTTTGTTGATCTTCTGTCTCCCTCTGTTAAATAAACATACCATAAAAATTATGGGCTGTTCCTTTCTTTGTAAGGGGGGAAACTTACAAATTCAGCAGGAGGTCAAATACTTATAGAATAGATAAGATAAGATAAGCATTTTAGTCCCACAATGGGGAAATTCCAGGATTGCAACAGCACAGGGATATCAACACTCAGAGCAACAATGAGAAGGCAAGAAAAAACAAGAGCAGCTAGTATACATATGTACATATTACTATAAATATATATATATATAGACACACAGTGCGGAGCATTGTGGTTGGTGGATGTGCAGCAGAAAGTCTAAGCTCTCTCTCCGCGGATGCGGCGGGCCAGCTGGATGTCTTTGGGCATGATGGTGACCCTCTTGGCGTGGATAGCGCACAGGTTGGTGTCCTCGAAGAGACCCACCAGGTAGGCCTCGCTGGCCTCCTGCAGAGCCATGACGGCAGAGCTCTGGAAGCGCAGGTCGGTCTTGAAGTCCTGAGTGATCTCCCTCACCAGGCGCTGGAAGGGCAGCTTACGGATGAGCAGCTCCGTGGATTTCTAGTAGCGATGGATCTCTCTCAGAGCCACGGTTCCGGGCCTGTAACGGTGAGGCTTCTTCACTCCGCCAGTGGCCGGAGCACTTTTTTGAGCAGCCTTGGTGGCCAGCTGCTTCCTGGGGGGCTTTTCCTCGAGTAGATTTACGGGCGGTCTGCTTGGTAGAATAGGCTTTACTGTCATTGTACAGTACAACGGAATTGTGGGTGTGCCACCAGGCTACTGTGCAAGAAAGTAAGAAAGAAGGATTAGATAAAGCACGGTTACAGAACACATGATTAAACCCACGACTGAAAATAAAAATAAAAATATCCCAGGATTATGGAAATACACACAGGTATGGTAGTGGCTACACGGATGGAACTATGTACATAAGAATGCAGGGTGCAGAACACACAATTGAACACACTAAAATGGCTCAAGGATTATGAAAAATATACATAGGTATGGTTTCACGGATGGGTCAACATACATGAAAGTGAGGAGTGCAAAGACAGGTGTGCTATTATGATAATTAAAAAGGTCCTCAGTTCTGTGCATGTGAGTGTTCAGAGGGAGGGGGTGGGGCCTCTGACTGTTTGCAGTTCAGATGGCCCTGGGGAAGAAACTGTTTGTCAGTCTGGAGGTGTGGGACCTGGTTGATCTGAACCGTCGTCCAGAGGGAAGCAGGTCAAACAGGTGGTGGGCGGGATGAGAGGGGTCTCCTGTGATGGCCTTGGTATTTCTGAGACAGGAGGATCTGGAGATGTCTTCCAGGGAGGGCAGAGGGCCACCGATAATTTTTTGGGCGGTGTTGATGACCCTCTGCACAGCCTTCCTGTTTTCGGCCATGGAGCCGTCATACCACACACCCAGGCAGTAGGTTAGCACGCTCCCCACTGAGCAGTAAAAGAAGGCCAGCAGCAACTTCTGGTCCAGATTGTTCTTTCTCAGGACACAGGAAGTGCAGCTGCTGCTGTGCTTTTTTCACCAGGGCCTTGGCGTTGACAGTTCAGGAGAGGTCAGAGGAGATGTGGGTGTCCAGGAACCTGAAGGCAGGGATGGTTCCACGCTGTCACCATTTATGAGGAGGGGGCGAGTGGTGGTCCTGTCTGTTCTTCCTGAAGTCCAGTATGAGTTCTTTGGTTTTTTGGACATTTAGTTTCAGGTTTGCTTGGTGCCACAGCAGCAGATTCTCTATCTCCGCCCTGTATGCCTTCTCATTGTCATCAGTGATGAGCCCAACCAAGGTTGTGTCATCCACGTACTTCATGATGACAGTGGTTGGGTGGGTTGGAATACAGTCACAGGTGTACAGGGAGTACAGTAGAGGGCTTAGCATGCAGCCCTGGGGGGTGCCAGTGCTGAGAGACTGTGGAGGAGTGGTGTGGGCCGAGTCTGACTGTTTGAGGGCGGTTGGCGAGAAAGTCTTTTATCCAGGAGCAGGTGGGGATGTGTGTGGGGGGGGATCTGGAGGAGGTGCAGTTTATTGATCAGGATGTCCGGGATGATGGTATTGAAAGCTGAGCTGTAGTCCACAAAGAGCATCCCCACATAGCTCCTTGGGTTCTCCAGGTGGCTCAGCACTCTGTGGAGAGTGGTGGCGATGGCATCTTCTGTAGACTGGTTGTCCCTGTAGATGAACTACTGGGGGTCGAAGGAGGGGGAAAGACAGTCCCTGATGTGCTGGGACACCAGTTGCTCAAAAGACTTAATGACTACAGACGTGAGTACCATGGGTCTATAGTCGTTCAGGCTGTCAACTGTGGCCTTTTGGGGGATGGGGATGATGGTGGAGGCCTTGAGGACGGAGGGGACGGTGGCGTGTGTCAGGGAGATGTTGAACAGCTTGGTGAGGATTCCTACCAGCTGGTCTGCACATGCTTTGACCACCGCTCCTAGAATGCCATCTGGACCAGCAGCTCTGCAGGGTTCACTGCTCTCAGCTGCCTCTTCACCTCGTGCACCTGTAGAGAGGGGGGGGGGAGAGGGGAGGAGGGGGGCGATGTGCTCAAACCGAACCAAAGAAGCTGTTAAGCTTCTCTGCCAGAGTGAGGTTACTGTCTGATGTTGGGGAGCCCTGGCCCCTGTAGTTAGTGAGGACGTGGATGCCTCTGCACATCTGTCGGGGGTTGTTGTCTGTGAGGAAGCCCTCCACCTTCCTCCTGTAGTTGTTCTTAGCGAGTTCTATGCCTCTTGTCAGGTTGACTCTAGCAGTGCTGTACAGAGAGCTGTCCTTCTGCCTGAAGGCTGAGTTACAGGCTCTGATCAGAGCCTGGACTTCACTGGTCATCCAAGGTTTGTGGTTTGGAAATACCCGGATGTGTTTGGTGACTGTCACATTTTCTACACAGCATTTGATGTAGAAAAGGACAGACTCGGTGTAGGAGTCCAGGCCCTGCTGTTCAAAGATACTCCAATCTGTGCAGGCAAAGCAGTCTTGTAGCTGAGGAGCGCATTTTCAGGCCAGGTTTTAATTGTTTGTTTGGTTGGGGGGGAACTCTTCCTAAGGGCAGTGTAGGCAGGTTTTAGAAGCAGGGAGAGATGGTCTGATTGTCCAAGGTGGAGGAGGGGGTGGCTCTGTAGGCATGCTTAATGTTGCTGTAAACATGATCCAGTGTTCTTTCGCCCCTTGTGGGACACTTAACATGTTGGTAGATTTTGGGGAGTACAGTCTTTAAGTATGCTTTGTTCAAATCCCCTGCTTTGCTGCCTGCTGACAATGTGCTGGAGTTGGCTGAGTGCCAGGCTAACATTAGCGTCTGGAGGAACGTAAACAGTTGTTCCAATTACTGCTGTTAGCTCGCGGGGAAGATAAAAAGGCCTGCACAGGAAGGACATGTCCTCTAAGTCCGGTGAACATCCATCCATCCTCTGCCGCTTTTCCGGAGGTCTGGATCGTGGAGGCAGCAGTTCAAGCAGAGAAACCCAGACTTCCCTCTCTCCAGCCACCTGCTCCAGCTCTTCAGAGAGGATACCAAGACGTTCCCAGACCAGCTGGGAGACATAGTCTCTCCAGTGAGTCCTGAATCTGCCCCGGGGTCTCCTCCCAGATGGACGTGCCCGAAACACCTCAAGTGGGAGGCGTCTAGGAGGCATCCTGATCAGATGCCCATACCACCTCAACTGACTCCTTTCAATGTGGAGGAGCAGCGGTTCTACTCTGAGCCTCTCCCAGATGACTGAGCTCCTCACCCTATCTCTGAGGGTGAGTCCAGCAGTCATACCAAGAAAGCTCATTTCAGCTGCTTGTATCCGCGATCTCGTTCTTTCAGTCATTACCCAAAGCTCGTGACCATTGGTGAGGGTAGGAACGTAGAGTGACTGGTAAATCGACAGCTTTGCCTTAAAGCTCAGCTCCCTCTTCACCACAACAGACCGGTACAACGTTCGCATCACTGCAGATGCTGCTCCGATCTGTCTGTCAACCTCTCGCTCCATTCTCCCCTCACTTGTGAATAAAACCCCAAGATACTTAAATTCCTCCACTTGGAGCAGGAGCCTGTCCCCAACCCAGAAAGGACAATCCACCCTTTTCCGGCTGAGGATCGTGGACTCAGACATGCAGCTACTGGTTCTCATCCCAGCTGCTTCACACTCAGCGACAAACCATCCCAGTAAGAACTGTAGGTCATTGCTGGATGAAGCCAGCAGGACAACATCATCTGCAAACAACAGAGATGAGATCCTGTGGTCACCAAGCATGACAACCTCCGTTCCCTGGCTGTGACTAGAAATCCTGTCCATAAAAATTATGAACAGGATTGGTGACAAAGGGCAGTCCTGGCGGAGTCCAACTCTCACTGGGAATGAGTCCGATCAAGTGTTGGCAATACAAATCAAACTCTCACAATGGTCGTACAGAAACCAAATAGCTTGTAACAACAAGCCCGATAGCCCATACTCCCGAAGCATCCCCCACAAAAAAAACATGAGGGATATGGTCGAATGCCTTCTCCAAGTCCACAAAACACATGTAAACTGGTTGGGCAAACTCCCACAAACCCTCGAGGATTCTAGAGAGGGTAAAGAGCTGGTCCGATGTGCCACGCCCACGACGAAAACCACATTGCTCCTCCTGAATCCAAGGTTCGACCAATGGCTGGATTCTCCTCTCCAGTACCTTGGCATAGACCGTCCCAGGGAGGCTGAGGAGTGTGATCCCTCTAAAGTTGGAGCACACCCTCCGGTCCCCTTTTTTGAAGAGAGGAACCACCACCCTGGTTTGTCATGCCAAAGGCTCCACCCCCAACCTCCACGCAATGTTGCAGAGGCGTGTCAACCATGACAGCCCTACAACATCCAGGGCCTTGAGGTACTCAGGGCGAATCTCGTCCACCCCTGGGGCCCAGCCACCAAAGAGATTTTTAACCACCTTGGCGACCTCAGCCCCTGTGATAGGCGAGTCATCCCCCTTGTCCACAAGCCCTGCTTCCTCTGTGGAAGGCATATCAGTGGGACTGAGGAGATCCTCGAAGTATTCCTTCCACTGCCCAACGATATCCCCAGTCGAAATCAACAGCGCTCCATCCACACCATACACAGCATGGACAGGGAGCTGCTTCCCCCTCCTGAGCCGCCAGACAGTTTGCCAGAATCTCTTCGAGGCCGACTGAAAGTCTTGTTTCATGGCCTCACAGAACTCCTCCCATACCCGAGTTTTTGCTTCAGCAACCACCTGAGCTGCACTCCACTTGGCCTGCCAGTACACTTCAGCTGCTTTGGGGGTCCCACAAGCCAACCAAGCTTGACAGGACTCCTTCTTCAGCTTAATAGCCCCCCTCACCACTGGTGTCCACCACTTGGTTCGGGGGTTGCCACCATGAGATGCCCCGACGACCTTGCAGCTGCAGCTCTGGGCTGCTGATTCAACAATGGAGGTGGAGAACATGGCCCATTCAGACTCCATGTCTCCAGACTCCCTCAGAATGTGGTTGAAGTTCTTCTGGAGGTGGAAGTTGAAGACCTCCCAGACAGAGGCCTCAGCCAGATGTTCCCAGCACACCCTCACTATACGTTTGGGTCTACCAGGTCTGAATGGCATCCTCCCCTGCCCTCGGATCCAACTCACCACCAGGTGGTGATCGGTTGACAGCTCTGCACCTCTCTTTACCCGAGTGTCCAAGACATACGGTCACAGGTCTGATGACACGATAACAAAATCGATCATCGACCTGTGACCTAGGGTGTCCTGGTCCCAGGTGCACATATGGACACCCTTATGCTTGAACATGGTGTTCGTTATGGACAAACTGTGGTTAGAACAGAAGTCCAATAACTGAACACTACTCGGGTTCAGATCGGGCAGGCCGTTCCTCCCAATCACCCCCTTCCAGGTTTCACTGTCATTGCCCACATGCGCATTGAAGTCCCCCAGTAGGACAATGGAGTCTCCAAGATGAGCACTCTCCAGCACCCCAGTCAGAGTCCAGTGAACAGTGGCTTTGAATTCTTCTGCTGTTATTCCACCAAGTCTGAAGCACATAAGCACAGAGTCCACCACCTCTACCCTTACCAGAATCGCCATTGTGGTTGAAATGGTGTGTAGTTCAGCCGAGTAATTCCACAGCAGCATCTGGAATACGTGGATTTAGCCATGATTCAGTCACAATTAGAATACAACAGTCCTGGACGTAGGCGATCTCCGATCGCAGCTCATCCATTTTGTTGGTGAGGGATCTGGTGTTGGTGAGAAAAATTGAAGGTAATGGTGGTTTGGTGCATAGTTTGCACAGCTGGGCACAGAGGCCAGCCCTGCAGCCTCGTTTCTGCTTTCTCTCTTGTCGTCTATGCTGTTTGTGGGGCCCAATAACAAACCACAAAGCACCTGGAGGTTTGGCGATCTCCTCAGGGATATGGTGGCGATTACTGGAATAAGTGCTGGAGATGTCAGAAGTAAGTTGGTGACTAATGCCTAGAAGTTCCTGGTGACTGTAGGTAATTAGTCCGTCACAGAAGGAGCACAGAAAAAAAAAAACACAAAAACGAGGGCAGTAGTCTGGAGCGTCTAGTCACAGTGTGTGAACACGCCGCCATCTTAGACACCAGCTTGAGTAAGAATTTTCCCGACTTATTTTCCCCACTGTATATTCAGAAGGCCTTGCTCCTGCTAGTGTTCTCCACAAACTCTGGCACTGCATGTAACAGTGACTGACAGCTTGACAGCCTCATAAATACGAAGCCTAAAATATTGCAATCCAGTGTTTCCTCTGGCTTAAAGACTTTGGCATGGTGACAACATTTTTTGGGGGCGGGTGGGTGTAAAGCATGTGTAAACATGAGAAAACACATAACACGCAAAGGGAAAAAAAACATTCATAATACTGTAGTAATTTACTCACGCATACTTAAATTGTATGATCAGAGGTGGTTATGGTAGCTGGAAATTGTACTCATGTAAAAGCAGTGTTGTCTTATGAAATTAATAACTAAAAGTCGACAAGCAAAAAAAAATACTCGTTGAGTAACAGTACAAAAACACCTACTTAAAAAAAACTACTTGAGTAATGACTTAGCCTTGAAAGTTTGAGGTTTTTCTCCAAAATTAATGACCATTTTCTTGTAGCTTTCTACTTTTTTCTCTGTAAATTTGTTTTTACCTAAATTTTGTAACTATTTTCCTCATAAACTTGTAGTTTCCTCTTATAAAATTATGACTTCTTGTATATTTGAGTCTTTCTTATCATTAATTTGTGGATTATTTTATGGCTAATTTTTAAAATTTATTTTTACAATGAAATTACTGTTTTTCTAATAAATTTGAATGAGTTTGTGGTAAAACTTTTACTTTTTTAATATAATTTAAACTTTTGATCATAATTTTGCAGAGCTAGAATAGAATAATAATTTCCACTTTGATTTCAAAGAAATATAAACGTATTAATAAAGTTATATTTAATGAAAGAAAATTAACAAAAATGACCAAAGATGCAGTTATTTCTCTCTTTTTTTTCCCCTTGTCCTGTCAGGCAGCTCGGCAAACAGAACAGGGATCTGTCACCCTTATTGTGCCAAAACAGATTTACTTTGCCAAGAGGAGCTTATACAGTACCTGTGTATTGTATATTACTGTAAACTCCTCCTGTAATAACTTTTAATACTTTATTTTAATTGTTTTACCCATGGAAGACCCAACAGGATGGGGAAGAGGGAAAGGAAGTGTGTGAAGGGGGAAAAGAAAAGGGAGGGGAACAGACAACAAAAAACAACAACAAACAAACCAACAACTAAAACAAACAAAAGACAAACTGCTTCTTCCACCGAAGATGTCTCAACACGAGTCTGGTTTCCGCATCTGTTAAAGGAGAGACACTTGTGCGTGTATGTCTGTGTGCATATATATGAGAACGCACGCAAAATAAGTGTGTGCACGTGAGTGGTTTGTCAGGAAACATACGAAGCAGAGGGCCGGTCGCAGCAGCTCTCTCCCCGGGAACCCCGAGCAGGCAAGGCAGCACCACCAACCCCCAGCCCCGAGGTCAGCAAGCCCCAGGAAAGGCAGGCATCCGCCCCCGGAGGGACGATCAAGGGAGGCCAGGCTGCTCGGCGCCCGGCTCGGTGAGCCCACACCCCCGGACCCGCCTGACTCCCCCCCCCCAGCGGGGCCAACATCCGCCCCCGGGCCCCAGGCACCAGGAGGCCAGTGACCCCACCCCCCGGGGCAGAGATCGGCCCGCGCCCCCCGGTGCAAGCCCCCCCAGGCACCCCCACAGCGGGCCCGCCCCAGCGCCTCTGTCACACACCCCGGGGACCCCCACGTCCAAAGAAGTCCCCCTGCCCAGGGGAGCCCACGTTGCCGAGAGGCACTACCCCCCTTAATCCAGCACCACCCGACTCACAGACACACCCCTCCCCACACCTTCACACCCACATGCTCCCATGCACACCCCTCTCACTCACCCAGACCAACCCATTTTCTCTCACTCCTGTACCCATTCAAACTCACCCCTCATTCACCTCTGTTTCATAAGGCGGCTGCGAAGCAGATGCAGCAAGCCTGAACACGCACCAGTGCCCGGCAGTGACCAGGGAGACCACCGGCGCAGGCCATAGAAGCAGACCCCCACCCCTGGCGCCCATCTGAGTGAACAATCAGCAAACCACCGCAGGCGCCCCAAGATGCCACCCGGCATGCAAAGCGCTGCATAAAACCGACCCACCATTACCATCTCCATTCACCACCCCCTCACTCTCACTCTCACTTAGACTCATATTCAGCCTCCCTCTCACTTCCTTGATTGTATCTATATATTCAGTAGCACCCAGGGATTTTGACAACATGATAGGTCCCAGGCTCCCCACCAGGCCCCCACGCCCCCAGCAAGAGCAGGGCAACAGGGGTGGGGGAAGACCCCCACCCCCTCCCCCCGCACAGAACAAGGTGGGTGTGTGTCGGTTTTATGATATAATTGTGTGTAAATTTGTGGACTACCAAAGTGCAATTAAAATTAAGGGGATAGTGATTGGAGCACCACTAGCCACTGCAATGGGCAGCAGGGCCCCCATCCCCCCAAGCCCTCAGTGTCTAAAATGCAATTAAAATTGAGGTGAGTGCAGCCCCACCACACAGCAAAGTGTGGTGTGGCTGCACCACACCATCTCCATGTGTGAAGGGTGTGCCCCTTCACCGACACAGTGCGGCACACCCCCACCCCAAAGCCCTAAATGTAACAAAAAGATGTATATTCCACCCAGAGTCGGGGGGAG
Source organism: Pholidichthys leucotaenia (assembly GCA_020510985.1). Classification (NCBI taxonomy): domain Eukaryota; kingdom Metazoa; phylum Chordata; class Actinopteri; order Cichliformes; family Pholidichthyidae; genus Pholidichthys; species Pholidichthys leucotaenia. The sequence goes on along the minus strand of CM035844.1, from coordinate 80,878,961 downwards.
GGGGAGGGCTGGAAATAAGACTGGGAGGTAGGCGGTCTAAAAGCGAGGCCGTCCCCCCCCAGAAGCCAGCTTGCAGACTGGTTCATGAGACCATCCACTGCCCCCAAATCCCAACCCAGGGCAAGGTCCGCCAGTGAAAGCAGCCCAGGACCCACCAGCATCATGCCCCGGCGCTTCCAGCACCACTAACATGATGGGGCAGCCATACATATTTCCACTTATCTTACACACACAAACATGGACAACAACAGTCACAATAGTGAACAATGGGCTGGACCCACATGGCACCCAACACGCCAGACGACACCCCCGAGCGCCCACGCAGGCCCACAACCACCCACCCCAGACGCACACCTACAGCCGCAGGCCGCCCTGCAACCAAAGCCACCCCGGAGCAACCCGGTGGAAACACGGCCATCAACCCGTGCCATTGGCCCCCCAACCACCCCCAAGCACCAACACACACTCACCGCCAATGACACCAGGGGCGATGCGACAAAGCGCCTCACCCCGCAACACAACAGCAGGGCGGCTGGGACAAGCAGGCCCCGAAACGCCAGCCCCCATGCCACTAGATGGACTGCCCAACCACTGCCACCCAACAAAGTTCTCCTACCCATACACACATCCTCCACCCCCCAGACATCTACCCACAAGTAACCGCTTCCATACACACACGTACCTCCACCCACCAGCACACATACCCACCTACACCCACACACAGCCTCACCTGCCCACTCAACACACACCCACTTCCACATCCGCTCATACACAAGCCCACACTCACACCCATTCTCACACACTCATGCACACCCACACCCGCAGACGCCAGTGGACGGGGAGGGCGACCCAGGATGCAGGCACCAACCCCAGGGTGCCACCAGGGCCCTAGGGAAAACACGACCCCGCCGTGCAAGGATGCACCGGGGACAACCCCCACCACTGGCGCACACCCAACCCCGGCATGGGGGGGGGACGCCCCCTCCCCCAGCACCAGGGGCCCAGGGCCAGACCCAGAACCCCCCCGAGGGGCGAGGCCAGCCGGCTGGGGGCCACAGCCCAGCCCCCCCGGCCCACCCCGCAGGCCCCCCCAACCAACCCCCCCCTCCCCCCAGGGCCAGACAGATGGCCACTCTGGAACAGGCCCCCCGGAAACCCACGGTTGGGGCGCAGCCAGCTGCCAGAGGTGCCAAGGAGAGTGAGTCACCGCCCGCCACCCCTCAGATAATAGAATTAATAAGCGGGGACCAGAGAGAATTGAATTCCGCCAATTGATGTATGCATGCGCATGCAGCGACCGGCAGCTGGTGAAAAAGTTTGTCGTCTGTGTGTCTGTTTTTATGTACTTTTATATGTTTTTACGAAATCCTCTGTGTCGTTGAGCCTGAGAAGACGTCAGTTTGGTAACATTCCTCTTCCTTCGATGATTTTTGGGAAAGTACAGTCTCTGAGAAACAAGGTGGATGAAATTCAAGGGAATGTACGCTACCAGAAGGACTTTAAGAACTGCTGTGTCATGGCTTTCACCGAATCTTGGCTTATTGTGCATGACCGAGACACAGACCTGTGGATTGATGGCTTTGGAGCCCCGCTGCGCTCAGATCGGCAGGAAGAGGTAACGGGAAAACGTCAGGGGGGCGGCGTATGTTTATACATTAATAAGCAGTACTGCACATCTGTCACGGTCAGAGAGCGCATCTGTACACCCGATGTGAGCTGCTGTCTGTGTCACTACGCCCCTTTTATTTGCCTCGCGAGTTCCCCCAGCTTTTTATCACGACTGTGTACATTCACCCGAGGGCAGACGCTGACTCCGCCTGCAGCACTATCTTTGATGTGATCCAGCAGCTGCAATCAATTTCTCCAGAGGCGCCAAACTTCATTCTTGGGGATTTTAACCATGTTTCTTTAAAGAAGACACTTAAAAACTTTTATCAGTGTGTCTCCTGCCCAACCAGGCAAAAAAAGACATTGGACCTGTGCTATGGATCCATAGAGAGGGCCTATAAATCACTCCCCCTTCCTCCTGTAGGATCCTCAGATCATAACTGTGTACATTTGCTGCCCACATATAAAACTGCTCTCAGAAGAGGCAAGGTGGAGACGAGAGACATTGATGTGTGGACAGAAGATTCAGTTCACAGCCTCCAGGAATGCTTTGACTGTACAGACTGGGAGATGTTCACACTGGCCTGCGGGGATGATTTGGACTCTTTGGTGGACGTCACATGCTCATACATGGCTTTCTGTAAAAATAAGATTGTTCCACGTAAACGTGTCAAAATAAATCCCAACAACAAACCATGGGTTACAAAATCAGTTAAATCCTGCTTACAGAGGAAAGCACTTGCCTTTAAACAGGGGGTTGTTTCTGAGCTACAGGTTGCCACAAAAGAGCTGAAGTCCGAAATTTTAAGAGCAAAACAGAATTATAAATCAGAATTGGAAAGCAAGATGGTAACAAAGAAACTTGGTTCAGCCTTGGCCAGTATGAAAACTATTGCAGGCCTTCAGAGCACAGAGCGCAGTAATCGTGTGTTTTTAGATGGTTTTAATTCAGACACAGAGCTGGCTAATGCTCTTAATTGTTTTTATGGTCGTTTTGACTCCTTTGATTTTAGCACAGAAACCCAAGTTTTGAAACAGAAACTCAAAGACAATCAGCACTTTAATATTGAGGTGCAGGATGTTAAAAGGGAGTTCTGCGCTGTAAAAGTGAACAAAAGTCAGGGCCCTGATAATATATGTGGGCGCTTGGTAAAGTCCTGTGCACATGAACTGAGTCCTATATTTCATTACATTTTCAATAAGTCCTTACAGACACAACATGTGCCTAAGATCTGGAAAGAAGCCGTGGCTGTTCCCATTCCAAAATCCAGCTGTCCTAAAATGGTAAACGACTTTAGACCAGTTGCTTTGACTTCAATTTTAATTAAAATTTTTGAAAAACTGGTCAGATGTGAGGTCCTAAAGCAGACTAAGCATGCTTTGGATCCTCTGCAGTTTGCCTATAGGCCTCACCGAGGAGTGGAGGATGCCACCGTCACTCTGTTTAACATGCTTTTTAAACATCTGGATTTTAATGGGACACATGCCAGACTTTTATTTGTGGACTTTTCCTCCGCCTTTAATACAATCCAACCTCATATCTTAGTTGAAAGGCTCCTGCAGCAATTTGATTTGAGCAATAATCTGGTGGGTTGGATTCTGGATTTCTTAACCAACAGGACGCAGAGAGTAAGGGTCAATGGTACATTGTCTAACCTAAAGTGCTCTTCTACTGGCTCTCCTCAGGGGTGTGTGTTGTCACCACTACTCTTCATCCTGTACACAAACATGTGTTGGAGCAGACATGACAACAGACACATTATAAAGTATGCTGATGACTCAGTTATTGTCAGTCTCCTCCAGGATGGTGAGAGTGGTCACGGCCCAGTAGTTGATGATTTTGTTCACTGGTGTGAGGATTCCTACCTGCAGCTGAATACGACAAAAACTAAAGACATGATTATTGACTTTAGGAGGAAAAATCCCAGGCACAAAGTCACCGTACTAAAAGGCCAGAGCACCGAATGTGTACAATCCTACAAATATCTTGAGACGATTATTGATAGTAATTTAAACTTTGAAGAGAACTGTGAAAGGGTGTGCAAAAAGGGTCAGCAACATTTGCATTGCTTGAGAAAACTTGCACGCTTCCAAGTTGACCGAACCATAATGACAATGTTTTATCGGGCTTTTATTGAATCTGTTTTATCCTTTTCTTTAGTGTCATGGTTTGGTCAGATAAAACTGAAACAGAGGAAATCCTTGGATCAGGTAGTTAGATGGTCCAGTCGTTTGCTTGGTGAGCCACAGCTGAGCCTGACATCCCTGTACACCAGACAAGTACAGAGGATGGCTACCTCCATTTTAAATGATGACTCCCACCCTTTGCACTGCCACTTTCAGCTTCTTCCCTCAAGACGGAGGTTTGCTGTCCCAAAAAGTAGAACCCAGCGCTACAAAAACAGCTTTGTCCCTGCTGCTGTCAAAGAGTTGAACAAGCTGTAAAAATATATTGCACATAATTTAGGTACCTATTTATTAACTCCATTTTATATTTACTTATTTTTGTAGGATGTCACTTGGGTTCTAAATATTTTATTGGGTTTTAGACCTTTGAGTTTTTAACCTCTTTGACTAGTTTTTAACTTTTAATATGACCCTTCTTTCTTACCTCTGGTTTTTCTCCCATCTCTTTGTCTTTTTATACCCTGATTGATGGAGCCTTGAGTATTCTTATCATGTTTATAGTCAGCTTCATATGTGCCTGTGTTTGTGTCTATGTTGAATGTAATTTGTGGCTTGTAAATATGGATGTCACCAGACTGCAAAACAAATCTACCTACGGGTACAAATAAAGTAACCTGAACCTGATTATTTGAGGAAGCTGACATTCTCTCCAGGCTAATATAATCCAATAATAAGTTATTATAATAAGTCATGCATAAGTTATTTCTTAACCAACAGGACGCAGAGAGTAAGGGTCAATGGTACATTGTCTAACCTAAAGTGCTCTTCTACTGGCTCTCCTCAGGGGTGTAAGTAAGCCCATAAGTTATATGGGCTGCACGGTGGCGCAGTGGTTAGCACTGCGGCAGCACAGTTTACCCTTGGCCGGGGGATTGTGGGGATCGTGGGATCGTGGGTTCGATCCCAGCCCCCGACCAACAGTGATCTGTGTGGAGTTTGCATGTTCTCCCCGTGTTGCGTGGGTTTACTCCGGGATTTCTCCGGTTTCCTCCCACATGCCAAAAACATGCAGGTTAGGTTAATTGGCTGTTCTAAATTGTCCCTAGATATCTGTTTCCTATAGGCCCTTAGAATAGAGGGTTAGTATTAATGAAAGCGCTTTGAGTGGTCTTTGTGACTAGAAAAGCGCTATATAAGTGCAGGTTAGTTATTTCTTGATTTCCAATTCATCAGGATAGTTTTCTTTGCGATGCATAAGGCAGTGCGAACCATGTGTGACATCCTTGCATCTATATTTATTTCACTTAAATCACCTAATATGCAAAGTGTGGGTGAGGGTGGGACACTATACCCAAACCATGCCAACAGGTCTTCACATGTCTTCTGCCAGAACTTTTGAACCGGTGCACAGGACCACATAGCATGCATATAGCTATCCGGGATGTTGCTGGTGTAGTGAGAGCAGATATTTTTGTGACTCAGGCCCATTTTGAACATCCTTTGTCCTGTGTAATGAATTCTATGTAGAACTTTATACTGTATAAGTTGTAAGTTAGAGTTTTTAGTCATCTTAAAAGTGTTTAAACATATTTGTATCCAGAAACTTTCCTCCTTATTAATCGATAAGTCTGTCTCCCATTTTGATATTGGAAGAGATACGGACTCATCCAGCTTTGATAATAGTCCATGTATTTTCGATATCAATTTTGGGGAACGGAGATTTAGAAACTCTGCCACCTTAACTGGTACTTCTAAATCTGTTTAAGAGTAAATCTTGCTTTTATTATGGATTTAAGCTGTTCATATTCAAAATACTTTTCATCACTGATTTCGTATTGTGACACTAGATCCTGAAAATGGATAAAATTTCCACCTTGAATAAGATGTTCTAAGTTATTTATTCCCTTCTCTTGCCATAGTGGAAATTTTAATGTCCTCTTTTGTTGCAGGATATCAGGATTATTCCAAATGGGCGTGTGTTTACAGGGGACAAGTGAAGACCTTGTTATTTTTAAAAATTTCCACCAAGCCATCAGAGAGGAGCTGATATTAATACTTTTAAAACAGTCATGGCGTTTAATACAGGGACTTATAAAAGGTAAGTCAGAGATATTTAGCAACCCACAGAGAGCCTGTTCAGCATCTAACGATGGGTTTCCTAATGGGGTTGATTTTGTCCATTTTGAAACAAACTGCAGTCTATTGGCTAAAAAGTAATTAAAAAAATTTGGTAAATCTAAGCCTCCGCACTCTTTTGCTTTTTGGAGGCTTTTTAAACTAATCCGTGATGGTTTATCCTTCCATAAAAATTTACTTATATTTGAGTCTAGAGACTTAAACCAGGCCATTGATGGTTATGGTTAGGTAGGGATTATTGAGAACAAATAATTGATTTTAGGAAGGACCATCATTTTAACGGTTGCAACTTCCCATTAATGATAAAGGTAGTGTCCTCCAGCGTGTAAGGTCGTCTAGTATTGTTTTTAAAAGGGGAATATGATTTAGTCGCAATAACTCTGAGAGCCTGGGAGAAATATCTATTCTTAAATATTTAACATTTCCTGATTGTATTGGAATAGTAGATGAATTTGAGAAATTGCAATTTATAAGAAAAACTATTGATTTTACCCAGTTAATAGAGTAGTCTGATAATGATGAAAATTTATCAATGAGCGCCACTGTCTGAAGAAGAGATCTTTGTGAGTTTTCAAAAAAAATCAATACATCATCAGCATAAAGACTTATCTTGTGTTCCTTTTCTCCAGTTTGAATACCTCTGATATCAACATTTTGTCATATGGCTGCTGCTAATGGTTCAATAAAGATGGTAAAAAGTGAGGGAGAGAGTGGACACCCCTGCTTAGTACCTCTCTGGAGATTAAAGCTTCTGGAAGTCTGATCATTTGTTCGGACAGACGCAGCTGGACACCTATATAGTGTTTTAATCCAGTTTATGGAAGATGAACCAAACCCAAATTTGTTTAACACCATAAAAAGAAATTTCCAGTTAACACGGTCAAAGGCTTTCTCTGCATCCAGGGACAAGATTGTGGTTTCTATGTTATTGATCTTGCAGTAGTCTATTAAATTAAATAGACTCCGTGTATTATCAGCCGAGTGCCTACCCTTGATGAAACCTGTTTGATCTGGGTGTATAGTAAACGGAATTATCCTTTTCAGTCTTTTGGTAAGAGCTTTGCAAATTATTTTAAGATCGACATTCATAAGTGAGATGGGACGGTAGCTGGATGGAAGCGTAGGTTCTTTTCCAGGTTTAAGGAGCACGATAATACTAGTCAAATTCATATTTGGAGGAATTATCTTCTTTAATTTGGTTCACCATTTAAAAAAAAAAAGTAGGTGTCATCACAGGCCAAAATTCTCTATAAAATTCTACTGGAAAACCATCTGGTCCCGGGGCTTTGTTGTTTGGGATGTGCTTAAGTGCCTCCTGGAGTTCAGACACCTGAAGAGGTGCATCCAGAGCTCACTTCCGGCGCCACACGAGTCGGCTGCCTTTTGCAACAGTGGCTCAATTCTGAGTCTTTTTTTTTTTTTTAACTCCTCTCTCTTTTTGATCCGGTTTTCACTCCACTTATATCACGGACACACAGATCGTCCCAAATGTCTTCCGAGCCGGTGGACGGAGCCACTGTTTATAGCAGGAGATGGTACAGCAGGGAAGAGCTGCTAGCACTCAACCACCACCCGGTGCTAACGGAAAAACTCGACATACCGGGAGAACTGAGGCGAAAACGCCGTGGTTGCCGGGCTGGAGTAAGGCGGAAGACAAGAAATATAAGGTACAGACCCTCCTTCCCATCCGTTGTCATGGGGAATGTACGGTCGTTCCTGGGAAAGGTAGATGAGCTAGCGGCTATTTCCCGCTACGATAGCATATACCGGGAATGCTCTCTCCTTTTGTTTACCGAGACGTGGCTATCTGAACTAGCAGCAGATGCTAACATTGAGCTGGAGGGTTTCCACACGATACGGGCAGACCGAACACCAGACAGTGGCAAAGCAAGGGGCGGTGGAGTGATAATGTATGTTAACAACAACTGGTGCAGACCGGGACATATCACTATTAAACAACGACACTGCAGCAAAGACATTGAGTTGCTAGCTGTTAGCATGCGGCCTACATATCTCCCGAGGGAATACTCACACGTGATCTGCATTGTTGTTTATGCAAATCCGACGGCGAACGCTGGGACAGCGCGTGACGTCATCCATTCAGTAACCAGCAGGCTGCAGACAGAACACCCAGATGCTCATCTCCTCATCTCAGGCGATTTCAACCATGTTTCACTGTCTCCCATTCTACTCACGTTTACCCAGTATGTCACATGCCACACTAGAGGCAATAAAATACTGGACTTATTCTACGCAAACACTAAGGAGGCGTACACCTCATCACAACTCCCCTCACTCGGGAGATCGGATCACAACTTGGTTCATCTCCGGCTGGTGTACAAACCCCTAGTGCACAGACAACCTCCGGCCATGCGCACAGTAAAGTTATGGTCTGAGGAGGCAATGGACACTCTAAAGGGCTGTTTTGAAACCACTGCCTGGGAGCAGCTCTGCGATCCACATGGTGAGGACATCGATGGCCTCACTCACACCATCACGGACTACATCAGTTTCTGTGTGGACAACACCGTTCCCACCAAGACCATACGGTGTTGCTCAAACAACAAACCCTGGATCAACCCTGAGATAAAAACACTTCTGAGAGAGAAGAAGAGGATTTTCAGGTCGGGGAACAGGGAGATGCTGAAGTCTGTACAGAGGGAGCTGAGGAGAAAGATCAGAGAAGGCAAGGACAGCTTCAGGAAGAAGATGGAGGACAAGCTGCAACAGAGCAACATCAGCGGGGTCTGGAGAAACCTTAAAACCATCTCTGGGCTCCAGAATACCTCCCCCCAGGCCACGGGGGGCAGGGAGTGGGTGAACAATCTGAATCTGTTTTTCAATAGGTTTGACCAACCGCCCTCCCCCCTGACTGCACAACAACCACTGCTGCCTCTAAAGACATCAAGTCCTGCTGCCCACTCCCCACTCCGCCAACACCTCCCCACTCCCAACACACAGCCCTCCAACATGACCCTGACTAAGACCCAGGTGAGGACGGAGCTGAGGAAGATCAAGGCGAGGAAGGCGTCGGGACCGGACGGCATCAGCGCAAAGCTCCTCAAGTCCTGTGCAGACCAGCTGTGTGGGATTGTGGAGTATATCTTCAATCTGAGCCTGAAGCTGGGGAGGGTACCACAGCTGTGGAAAACATCTTGTGTGGTACCTGTACCAAAGACTTCCCACCCCAAAGACCTGAACAGCTACAGACCAGTGGCCTTGACGTCCCACATGATGAAGACCCTGGAGAGACTGCTCCTTGCTCACCTCCACCCCCTGGTGGGACCAGCGATGGATCCACTCCAGTTCGCCTACCAGCATGGCATTGGGGTGGAGGATGCGGTGATCTTCCTCCTTCACCGTTCTCTGTCCCACCTGGAGAAGCCTGGGAATGCGGTGAGGATCATGTTCTTTGACTTCTCCAGTGCTTTCAACACCATCCAACTGATGATCCTGAAGGACAAGCTGCTGTGCGCAGGGGTGGACCAGCACCTGTCATCATGGATCCTGGACTACCTCACTAACCGGCCTCAGTTTGTGAGAACCCGGGACTGTGTGTCCGACACAATCATCAGTAGCACGGGGGGGCCCCCAGGGAACGGTTTTGGCTCCCTTCCTGTTCACCCTTTATACTGCGGACTTCTCACACAACACAACACACTGCCATCTACAGAAGTTCTCTGATGACTCTGCGATCGTTGGCCTCATCTCCAATGGAGATGAAGCTGAGTACAGAGGGCTTATCCAGGACTTCGTGGACTGGTGCCATCGGAACTGCCTCCAGATCAACGCGAGGAAAACTAAGGAGCTGGTGGTGGACTGCCGCAGGCAAGGACAACCCCTCACAGCACCAGTAAATATACAGGGAACAGACATCGAAATGGTGACATCCTATAAGTACCTGGGTGTTCATCTGAACAATAAACTAGACTGGTCACACAATACTGACGCACTCTACAAGAAGGGACAGCGCAGGCTGTTCCTACTGAGGAGACTCAGGTCTTTTGGTGTACAAGGGGCGCTGCTGAAGACATTCTATGACACGGTGGTGGCATCAGCCATCACTTTTGGAGTGGTCTGCTGGGGCAGTGGCATTACGGCAGCCGATAGGAAGAGACTGAACAAACTGATCAAGAAAGCTAGCTCTGTCCTGGGGCAGCGCCTTGACCCAGTGGAGGAGATAGGGGAGAGAAGGACGGTGGCTAAACTGTCATCTCTGCTGGAGTCCGAGTTCCACCCTATGCAGGACATACTGAATGCACTGAGGAGCTCATTTAGCAGCAGACTACATCATCCTAGGTGCACAACCGAGAGGTTTCGCAGGTCCTTCCTACCAACGGCTGTCAGACTGTACAACCTAAGCAGGGCTGCTCGCAGAGATGGCAAAAAACGTGACAACCTAATAGTTTTGAATGAAAAAGATGCAATAGACTTACACAATGGTCCCCTCCGGCATACAACTAGGAAAATAGCGGTCGCTATGGAGGGTGAGAATATGTATGGGTACATAATCATACCATGTAGGATAACTAAGTAGACGGTTGTGCTGTTTCATCCCATCTAGCAACAATGCTCCGCACTGTGTGTGTTTATATATTTACATATTTATTCCATCTAGCTACAATGCTCCACACTGGGTGTGTTTATATATCTACATATTTATTCCATCTAGCTACAATGCTCCGCACTGTGTGTTTATATATCTACATATTATTCCATCTAGCTACAATGCTCCGTACTGTGTGTTTATATATCTACATATTTATTCCATCTAGCTACAATGCTCCGCACTGTGTTTATATACTCATACATTTATTCCATCCAGCTACAATGCTCCGCACTGTGTGTCTATATATATACAGTGGGGTAAAAAAGTATTTAGTCAGCCACCAATTGTGCAAGTTCTCCCACTTAAAAGATGAGAGAGGTCTCCAATTTTCATCATAGGTATACCTCAACTATGAGAGACAAAATAAGAAAAAAAAATCCAGAAAATCACATTGAAGGATTTTTAATGAATTAATTGGTAAATTCCTCGGTAAAATAAGTATTTGGTCAATAACAAAAGTTTATCTCAATACTTTGTTATATACCCTTTTTTGGCAATGACAGAGGTCAAACATTTTCTGTAAGTTTTCACAAGGTTTTCACACACTGTTGCTGGTATTTTGGCCCATTCCTCCATGTAGATCTCCTCTAGCGCAGTGATGTTTTGGGACTGTCGCTGGGCAACACAGACTTTCAACTCCCTCCAAAGATTTTCTATGGGTTTGAGATCTGGAGACTGGCTCGGCCACTCCAGGACCTTGAAATGCTTCTTACGAAGCCACTCCTTCGTTGCCCGGGCGGTGTGTTTGGGATCATTGTCATGCTGAAAACCCAGCCACGTTTCATCTTCAATGCCCTTGCTGGTGGAAGGAGGTTTTCACTCAAAATCTCACAATACATGGCCCCATTCATTCTTTCCTTTACACGGATCAGTCGTCCTGGTCCCTTTGCAGAAAAACAGCCCCAAAGTATGATGTTTCCACCCCCATGCTTCACAGTAGGTATGGTGTTCTTTCTCCTCCAAACACGACAAGTTGAGTTTTTACCAAAAAGTTCTATTTTGGTTTCATCTGACCATATGACATTCTCCCAATCCTCTTCTGGATCATCCAAATGCTCTCTAGCAAACTTCAGACGGGCCTGGACATGTACTGGCTTAAGCAGGGGGACACATCTGGCACTGCAGGATTTGAGTCCCTGGCGGCGTAGTGTGTTTCAGATGTAGCCTTTGTTACTTTGGTCCCAGCTCTCTGCAGGTCATTCACTAGGTCCCCCCATGTGGTTCTGGGATTTTTGCTCACCGTTCTCGTGATCATTTTGACCCCACGGGGTGAGATCTTGCGTGGAGCCCTAGATCGAGGGAGATTATCAGTGGTCTTGTATGTCTTCCATTTTCTAATAATTGCTTCCACAGTTGATTTCTTCACACCAAGCTGCTTACCTATTGCAGATTCAGTCTTCCCAGCCTGGTACAGGTCTACAATTTTGTTTCTGGTGTCCTTTGACAGCTCTTTGGTCTTGGCCATAGTGGAGTTTGGAGTCTGACTGTTTGAGGTTGTGGACAGGTGTCTTTTTATATTGATAACGAGTTCAAACAGGTGCCATTAATACAGGTAATGAGTGGAGGACAGAGGAGCCTCTTAAAGAAGAAGTTACAGGTCTGTGAGAGCCAGAAATCTTGCTTGTTTGTAGGTGACCAAATACTTATTTTACTGAGGAATTTACCAATTAATTCATTAAAAATCCTTCATCGTGATTTTCTGGATTTTTTTTTCTCATTTTGTCTCTCATAGTTGAGGTATACCTATGATGAAAATTGGAGACCTCTCTCATCTTTTAAGTGGGAGAACTTGCGCAATTGGTGGCTGACTAAATACTTTTTTGCCCCACTGTATATATTTATATTTATATGTACAATGTATACTTGCTGCTCTTGTTTCTTTTTTTTCTCTTGCCTTCTGATTGTTGCTCTGAGTGTTGCTATCCCTGTGCTGTTGCAATCCTGGAATTTCCCCATTGTGGGACTAATAAAGGCTTATCTTATCTTATCTTATCTTATTTAATTGTGGTAAATTAATATGTCCAAAAATTTATTTATCTCCGAGTCAGATGGGTTAACCTGAGATGAGTAGAGGTTTTCATAAAACTTTCTGAAGGAGTTATTTATTTCTTCAGGCTCATGGGTAATATTTCCAGTCATATCCTTGATAGAACGGATAGTTGTTTTTTCTTTATTCAATCTAAGCTGGTTCACAAGATATTGCCCCGATTTGTTACTGTGTTCAAAGTTGTCAAGACTCAGTCTTTGTATTAAAAACTGTGCTCTTTTGTTTGTAATTTCTTTTAATTCCAGCTTTAATTTTCTCAGATTGTTAAGTGTCTGTTCCTGTGGGGAAATGGCACAGGTTGTCTCCAGTGATTTAATTTTCTGTTCTAAGTCCAGTACCAGTGCTTTTTCTTTTTTATTCTTATATGAACGGTAAGAGATTATTTTACCTCGCATGACCACTTTTGCTGCTTCCCAAAGAACACCTGGGGATATTCCTGGCACATCATTATATTCCAGATATGATTCCCACTCTTTATTAAAGTAGTTAATAAAGTCTTTGTCTTTCAGTAGTGATATATTAAATTTCCAGCTCCTAGTTTCCCTTGTAGCTTTCCTATTACTAGTGTAAGATATACTGGATGGTGATCGCTAATAGCTTGATTTGAACATATTTCAGTATCTGTGATGTCGCTCACAATAGAGTTACTGGCTAAAAAGAAATCTAGACGTGAATGTGAACTATGAACTGATGAAAAAAAAGTGTATTCCCGAAGAGTTGGGTGAGGAGAACGCCATTCATCACAAAGACCAAAATCATTCATGAACTGTTTGAGAGTGTCAGTAGTCTGCCATTTTCAGTAATTCCCCGATGTACTGAGCCTGTCGATTGCATGGTTTAATACCAGGTTGAAGTCCCCTCCTATTATAAGTGTAGTGTCCAAGTGCTCAGAAAGAGAAGTGAAAAAAGTGTAAAAATAGGATGGGTCATCAACATTTGGGCCATAAACGCTTGCAATACATAGATCCAAATTTTGGACTGAGATTTTTAGTATTATAAATCTACCTTCTGGATCTGTTATGGTGTTATTCACAACAAAGTGTATTCTTCTGTTTACCAGTATAGCTACCCCCCCTTTGTTTAGAATTAAAGCCAGCTGAGTACATGTGGGGGAATTCCTGGGAGGAGAGCGCATCTACAGACGACTTAGAGACATGTGTCTCCTGCAATAAGACAAAGTCTGCCTGTCGATCGTTCAGTCGATTAAAAACTTTTAGCCTCTTCTCCCTGGTTCCAATTCCACATATGTTCCACGTGACAAACTTAAATGTGGACATGTTTTCACTAACCGGTTGTGTACTAAAGACTAACTAAATGTGCCTATGTGATTATATGTCTGTAATGTATGCATATATGTGTACATATACTGTATGTTGTGTGTAAAGTATACACCTACACATATATAATTGGGTGTGCGCGCATGATGTCTCTGTGCCATTTGCCTGCAATTGCAAGAAAATGGGGTGCATGTATTTCAAGTTATTTCCTATAAACCAGAAGTATGAGAAAAAACAGACATAAAGGTTAGTAAGTGGTGAAAAAATGCAGATAACATACAGCAATGACCTAAGAACTTCAAAAAAATTCACTACAATAGACAAACAACAACCTCAACAACAAAGAAATAAACATTTTGACAAATGTTAACAAATTAAACTGAGATCAAGTAAGAGACCTGCACACAATCAACATCATAATTTTGCAGAGCTAGAATAGAATAATAATTTCCACTTTGATTTCAAAGAAATATAAAAGTATTAATAAAGTTATATTTAATGAAAGAAAATTAACAAAAATGACCAAAGATGCAGTTATTTCTGTTATATTTCTATACGTATATTTACAATTTTTTAGAACACTCCTCACCACCCAGACAACAGGAAAAACCTTCCTCGATGTGAATTGAGAGGGACAGTTCTCTCTTTTCCAGGTTTGGGGGCATTCCCCCCCCCCATTTGTGCATATGACATTATGAGAAGGAAGTAACTTTATATGGTGCCTGTGCTCTCAAATCTGCGGCAAATGCTCTTGGCTTTATGAGTGAAAATAACCTCCGTACATTCTGCTGCTACACAGCATTTTGACATTTTGCATTGGCAGAAAGCAGCCAAAATGGAGAAGAATCATCTGAGCGAGGCGCTCTTGAAACAACAACGGTCAGCTGGCTGTGTGACTGCAGTCACAGCACAGCAACAGAGTGGAAATGAATCTGACAGATTAATTTTGAAACTGCAGCAGACAAACGTGTGCCACAACTACACAAATATCAGCGCGTCTGAGAGTGAGAAGAAAAAGAGCACTTTTTTCCTCCCTCCCGCACAGATTCGGCAGTGCTCAGACCATCTAAGTTGGGGCTGTGTGCTTGTATGTGTGTGCGTGCGTGCGTGGGGGAGAAACTGTACCCTAATCTTGCCGAGGATACCAAAACAGTAAGGGCAGGCCCTGATGGTAGGGGAAACGCTGCAGATTCAGTTTTGTCTCTCAGACAGCAATGCTAGACACACTTTGCTTGCGACCGGAACTGTCACAACAGCAGCATGCTCCAGAACTCCTACCGGTGACTGTTTTGATGTGCGTTGTTCACATGCATGCTTGCTGAGTGACATCCCTTCATTTATATTCTTAGCGAAAATATTATATACAGTATGTCAGTTGTGGCAAACCTACAGCTCTTTTATAGTTCTTGTCTATTTTTTTTAATTGGCTCTTGTGAGGCTTTTTTTAATTATATATTTTTCTTAGCGTAGTGGCTCAGTTTTTGGCGCAGCGCCTCACCACACAGAAATAGTACCAGCGGAAACCCTGCAATCACTCCTAGCTGCTTGGTGCACTACAGGTAATGTGAGTCTGTTAACGCTGACAAAGGCTAAAAATGACATATTTGGAAGGAAAATTAATATATCAAATAATATATTACTTTGCTATATTTACTTTATTTTATTTTATGAGAGCTTCTGGCCCTCAAAGTGTTTGCCGAGGATGACTCTTGATCTACAGGTACAGGTCTGTGTGACTGAAACTTAAGACACTTCGTTGTATTCATCCTGAGTTTTTTTTCTCGTTTGTTAGAGCCGCAGCTCAGAGTGAGCAGTGGAAATGAAAGGTCAATGGTGAAATGAGGAAATCAATGCAGGGAATCATTAAACTGCTGCTTGCACAATCACACAGTGCAGTGCTGCAGTGCCACACTCTACCTAGGACCCACTATGCTGTGGACTGCAGCAGCAACAGCCAGAGTGCAAACTCTTGTAGATCCCAAGACAGCTTCTATATGCAGTCCTATATATCTATAGAAGGTGTAGTGTGCTGCACAGATTTACCAGAAGGAAGGAGAGAAGGGAGCTCTATCTGGTTTCTCCATGGATATGCTGAGGAATGCACTTGTTTGTTTTAAAGTGTGTGATGTAAAATTATGTTTTCCATACATGGCTACCAATCATATCTATGTCATATAGGTGCATCTCAATAAATTAGAATATCATCGAAACATTAATTTATTTCAGTAATTCAGTTTTAAAAAATGAAACTCATATTATACAGATTCATTACACACAGAGTGATATATTTCTGTCATAACTTCTTCCGGTAGGCATGGGTGATGGATTCAGGAAGAAGACCGAACTACAGCGCAACATTATTTATTTGCAAAAAACTTAAAGAAACAAAATAGCAGCATAAGAGCTGAGAACATGAAAATTAAATAAACTAACAGAGACACTGGGTTACCAGCAGGGAACACAGATGACAACGCCACACTAGACAGACACTGAACACTGACATATAGCACGGTGACGTGGTGCAGTGGTTAGCACTGTTGCCTTACAGTTAGAAGGTTCCTGGTTCGAATCCCCAGGCTGGCAGGGGTTGGAACCTTTTTGTGTGGAGTTTGCATGTTCTCCCTGTGCTGCGTGGGTTTACTCCGGGGGCTCCAGTTTCCTCCTACAATCCAAAGACATGCATGTTAGGTTAATTGGCTGTTCTAAATTGTCTCTAGATATGTTTCCTATAGGCCCTTAGAATAGAGGGTTAGTACTAGTGAAAGCGCTTTGAGTGGTCTTTGTGACTAGAAAAGTGCTATATAAGTGTAGGTTAGTTAGTTAGTATATATGAAAACAAATGAAAGGCAGCTGGAGAACAATCAAGGGTAGAAGGTAAGTGGCTGCAGGTGAGGGCACAGAATGGGCGGGGTTGTTTAATCACAAACAGGGGATGCACATGAAACATGACCATGAATATACAGGACAACAATACAGGAGAAAAACAGAGAGGGCAGTGGCTAGGGGTATGGAAAACATGAGGAGCTGGAACAGTAGGTAAACAGGTACACACAACACCTCAGGACCAGACAGGGGATGACACAGAAGACAATGACAGAGGACCCAGGGAAGACACAGAAGGCAAATAATAGAAATGATAATCATAAATAATCCCAGAAAAACAATGAACATAAAATGTGGGTTTGATCCTGTGATCAAGCCCAGACAATAATCCCCCCCCACCAGGGCAGATTCTAGACACTCTCCAAACAAAGCCAAGAATGCCCCAATAAGGCGGGAGGAGGAGGACGCAGGCACGGTGGGGAAAAACAAGACATGAATAAGAAAAAATGTTCATCGGGTGGTCAGCCAAATTCCCAGGACCACCGGACTGATGGACATAACATGTTGGGTGGCCTACCAGAGGCCTTGGGCCACCAGGTGGATGGACATGATGCGTCGGGTGGCCTACCAAAGGCCACCAGAAGGGTAAGCATGGTGTGTCAGGTGACCTACCAAAGTCCACGGGCCACCGGACGGAAGAACACAGTGCATTGGGTGGCCTACCAAAGTCCAAGGGCCACCAAACGGATGAGCATGGCACGTTGGGGTGGCTTACCAAAGTCCATGGGCCACCGGAAGGATGAAGACTGCACATTTGGTGACCTATCAGAGTCCATGGGCCACCAGACTGAGGAACAAGGCAGCGCAGGAGTGCAGAGCTCAGGGGCAAGTTACAAAAGAGGCCTGAGCTCAGGAAGACAACAACACTGGGACCCTTTGCCCTGGAGAAAACAACACAGGAGCTCTAAACTCAGGAGGTAAAATAGTAGCATTTTAAACTCCGGAGATAACATAGAACCTTGAAACTCAGAAGATGACATAGGAGTTTTTTGCTCAAGAGAAAACAACATAGAGGCCTCTTGCCCTGGAGAAAACAATGTAGGAGCCTCTCGTTCTGGAGATAACAACATAGGAGTTTTTTGGTCTGGAGATAACAGACACTTCAAACTCAGGAGAAAATAACAACATGGAACCTTTAACCTCAGGAGGTGTCAACATGGAACCTTTAACCTCAGGCGGTAACAACATGGTACCTTTTAACCTCAGAAAGTAACAACATGGTACCTTTAACCTCAGGAGGTGACGATATGGAACCTCTAACTTCAGGAGGCGACAATATGGATCTTTAACCTCGGGAGGTGATGATATGGAACCTTTTACCTCAGGAGGTGACAACATTGAACCTTTAAAATTAGGAAATGACAAGGGAGCTCTTTGTTCTGTAGGAAATAACACAAGAATTTCTTGCTCTGGAGAAAATAATGGAAGCACCTCTTGCTCTGGAGATAACACAGACAATTTTAACTCGGAAGTTAATGACAACCCGGGACCTTTAACCTCAGGAGACAATGGTAACATAGAACATTTCTTTTTTTTTTTTCCAAAAACTATGTTTATTAATTTTTCAATGCAGCAAAATAAATACACACAAGGGGGGTTAGGGCGAGTATTAAATGGACCATCAACACAGAAAAGCCCAGTTGAGTAATTCAGTAATATAGGAAAACTCAGCCTTATTGAAATTAAGTAGATTAGAGAACAAGGGTCAGATTACAATACCGTCCCCCCATTACATATTTAAGCCAGAAAAAACTTAAGCATTAAGAAACAAAAACAACCAATCAATCAAACAAACAAACAAACAAAAAAACCACAAAGAAAAAGAGAGGAAAAACAAAAACAAACTGCCTGCCATGCCCAAATAGATCATATAAGGTCAGAGATATTGGGAAAATCTAACTGTTTGACATGTTTAAAAAAGGGTCCCAAGTCCTGCAAAATTTCTTATTAGAGCTTCTTAGCACATGTTGAATCTTCTTCAAACTGAGACAATTAAGGATTTCTTTTATCCACTGAATGTGTGGAGGAGCTGTTGGAGATTTCCACTTAAGTAATATTGTGCGTCTATCCAGCAAAGTGACAAAAGCAATAAAGTTTGATTCTGTTGATGTGAACGATACAGTCAGAGCAATCCCAATCAAACCCATCAAAACATTAAGCTCAATATGTTTTCCAATAACACTTGATAGGGAATTGAAAATTTCTGCCCAGAAGGATTGCAAGGCAGGGCAGGACCAGAACATGTGAACATGGTTTGCTGGAGCTAGGCGACATCTGTCACAGACTGGGCCTGTGTCTCTGTAAATTTTAGATAGTTTAACCTTAGTGAAGTGGAGACAGTGTACAATTTTAAACTGAATTAATCCATGCTTTGCACAAATACATGATTTATGTACTCTATAGAGAATATTTCTCCAGAGATCATTTGGAACATTATTGCCTAACTCTGCTTCCCATGATGTTTTGATATAATCGAGAGAGACCAAACAAAGGGAATGACTCAAGGAATAAATATGAGAAATCATTCCTTTTAATTTACTAATAGGCTCTAGGAAGATATCCAGAGGGGACTTATCAGGTGAACGCGGGAAATGAGGAAATGCCTTGGTCACAAAGCTGCTTAGGCAATTCAAATTTATTGGACATTTGGCCAAAGGAGGCAAATAAGTTATCAATATATAGATCATTGAATGATTTAATACCAAGGTTGAACCATGTTTTAAATGCGTCGTCCACTAAGGATGGAGGAAACAAATAATTAGCGGTTATAGGAGCAGAGATCGAATATATTTGAAGATGGAAACTACGTCTGAATTGATTCCAGATTCTCAGTGAAATCTTAACGATGATATTTCTTGTATGATCAGGAGAGGAAGTTTTAATGGAGTGAGCCAAGGCTGACAGAAATACTTGGCCACAAGAGGTAGATTCCATTGTAAGCCAAACAGGCAGTGGTTGGAAGAGTTCAGAATGCAACCAGAGTTGAATGACTCTTAAATTAGCCGCCCAATAATAAAATTTTATATTTGGTAAGCCCATGCCTCCGATTTCTTTAGGTCTCTGTAAAAAATTATTGGCTAATCCTTGGTGGGTTTTTTAAATTCTAAATAAATTCCTTAATAGTAGTGTCAATTTTATGAAAAATGCTAAAAGGAAGAAAGACTGGTATAGACTGAACTAGAAAAGCACTCGGAGAGCGCAGACCTCCGCCAAGCGCCACAGTTCCCTTCATACAGTGTTTGTGTGTGCGTTTTCAGATTCCTTGACAATGAAAACATATGACTAGCAATTGGATTGACAATGATAGGATTAGTGGTTCAGTAGTTATTCACGAAAATGACATTTTCTGTAATGGCAGCCACAGTTCCCCCCATACAGTGTTTGTGTGTACGTTTTCAGATTCCTTGACCACGAAAACATATGACTAGCAATTGGATTGACAATGATAGGATTAGTGGTTCAGTAGTTATTCACGAAAATGGCATTTTCCGTAATGGCAGCCACAGTTCCCCCCATACAGTGTTTGTGTGTACGTTTTCAGATTCCTTGACCACGAAAACATATGACTAGCAATTGGATTGACAATGATAGGATTAGTGGTTCAGTAGTTATTCACGAAAATGACATTTTCTGTAATGGCAGCCACAGTTCCCCCCATACAGTGTTTGTGTGTACGTTTTCAGATTCCTTGACCACGAAAACATATGACTAGCAATTGGATTGACAATGATAGGATTAGTGGTTCAGTAGTTATTCACGAAAATGGCATTTTCCGTAATGGCAGCCACAGTTCCCCCCCATACAGTGTTTGTGTAAATGCCACTCACTTATATAGCGCTTTTATTCTCATCTCTTGATGACCAAAGCGCTTTACAGATCCTGCTATCCACCCATTCACACACTGATGGTGGCATGCTGCCTAACATGGCGCTTCCAGACCCACCAGGGGCAATTGGGGTGAAGTGTCTTGCCCAGGGACACAACGGCAGGATATGTGGGGAGAGCGGGATTCGAACCGCCGACCATGTGGTTATTGGACGACCTGCTCTACCTCCTGAGCCACTGCCGTCCCCATACAGTGTTTGTGTGTACGTTTTCAGATTCCTTGACCATGAAAACATATGACTAGCAATTGGATTGACAATGATAGGATTAGAGGTTCAGTAGTTATTCACGAAAATGGCATTTTCCGTAATGGCGGTTTTCTTCTGGACGGTGATCCGGATCACCACCAAAATGTAATCATCTGTAGGATACCCCATTTCTGACAATCTGTGAAAATTTCATGAAAATCCGTCTATAAGTTTTTGAGTTATCTTGCTATCAAACAAACAAACAAACAGACAAACAGACAAACTAACGCCGATGATCACATAACCTCCTTGGCGGAGGTAAATATATACAAGAGTTTAGGTAGAGTGCTCATTTTAACCGCATTGACACGGCCGGATAAAGACAAATTCAACACTGACCAACGATCAAAATCTTTTTGGATACAGGTGAGGAGGGGAGTAAGATTTGCTATATATAGTTCGCTGAATTTATGGGTTACCTCCACCCCTAATTAAGTTGTCATGAAGCAAGGGCTGGAGATTTCCACCAGACTCGGATTCATGGCCTTTTTCCTGTTTATTTCTCATCTGTTGCATTTTATGCCTGTTGGGTTTAGGTGTTTTGTGTTGCTTGCCATTTTTCTGTTTGTTACTGTCTTATTTTTATTCTGTATTTATTTTTATTTAGTTTGTTATCTCATTCTGTATTTCTCGGTTTCCTTTCCTGTTGACAGCTGTCAGGGGTGTGAAGCTTGTGTGGGCGTGCCCTGTCAGCTGTCAGTTGGGTTTGCCTCTCTCACCGTCACAGCTGATTCCAATTGTGTATCTTGCTTTCTCCTGCCTATTCAGGTGCTCACACCTGTGGTTTATTTTGTTCTGATCCCTATTTAAGGGGCTCTGCACCACTACTTGGCACAGCATCCTACTATCAACCCTCCACCACTGTTGGTCTACAAACATGTGTTGTTGTACTGCATTTTCCTTGTTGACCTAGTGTGAGCTCCACAAGGGGTTTTCTCCAGGTTTAGCCGGTGACTTCTTCGCCTTAGCCTCCGCTATTTGGCGAACCTGTGTCTCAATTCTTGCCAGCCTTTTGGTTCATTATTATTTGTTATTTTTGTGCACTTTTTCTTCATTAAAACTTGCAAACTCACGGCTGGCGTTTGGTGCCTTTTTCTCTGTCCTGAAGGGCGAATTATGACATAAGAATGCTGCCATTGTGGGCACCAGCACCCATGAGTTTGCCTTTTTATTTTCTGTCTTTTGTCTGGAGACATAGAAGGGCATTACCACCATGGACTTTAGGGTTCTTGGCTTGAGTAAGGAGGAGTGTGCGGTGGCAGAACTTGCTGTGGATTTTGCCTCTAAGGCTCAGGTCACCCACACTCCTGAGACCAGTTTTGGCTTCGTGGCCAACGCAGCCGGGTTAATTGAGAATTACCCCAATCTCTGGAGCTACCCAGGTCTGACTCCTCTTCTCACCATGATATTTGAGTCTAGACAACAACTTGGGGAGTTGTTGGAAAATTCTCCCTCAGTTCAACCCGGGCTGAAGAAAAGACCTTCACGGGAGCAGAGGGCTCACCACTCCCACCTCCAGTCCACGCCATCACCCTCCACCCAAACAGCTCTCGATACTCCCAGAGAGATGGAGCCTGACCCCGGAACAGCAGCTGACTCCATCACCTCCCAGGAATTCGGGCAAATCCTCATTCACCCTCTCTCACCCTCAACTGAAACCACTTGCCTAATTCCTGGTGGTGGGGCTCAGGCATTACATTCCACTGAGTCCAGCAGCAGCTGCTGTAGCCACTTTTTCACTTCCTTCTCCTGTATCTTCAAAATGTCTGCTGGTCCTGAGAGGGAATGCCCAGACGACAGCAGGGTCAGTGGATTCTGCTATTCCTGGTCCTGCGTCACCACCACGCCCAGCGAGGGAGAGGAGAGCTGGCTGTATCCCCAAACCGGTGCCAATGAATGAGCGCCCCCTGGTTTCGGCATCGAGGGATCCAGCACCATCGAAGCCTGAGCCTCCACCTGTTATCATACCGGTGCCGTGCCTCCATGTTCCTCTGAGGACCCCAAATTCACCATAACCACCAAAATGGATGATCCCGAGCCTGCTCCAGCAGGGACCATCGTGCTCCAGGAACACAGGCAAGTGAACCCTTGTTCTCCAATACAAAAAAATGAATATTCTTGCCTGACTCCTGGAGAAGAAAACCAGTCCCTGCAGTCTGCTGGATGTTCGCCGCCTGCTGCAAATAACTGTCTCTCACCTGCTACCCTTGTGTCTTCTCTTTTTGCCCCTGAGTGTCCACCAGCCCCAGGATCCAGCCGCTGGATGATGGAGGAGCCTGCGGACCTAGGGAACCACATCCCAGCCCCGCATCTGTGGACAGGACAGAAGGAGAGTGCTCCCTTCAACCCGAAGCCTGCACCGACAAGAGGGCATCCCCTGGCTTCGACTACCCAGGACCCAGCACCGACAGGGAGATCACCTCCAAAACCCACACCGGAGCAGCCGCCTTTGTGGGTTACCTCGCTGGAGGAGATTAGGACCGCACCAACCACCTTGCCTGCTGCAGAAGTCCCGGCAGCAGAGTTTGAGCCGGACCTCCTATGGACCGAACCAGAGACATTGTTGCCTGGATCACCGGAGTCCTGGACGGCGGCGGAGCTTGAGTACAGGCAAGTACACTCCTTTGTCTCTGTTCTCCTTTTGGAGAAATCTTGCCTGACTGTAGGTGGGAAGAGTCAAGTGAGGCCATCAGCTGCGCCTGAGCTCACCACGCCAGGATCCACCACTACCGGTGACCCTGACCCTGTGTATGTGCATCTTTTGTCTGAGTTTTCTCCCAGGGTCACTGATAATGATCTACCTGTGCCAGAAGTCTCCGTGGATCCAGGGTCGTGATCCAAGATCGCCGCTGTTATGTCCGTGGGTTTCTACTTTAGATTACCACTTGGAGGAACAAACACAAAGACACACACGGCTGCAGGTCATTAGCTTGCTCGTTTACTCGGGCATACGCACACATACACGTCAGTTCAGTTCAATGAGCACACTCTTATACTCTTGGCGATGCCACAGGGTACAGCGCTCACCAATGGGGTAGCATATGCAAATGCAACTCATACAACTCATACAACTCCCATACATCACATCTCCTCCCCACTAAATGTTGTACCCACCCCCAAGATACACAAGGCAAACAACTTTTATTATTTTAAAAACACACACTAGCCTTGAGGCTGGGAGTAGACGATCCCAAACCCCTGAGTCAGTCAAGGGTTTATTCTGCCCTTTTGGTGAGACATGACTCTCTCATCTAACACATAAAAAAGGTCTCTTATTCAAAAATGTCCAATATATGTCTCTTAAAAGTATCTTAAACAAAGTTTATGGAACATAATGCTTTGGTGGTCTAGTAATACGAGAAGGATATCTCTTACCAGTCTCTGGAGGTGATGTGGTGTTTCCCTCTGAGGTTACCCGGGGTAATGGTGAGGGGTCACTCACAGGAACCGGAGTAGCTGGTTCTGGAACAGTCTTTTCCAGCACAGGCAGGTCTGCTGAGATGCACGACGATGCAGCTCCACCGTCGTCTGTAGAGGTATCCAATTCAGCAACCCTGGCCAGCATCTGGTCCGCGTGTCGCCTCCATGTCGACGGTGTAGGATACAGGGCCAGTCTCAGCTGAAACAACCCCTGGTATCCACTTCTTCTCTCCTCTCCCGTAATTCCAAACAAGAACTGGGTCTCCCACCTTGAACGTTCTGGCTTTTGCATGCATTCCTCGATACGCACACTGTGCCTCTTGTGCTTTCTCTACCTCTGATGTCACGCTAGGCTTCAGCAGGTCCAATCGAGATCGCAGCTTGCGATGCATGAAAAGCATAGACGGGGACTCCTTCGTTGTAGAGTGTGGAGTATTACGGTACGTGAGTAGAAGGCGTCCAGTCGGTGTTGTATGGAAGTGGTTCCAGTGGAATGCTTCAGTGACTGCTTGAATGTCTGTACAAAACATTCTGCAAGACCATTCGTTGATGGATGGAATGGTGCAGAGCGAATGTGCTTTACTCCATTGCCTTTCATAAAAGTGTCAAACTCGTGTGAGGTAAACTGAGGACCATTATCGCTCACTAACACCTCAGGGAGCCCTTAGCGACTAAATAACCCTCGGAGCACCTGGATGGTATTAGCCGTTGTAGTGGAACTCATAAGGTGTACCTCAGGCCGTTTTGAATGGGCGTCTACAACCACCATAAACATTTGGCCTTGGAACGGCCCAGCAAAGTCAACATGAATTCTCTGCCACGGGGATCCAGGCCAGGTCCATGGGTGGAGTGGTGCTGGTCCCGGTGCTTTCTGTGTGAATTGACAGGACTGGCATGTTTTTGAGACCTGTTCAATTTGAGCGTCAATTCCGGGCCACCACATGTAACTGCGGGCGACAGCTTTCATTTTGACAACACCTGGGTGTCCAGTATGCAGTTCCGACAGCAGTCGTGATCTCAATTTTGAGGGAATGACGACGCGCACACCCCACATAAGGCAACCTTGCTGGAGTGTCAACTCATCCCTCCGGCTGATGAATGGCGCCAATGTGCTGGCCACATCCTGGACCCTCGGAAAGCGACCTGTGGAGACCATCTCCAGGACTTGAGCAAGGACAGGATCACCCCTGCTCTCTCGGCAGATTTCTCGACAGTTCACAGGTAAAGCTTCTAGGTGTTTAATGTGAAAACTGTCCACAGTACTGATTCTCTCTCTTGATGATGTTGGTAATGGAAGGCGTGAAAGCCCATCCACATTTCCATGACGAGCTGCCTCTCGGTACTGTATGGTGTAATTATGGGCAGCTAACAGGAGAGCCCACCGCTGCATTCTAGCAGCAGCCACAGATGGTATGGCTTTGCACGGACTCAGAATAGTGGTCAATGGGCGATGATCTGTAAGGAGTATAAACTGCCTGCCATACAGATAATGATGGAATTTACAAACTCCAAATATAATGTCAAGAGCTTCGCGCTCAATGTGGGAATAATTGCGTTCTGCCTTATTCAGAGTCCTTGATGCAAAAGCTATGGGCCTCTCTTGTCCATTCGGGAGAATATGTGAGATGACACTACCTACACCATAAGGTGATGCATCACACGCCAGCCGAATGGGAAGTTGTGGATCATAATGGGTTAACACGCTTTGAGAGAGTAACTGCTCTTTTGCCTCTTTGAAAGATGCAGCACATTCAGATGTCCATTGCCATTGTTTTCCTTTGCACAGCAGAGTATTCAGTGGGCTTAGGATAGATGACAAATTGGGGATAAATCTGCTGTAATAATTAATTAGCCCCAAGAAAGAACGTAACTGACTCACGTCTGTAGGTGCAGGAGCCTCCACAATTGCCCTGACTTTCTCTGGTGCCTTGTGTAGACCCTGGGCATCAATGACGTGACCCAGATATTCCAGTGAATCCTTGAAAAATTCACATTTTTCCTTCCGTATTCGCAAACCGAATTCTTCCAAGCGCCCTAGGACTGCATCCAGATTTTTCAGATGCTGCACACGATCCTGTCCACTGACCAATATATCATCCAGGTAACAGTGAACGTTCGGCAGACCCTGGAGGACTTGGTCCATGGCACGCTGGAATATCGCTGGTGCTGAGGTAATTCCAAATGCCAGCCTGTTGTAACAAAACAGACCCTTGGATGTGGTTATTGTGAGATATTTTCTGGAATTTCCCTCTATCACCATTTGCAAATAGGCATGAGATAAGTCCAGTTTACTAAAATGCTACCCCTCCGAAAGTGATGCGAATAGATCTTCAATGCGTGGAATTGGGTATTTCTCCACACACAGGGCAGGATTAACCGTGACTTTAAAATCCCCACATATCCTAATATCTCCGTTCTTTTTCACAACAGGCACAATGGGTGTTGCCCATTCACTGAATTTGACGGGATATAATGCCCTGCTCACACAATCGGTCAATTTCAGCCTCCATTTTTGGCCTAAGGGCATAGGGAACGACTCTCGCTTGACAGAACCGTGGCACATGATCCGACTTCAGCGCTATGGCTACTTCCATGCCTTTCAGAGTGCCTAATTCCTTTTTAAAGACCTCTGCATGTCTTTGTAGCACGCCCTCTAGCGTCTCCTCCCGGACCGTCTTTATTTCCCGCCAGTCAATTCGAATCCTCCGCAGCCACTCCCGACCAAAAAGTGGGGGTGAACTTCCCCGAACCACATACAGTGGTAGTCTAGCCCTCTGCTTGTTCATCCTCACTGAAACGGTGATGACACCCTCTGCTGGAATCACCTCGCCCGTGTATGGTTTCAGCATTATATGGGTTTGGCGCAAGGGCAAGTCCTTAAAGTGTGCATCATACAGTTTTCTTGAAATCAGAGAAATGGCAGCACCGGTATCTAATTCCATAATAATCCTTTTACCTTCAATTTTTGGTTTAACACACATGTATGACAAATTATTCTGCTGAGACACCATATGCAGGCTCACTTCAGTGTCTGTAGTGCTACCATCACTAGATATTTCTTTTACATCCAATTGGTGCACCTTTTTTTTTTTTCTTTTTAGCTTTATACTCCACTGGTTTCTCCTTATTTACAGTCTCTTTGTTCCTGCACATTTTCGAGATATGTCCTCTCTTACCACATTTATGGCATTTTTGCTCCTTATAAAAACAATCGCTCTCTTTGTGGTTCATTTTTCCACAGCGCAAACATTTCGTGTGTTGTTTGTCGTGTGGTGACAGTGCATGCACTTTCAGCGCGTTGCTCAGCTGATGTGTCTCGCGAGCTACTGTCTCCATTGACACGACTAGTTCCATTGCTTTGGAAAAAGTAAGCTTCTCCTCCGTCAGCAATATTTTTTGGATAGCTTCTATATTCAGTCCACAAACGAGCCTATCCCTCAATGCATCCTGCAGGTGCGTACCAAACTCGCAGTTCAGAAAGCTTTTTAATGACTGCTATGTATTGTGTCACAGTTTCTCCCTCTTGTTGGTTCCGTTTATGAAAGCGAAATCTTTCAGCAATCACAATTGGCTTTGGGGAAAAGTGGTCTTTCAAAACTTCCGTGAGTTGAGCATATGTCTTAGCCCCTGGCTTATCTGGAGCTACGAGGCTATGTAAAAGTCCATATGTTGACGCACCAATTACACTTAAGAAAACAGCAAGCTTTTTCTCCTCTGCAATACCATTTGCCGTTACAAAATACTCAAACCTCTCAACGTAGGTTGTCCACTGCTCCACCGACTCGTCGAATGGGTTAATGTGTCCAATAAATCCAGCCATGGCGTGCAGTTAGCTAGCGTTTAGCAATCTTGTCACCTGGCATCCTGTCACCCGGCGTCCTGTCACCCAGCGCTGTCACCTGGCGTCCTGTCACCCGGCGTCCTGTCACCTGGCGCGCTGTCACCTGGCGTCCTGTCACCTGGCGTGCCGCGCCCAGCCAAACTCTCACCAGGACAAACGTTCCTCTTCCTCCGTCACTCGCAGTCAATACCGCAGCGAGACTTGGAAACCTAAAGTTATCTTCGTCGCCAATGATGTTATGTCCGTGGGTTTCTACTTTAGATTACCACTCGGAGGAACAAACACAAAGACACACACGGCTGCAGGTCATTAGCTTGCTCGTTTACTCAGGCATACGCACACATACACGTCAGTTCAGTTCAATGAGCACACTCTTATACTCTTGGCGACGCCACAGGGTACAGCGCCCACCAATGGGGTGACATATGCAAATGCAACTCATACAACTCATACAACTCCCATACATCACAGTCGCATGCCCAGTTCTTCCTGCTGAGGCCATCGCGGGTGCTTCGTCCCAGCCCAGGACCTCCGTGGGTGCAGCATTGACCCAGTCCAGGCCCACCGAGGGTGCAGCTCCACTCCTGCCCAGAGACACCGAGGGTGCAGCCCCGCTCCAGCCTGGAGCCACCGAGGGTGCAGCCCCGCTCCAGCCTGGAGCCACCGAGGGTGCAGCCCCGCTCCAGCCCGGAGCCACCGCAGGTGCTGCCGATCAAACCAAGGCCACCGTGGGTCCTTCCCATCCTTTGCCAGGTACTGCTGTGGTCTCCTCTCCCCTGTCGGATGTCCTCGTGGTTCCCTCCCCAGTGCCAGGCGCCATCGGGATTCCTGTTCCTCGGCTCTCCTCCCTGTCACTGGGCCACCCTGTGGGGGAGCCGCCTCCTGGGCCACCCCTTCTATCCAGGTGGCAAAAAACTCTGGTCGACCGCCTGAAAAACTGAGCTGTTGGTTTGGGTGGCCCATGTTCTCCGGCAGGCCACCTAACTCGTTGCACATTGCTGTCCGCCAGGTGTGGGAATTTGATTGGCCCCCTGAACTTCTTAGCTCCTTGGCCCAGGGGGCCTAATTTATTATTTATGGTTGGTGTGGGCCCTGAGCGGGGTTAGTTTTGTTCCGTTCTGGCCTGTTCCCCCCCACCACCCACCCTTGATGGGTTATTGTTGTGCCTATGGAGGGGGACAGGTTTTTTCTTATTCTTTTGGTGTTACCATGGGGTGTCTGGGTCCACCCCTTGAGAGGGGGGCTCTGTCATGAACCGAGGGCTGGAGATTTCTGCCAGACTTGGTTTCATGGCCTTTTTCCTGTTTATTTTGCCTCTGTTGCATTTTATGCCTGTTGGGTTTAGGTCAGGGGTGCCAAACTCATTCCATGGAGGGCCAAGACCCTGCATGTTTTGCTTCTACCCAGTGTCATCAGCAGGTGTTCTCACTGATCAGCAATCAGTGGGAAGAAATTCAGTGAAATCACCTGTTGAAGACACTGGGTGGAGGTAAAACCTGCAGGGTCTTGGCCCTCCATGGAATGAGTTTGACACCTGTGGTTTAGGTGTTTTGTGTTGCTTGCCATTTTTCTGTTTGTTTGTGTCTTATTTTTATTCTGTATTTATTTTTATTTAGTTTATTATCTCATCCTATATTTCTCTGTTTCCTTTCTTGTTGACAGCTGTCAGGGGCGTGAAGTTTATGTGGGCGTGCCCTGTCAGCTGTCAGTTGTGTTTGCCTCCCTCACCGTCATAGCTGATTCCAATTATGTATCTTTGCTTTCTCCTGCCCATTCAGGTGCTCACACCTGTGGTTTATTATGTTCTGATCCTTATTTAAGAGGCTCTGCACCACTGCTTGGCACAGTGTCCTACTATCAACCCTCTACCACTGTCGGTCTACAAACATAATAAGTGTTGTTGTACTGCATTTTCCTTGTTGCCCTAGCGTGTGCTCCACAAGGGGTTTTCTACAGGTTTAGCCAGTGACTCCTTTGCCTTAGCCTCCGCTATTTGGCTAACCTGTCTCAATTCCTGCCAGCCTTTTGATTCATTACTGTTTGTTGTTTTTGTGCACTTTTTCTTCATTAAAACTTGCAAACTCACGGCCAGCGTTTGGTGCCTTTTTCTCTGCCCTGAAGGGCGAATTATGACATAAGTAAAGCTGTGTTGTGCTATCCTGAAGGGTATAGTGTGCAGTGGATATTCTTCTGCTGCTTTATTTAAAGGAAAGAGTTCGCTTTTATTCAAATTTAGTTAATAGCCCAAAATAGCACCAAAGGAATTAAAGATATTAAAAGCTCTAGGAATACAGGTTGAAAAATCAGAGATGTACAACAGAAGGTCAGCTGCACACAGAGATACTCGATGCTCCATTCCATATCGAAAATTCCCATAACAGAGGGATCATTACGAAGTGCAGTAGAGAGTGGTTCAATGGCTATTGGAAATAGGAGTGGACTTAAAGGGCAACCTTGCCGAGTGGAGTGGTGGAGAGGAAAATATGATGAATAATAATTATTGTTCCTAACTGCAGCTTGTGGGGATGCGTATAGTATTTTAACCCATGGAATAAAATTTTTACCAAACCCAAATTTCTTCAGTGTGTAGAAAAGATATTGCCATTCTACATGGTCAAAGGCCTTTTCTGCATCCAGAGAGATTATTGCCTGTGGACTGGATGATTGGGAAGGGTGATAAATAATACTGAACAGTCGTCTTAGATTAAAAAAGGAGTGTCTATTTTTAATGAATCCTGTTTGGTCAGAGGAAATAGTTAATGGCAATACAGTCTCCAGACATAAGGCCAATATTTTAGAGAGTAATTTAACATCCACATTTAATAGGCTAATTGGGCGGTAAGAAGAGCAGCTAAGAGGGTCCTTATTTTTCTTCAATGTTAGAGAAATAGATGCTCGGTAGAGCGTTGGAGGTAAGTTACTTGGCTTAAAGGATTCATTAAACATATCCAGTAAAAGAGGGGCTAATTTGTGTTGAAATTTCCTGTAGAACTCAACAGGATAACCGCCTGGGCATTTGCCACTCTGTGTTGAGGAAATAGCTGCTAATATTTCAGGAACTGTCAGTGGCTTCTCCAACTCCTCAACCATTTCAGATCCTACAGTGGGAATTTCGGGTTTGTCTTGAACGGTTGAAGAGTTTTCTGAGGTACTGTATATAACTGAGAGTAAAAGTGCTGAAACTCTTTATTAATTTCCTTAGGAGCCGTAGTGATACCCAAAGATGTTTGTATTTGTGGTATCTGGTGGGAAGAAGAAATCTGTTGAAGTTGATGAGCCAATAATCTGCCAGCCTTGTCACCATGTTCGTAGTAGGTACTTCTGGATTTAACATCTGCAGCATGATCTGCTGTTAGTACATTGATCTCAGATTGTAATAAAAGACATTCTTTATACATGTCTGGAGTTGGTGAGGTAGCATACAGGTGATTCAAATGAGCAATACGAGCCCATAACACAGGGTTACAAAAATAATTTTTTTGTAAGTTGTCTGTGTTTTTTCAACTGATTTAAGAGAATTTTACACCACTGAATCTGAAAATGACATCCATTTCTCTCGATCAGGTGCTAAGTAAAAACCTGTACTTGCTTAGTACTTACTTAGTACTGTGCATGTACTTACCTTTATATATAAAGGGAAGTACATGTAAATTGAATGCTACGTCATCATCGTTCAAAATTCAGAGAATTTCAAGACATAAAAATGATAATGTTGCATCATATAAAGCGAAAGTACCCATACGTGTAAACAAAAACGTATAAAACATGTGGCCATAATTCAAAAAGTTGACCTGATTGAGCAAAGCCAATGTGATTTTTGGATTCAGCACATCAAAACTGTCTTAAATCAGCTAAAAAAAAAACTTAGACAATAAATTTGGTGTTGACCAGTGTAATTCATTCAGTCTCTCCCTTCCACATTTTTTCTGAAAACTTACATAAGCTATGATCTGCCCTTGTAGATGAGCTTTGAGTGTTTCCCAGAGGGTAGACACTGAAACATCAGGAGTCCTGTTAATACTCAAGAATATGTCAATTTGATTACTAATCATTTCCAGAAAGTTGATGTCTGAGAGGAGATCTGTATCAAAATACCAGTGGGTGTGTAAGTTGAGAGGACAATCCATCTGTATGCTCATTACGACAGGTGCATGACCAGAGATTACAATCGGCTCATAAAAACATGATTCCACAGAGGGAAAAATTCTGCTGTCAACTAAGAAGTAATCTATGCACGTATATGTATGATGCACCTGTGAAAAAAGGAATAAGCCTTACCCATCGGATTATGAGCACACCAAGGATCTGAGATTAAGAACTCACTCATAAAAGCTTTAATTATCCTGGCTGATTGTGAAGAGGAAGCAGATTTTGTAGAAGATCGATCCAGTTCTGGGTTGAACCAGCAATTAAATTCCCCTCCTAAGATAAGGGAATGAGAAGACATATCAGGAAGCTTAGAAAATAAATGTTTAAAAAATTATTATCCCAGTTAGGAGGGTACACATTCATCAGGATAACAGAAGTACCACACATTACAGTGATGATTAAGTATCTACCATTAGGATCCGAGAGCACATCAGTGCATGTGAACGAGAGAGACTTATGAATCAAAATTGCAACCCCTTTGGATTTTTTTTTTTTATAGAATGAGGAATAATAATCCTGTCCAATCCATCCACACTTGGTCCGAAGAATTATGGAGGGTTTCAGATGTTTCTTTTAGGTAAACCACATGAGCTTTTAGTCACTGAAGGTGATGTAGGACCTTACTGCGTTTTATTGGGGAATTGAAACCTTTACTGTTCCAGCTTACAAACTTTGGGGTTGGTTCAGTCCAGACTGGGCCATTTGGGCCTAATGCAAAGGATATCAAAATAAAAATGACTTGGGCAGGCAGGCATAATACAATGTAGCGTGACCTTGAGTTCCAATTTATAAAATTATTCTTTGCTGAAGAAATTTTTTTTTCAACTCAAAAGTCTGGCTCTTGAGACTGCTTCTCCCACCCAGGGACAAGAGCTGTAACACGATCCCTGAGCCATAAAGTGGAAGATAGTCCCTTTCTCCAAGACTCTTTGGCAAAGAAATGTTCTAATTGACAGTTTTATGATCAACATAGTCCAGACCAGATGGGGAAGCCAGGACTTCTTTCCAGTAAACAACTAGACAGTTTCACAGTGCCATCTGGTGGACGAATCAGGAATATTTAACTTTTTCCTTTGCAGTGGAATTTATGCCTTACGGACTATGAACTAACTCATATTCTTTCTCTTAAGACAGTATCAGCCAACAAAGACCAGGTTGAACCTGGGATGGACAATATGGGTTTCAAATTCTTTTATTGAAATGATTTGATATAACCTGATATGTGCTATTTTCAAGAAGAAATTAATTCTTGCATGCTTAATATCACAAGTTAATTACAGTAGCTGTAGGTGCATTTTATGCTCCTTTATTGAGTAGAATATCTTAGTCATTAAAGTTTAAGGAATTTATGCTTTATTCAGCAACATGTGTCTTAAAGGGGGTCTCACTCTCAGATCAAATGTCTCTCTCTCCCCCTTCTCTCTCCTCTGTTCTGCAGGAGTTCATAGCTGCACTTTAACTGACCAATAGAGTTCAAAGCGTCATTGCATTTTCCTTTTTAGGTCGAGTTTATGATCCTCGTTGGAAAAAGTTTCAATATAATTGGGCCACCTCAGGTCTCATGAAGTTTTGGGACCACCCTGCAACACTAGAGAAAACTAAAGTTTTATTGTTCTTTATTGAGTCTGTCTTGGGGCATTGGCCAAGGCTGTAAGGAGCCCCCTTCTGCTCTCCAATTTTTCTCCTATCTTTTTAAGAAGGACCCAGAGCCTGTCATGCTCTGTGTAAATCCGCCATGGTCTGTGTAATTAAATGAGGTGGCAAAGGTGGAGCGGAGTGCTCGACCTCTTGGATGATGGGTGGAGTGGAATTCTCAACCCCTGGAACAATGGATGGCGGTCCCCTGACCTCCGGAATGATGGGTGGAGGTCCCCCAATCCCTGGAACAATGGGTGGAGGTCTCCTGACCTGTGGAACAATGGGTGGAGCAGTGCCGCGCACCTCAGAATCAGAATCAGATTTATGGCCATTGTTCATGTAGTACACAAACTAGGAATTTGTCTCGGTGCAATGCTACAACATTAAAACATGATAAGATAAAGAGATTTAAAAAAGTTAAAGACTAAAACCATGCAATAAGTGTAGAATAAATAAATAAATAATAATAATAATAATAATAATAATAATAATAATGAGTAATACTAGTCACAGCAGTTTTAAATAAATTAGCAAGTAGCAGATGATGTGCAGTCGATAATGCAACAGAAAAACAGTGATGAATGACATGAGTCTGGTTGAGCTGCTGTACATAGTGCACGAGAGTCAATAAGTCACTTAATGCTCAGCAGTCTGATGGCAGAGGGGAAAAAGCTGTTCATGTGCCGGGAGGTTTTAGTCTGAATGGACCGAAGTCTTCTACCTGAGGGGAGGGTGGCAAACAGTACGTGACCAGGGTGTGAAGGATCGGCCATGATCCGGCCTGCACGCCTCCGGGTCCTGGAGATGTACAGATCCTGGAGAGATGGGAGCTTGCAGCCGATCACCTTCTCAGCAGTGCGCACGACACGCTGCAGCCTTAGTCTGTCCCTGGCAGTAGCTCCTGCGTACCACACGATTATGGAGGAGGTGAGGATGGACTCGATGATGGCCGTGTAGAACTGCACTAACATCTTGGTGGGTAGCTTGAGCTTCCTCAGCTGCCGCAGAAAGAACATCCTCTGCTGGGCCTTTTTGATGAGGGAGCTGATGGTTGGCTCCCACTTGAGGTCCCGGGTGATGGTGGTGCCCAAGAAGCGGAAGGAATCTGCAATGGTGATGGGAGAGCCTGTGATGGTGAGGGGGGGCAGGGGGGTTGTGACTTTCCTGAAGTCCACAATCATTTCCGCTGTCTTCAGAGCGTTCAGCTGCAGGTTGTTGTGGCTGCACCAGGACACCAGCTGGGCCACCTCTCTCCTGTAGACGGACTCATCGCCGTTGGAGATGAGCCCGATGAGGGTGGTGTCGTCCGCAAACTTGATCAGCTTAACAGACTGGTGGGTGGAGGTGCAGGAGTTGGTATAAAGGGAGAAGAGTAGGGGGGAAAGTACACAGCCCTGGGGTGATCCGATGCTGATGCTAACAGAGTCTGAGACAGACTTCCCCAGCCGCACATGCTGTCTCTGGTCCGTCAGGAAGTCGGTGATCCACCTGCAGAGGGAGTCAGGCACGCCAAGCAGGGACAGCTTGTCCTGGAGCAGAGCGGGGCGGATGGTGTTGAATGCAGAGCTGAAGTCCACAAATAGGATCCTGGCGTAGGTTCCCGGGGAGTCCAGGTGCTGCAGGATGGAGTGGAGGGCCAGGTTGACTGCGTCGTCCACAGACCTGTTGGCACGGTAGGCAAACTGCAGCGGGTCCAGGAGGGGAGTGGTGATGGACTTGAGGTGGGACAGGACCAGGCGCTCAAAGGACTTCATGACTACAGAGGTGAGCGCTACAGGTCTGTAGTCATTAAGTCCAGTAATCCATGGCTTCTTGGGGACAGGGATGATGGTGGAGGATTTGAGGCAGGTCAGCACGTGGCATTGCTTAAGGGAGGTGTTAAAAATGTCTGTGAAGACAGGAGCCAGCTCTTTCGCAGTGTCTCAGGGTGGAGGGAGACACGCCGTCCGGACCGGGGGCCTTGCGTGGGTTCAGTCTGGAGAACTGTCTGTGCACATCCTGCACACTGATGACAAGGGCAGGGGGGGAGGAGGAGGAGGGGGGGACCGCTTTTGATGAATTAGCGGCCAAGGAGGCAGTGGAGCTGGGTGGAGGGGGGGAGTTGGACACAGCTGACGAGGTGTCAAAACGGGCGTAATGTTGGGACAGTCTTTGACAAAGGGCTTTGTCATCCTGACCTTTAGAAGCCTGAGGCCGATAGTTGGTGATTTGCCTCAGTCCTCTCCACACAGAAGCCGAGTCATTAGCAGTGAACTGCTGCTGGAGTCTCTCAGAATACACAGATTTAGCTCTCTTCAGCTCTCTGTTAAACCGATATTTAACCTCCCTGTAGCAGTCCCTGTCTCCACTTTTCAACGCTGCTTCCTTCTCCTTCCTGATCTGTCTGAGCTTGGCAGTGAACCAGGGCTTATCATTAGAGTATCTCACCCTGGTGCGCGATGGAAGAATGTTCTCCTCACAAAAGTTGATGTATGAGTTCACAGTGTCTGTGCACTCATTAAGATCATGTGTGGCTCCTTTAAACATGTCCCAGTCAGTTATTTCCATGCATGTGAGACAGCTGGAGCCGGAGACAGCTGGAGCTGTGGCATGTACCTCCATCCCTGGTGCAGGTACCTCGGACATGGAGGGAGAGATGGAGGACTGATCAGTACAGTAACCAACAGTAGAGCCCAGCGGAGGGAGGCCAGAAGCAGATGGGAGCTGAAACTGGGTCCCTCCATCGGGAGTAAGGCCAGACTCCTTAAGTACAGATGTTAATGATACTAAATGAGGTACTTGCCTTAACTCCTGCTCCACTGTTGGCGATGTCCCTGGTGACTCCACTGCTGAAAAGGTGACTTTCATCTCTGGAGACGCTGGATGAACCATGGATGAGACAGGCTGAGGCACAGCAGCGGGCGTGGGCATCAACATAGAAAATGTGGGAGTCGGCACTCCAGGGAGCTTCAGAGCTGGATCAGCGTGAGGAGGTGTCATTGACAGAGGCGCTGGGGCCTGGGAACGCTTTGTCATTGGTGCAGGCTGCAGCGCAGATGGTGAATTCTCCTCCTGCCCATGAAGTGGTTGTGGGGCTGGAGAGGCTGGCTGTAGCGTTTATTGTTATTAGGTACAAATATTATTTAATTTATACAGTTATGTGAAAAAAATTAGGACACCCTCTATAAGCCTGTGTGTGTGGGTTTTTTTTAATATATTTGGACATATGGATATTTAATATCAATGTTAAAAGTACTGGGAGATTCATGTAATACAACTAAACAATTAAAAATGAAATAAAGACTTTTCAAATTTTCTGTAAAATGTAATTCTAAACAAATAGTGAGGAATAAATTAGGACACCCATCTTTTTAGGACACCCCCACATTCATTCCCACTTACAATGGCTAAAATAAATTTTAAAAAATGCAAATAAAAACAAAAACAAGGTTAGACATAGATACATGAACATTTCTTAATAAAGAACTGAATATTTAAAGGGGTGCCCTAATTTTTTCACGTGACTATATATGTGCGCGTGGGAATGAGGTTTCTCTTCATTACCAACACACATAAGGTTGTGGGGCACCAGTCCAAAAGAATGGACAATTTTATTAATAATTCAATATTTGTACCAGCTATTAACCACTCTCAAATATTTGTGAATTCTTCTGCGTTAATCGAGAGAACGGACACAAAAAAATCAAGCAGAAACTTCAATGTACCTTTAACAGTTTAATGATCAATCTCAGCTTAGATAACGTATTACATTCAAATGACTTTTAAGGCACTGTGAAATGATCAACAAGTATCAAGTACCACATTAACCCATTTTCTGTCTATGGCAAAGCAGCGCTCCTGTCAGCTCACTACCCCCTGGTGGTCAAGTTTTTTTCAAGAAAATATTCAGTTTAGATATGACAAATTCCAAAGGCTGTAACTTGAAAGTGGTAAGAGATACTGGCTTACTGTCAGTTAGAAAGATGTAGAACATGATCCAAAGTTTGAGATAGGAGTAAATTTATGCATCTAATTTGCATAATGCAATGGCAGCCATATTGAATTACATAACTTTTGGTCAAAAGTGGACTTTGGACATATTTACACAAAGGATGGTTTTGTTTTTTTGTCTTTGTTTTTGTCTTTTTGTTATCTTATCTTCAAAGCATATGAACCAGAAAATCAGTAGAATGTACAGAAACAAATAAATACATTGGACCTACCACGCACCACATACCTGTCAAGGCATACCTCATGCCTCCCTTATTGGGGGGGCTTTCACACCTGTACTGACCTCATGCCTCCCTTATTGGGGGGGCTTTCACACCTGTACTGAGTACTTAAAAACTGTATTTATCGGCAGATGAAAGAAAACTGAAGCAAAAAAACCAAAACAAACAAAAACTAAACAAACAGCAACTGCAACATGAACTATTTCAAATATATTTATTCAAATGTACACTTATATGGACACAATCGTGAGCCATAACTTTTTGGTCATGTGAAAATAATAAGCCAAGTAGCACAAAAATAAATAAATAAATAAATAAATAAATGATATTAATAATAAATAAATAAAAATAAATAAAAAATATTTTTCAAATTTACATTAGCACAAGGTAGATTGCTTAATTTGAAAGTACACAATAAGAATTATTCTGAATATAGTTCTTAATTGTCAGCTAGATACTGTATATACACTTGGAATTAAAGAGTTTTTAATTGTCAGCTTTGTTACACTAATGCACTTGGATGAACTTGAAACAAGAAAATGTTCACTGATGCTGCTTGTTATAGTTCCAAGTAGCAGCCTTTGCTGACTCTAGCATTTCTGAAGTGGCAGATCAGATCAGGTGGCAGATCAGAAGTGATCTGCCACCAATGGGGGTAGATTGTGCTCTGCCACAAAATGACAAAACATCACTTCTGCTAGTGATGCATTGGATTTGGAAGGCGTCGGTTCTCTCACTGGCTGAAAATGTTCATCCATCGATCGATACGTTTTCGATTTGGCTACACAGTTTTTGTGGCCCTGTGTAGCGAAGTGCGACTTCAGGTCGAAAATCCCCGATGCAGTCACTTTTATGCTCCTCCTACATGGAACACAGAAGGAGTGTGTAGGGCCCTCTGGAGAAGCCTTTATCCATCCAGCGTATTTTCCCTTCTCAAAGCTAGGACTCTCCCATTCTTTTCGGTGACGTCCAGTCCCTCGATTTCCCTTTTCTTCAAGCTTTGTTTTCTTCGCCAGCGGCGCACTGCATGAAGCCATTTTGAAAATCACAAAAACACTGCTTAGGTGCGCTTGTGGAGGATCGAAATAAGTGCAGGCGGACACGACGAACTGAAGTTTAAAAGGGTGCTTTATGCAGACAGTCAACTATATACCCGGCTACAGACAATGCATGCATGGCACATTAGCATCACAGTATACAGCAGGAAAGCATGGACATTTGCATTAGAGTCACACATATCAGGCACAGGATTACTGGCGCCGGGATTCCTCTCTGTTCCAGAGCCGCAGGACAACAGAAGGTGCGAGGCGCATCTGCATAATGATCAGTCCCCACCTCTCACTGTTGTGATAATTGCTCACTCTGAGCGCTCTGCCAGCCCCGTACACTGTGGGGGTCACACACGAGGTGTTCCTCCACACTCTCAATAATTTTTTTTCCCGTATATTTTTCTTTTTGGCGTACAGAAATGGCAATACGCCCGTATTTGCTAAAATTGCATTTTCCCCGTATTAAAATACGGCGAAACCATATCACTTGACAGGTATGGCACCATGTCTCTTCATTTGTCCATTTTCATCATCCCTGGTCCTTATTTCATCTTCTGCCAGTCATTTTCGCTTTCTCTCCCACATCCAGAAAGTTTCACATGAATCTTATGATTTATTCCACCTCAATTTCGGTTACATTAACATCATTGAACCAGCGCTATTGTTCTCTGTTGTCACGTGCAGCTCCGTCGATGGCAGACGAAAGTGTACACACTCCAGACCCTCTTCTGCTGTCACACAAGGTAAATATTTCCCTTCAGAAGCAAAGTAATCTCTTTTTAGAATCATAGTTGGCAAAATTTGGAGCAAATGCTTCCTCCGTGTGGAAATACAGTGGGGCAAAAAAGTATTTAGTCAGCCACCAATTGTGCAAGTTCTCCCACTTAAAAGATGAGAGAGGTCTCCAATTTTCATCATAGGTATACCTCAACTATGAGAGACAAAATAAGGGAAAAAAATCCAGAAAATCACATTGAAGGATTTTTAATGAATTAATTGGTAAATTCCTCGGTAAAATAAGTATTTGGTCAATAACAAAAGTTCATCTCAATACTTTGTTATATACCCTTTGTTGGCAATGACAGAGGTCAAACGTTTTCTGTAAGTCTTCACAAGGTTTTCACACATTGTTGCTGGTATTTTGGCCCATTCCTCCATGCAGATCTCCTCTAGAGCAGTTCTTCAGTGAAGAGCAGTAAGCTATACGTGTCGGACATCTTGATGTGAAATATTTGGTACAACTGGGTTTTCTGTGCTTTTTGGACACATCATGTGAGAGCCACAGACCTGCGACTTAGGCAGCAGGTGATGCACATGTTTTATGATAGCCAGTCAATTAAAGGGTTAAAGTGTTGAGGGAATACTGCATTATGTGTATTATTAAACATTTGTGGAACCAAAGAAAACATAGCTTAAATTGGCACTGTGATGGGAAATGAAAAAGGACTGTAAAATAGCTGTAACAGTATGGTTAGGAAAATTGGACGCAATTTTATGACAAAAATGATAAAAGCTGATTCATATGAAAACAGAAAATTTGTGTTATTCTAAAAAGGAACGGAGGTCAGTGAAAAGATGGATATTATTTTTCCTAAATTTTATAACTCTGGTTGGGGTTTATGACCTAGATCTCAACATGAGAAATTTTAACACACTTAAATTGGGACGTATATGATCAGACCCAAGCCCAGCAGAGAGAAAATGGGTCGTGCTAACGGTCGTGCAGTTGGGATTAACGAACTTCACCTGGATCCTAACTGGCCCATCGGGTGGAATGATGGAAATTATCTGGGCAGCTCAGTGGTGCAGTGGTTAGCACTGTGGCAGCACAGCAAGATTGATTTCACCCCTGACCATCCTGGGTTTGATCCCACCCCTGACCATGGGTGACCCTTCCGTGTGGAGTTTGCATGTTCTCCCCATGTCTGCATGGGTTTACCCCAGGCACTCTGGTTTCCTCCCACAGACCAAAAACATGCAAGTTAGGTTAACTGGAGACTCTAAAGTGGCCCTAGGTGTGAATGTGTATGTGAATGGTGAAGGGATTGGCGCCACACCGTGGCTGCTTCATCCATCCAGGTGGATGCTCTGAATTTCACTCTGGGATTAATAAAGTATACAAAGAAAAAAATTAATTATCTGCCCGCAGATAATTTCTCCCAAAACTCAACTGTCTTGAAGCTGCAACCTGGGGGGGATGAGAGGTTTGGCTGGCTCTGCTGATCTGAATGTCATCAGGATGGACCAAACGTGATTTCAGAGGAATCAAACGGGTCTCCGGAGTTTGTAGGTCATTCAAAGTCTGATCAGTCACAAAACCTGAAGAAAATCCGAATTCTTCCAATGTCGTGGTAATTGAGTGAGAGTAAGCTTCTAGTAAAATGTGAGAAAAATCAAAATCAGTCCTCTTTGACACGATGATTTAAGAAAAAAAGAAACAGAGAAAGCTTAAGAAAATTATTGTTAAGCATATGTCTGAGGAGAAAAAAAAACAGTTTTACTCAAGGCAATAGATAAAGTTTGAGCTCAGTGAAGGAAAAGCAGTCTCTCCTCAGAGAAAGGTGAAAAACTGTACATTGAACAGTACGCAGAACAGAACACAAGACTGAACAGAATTTAACTGAACTGGAAACAAGACTGAAACAAGACGAGACTGAAAACTGAACAAATCTTGGGAGTTCCCATCTTTAAAAGTGAGAGCTTTCCAGAAGAAAAAAACTTGACTGGCAAAAAAAAGGACCAATTACATTTGAGAGCGGGAGACAAGAATGGATTTTTGTCTAATCAGGAAGAGTTTCTTTGAAACTGACCAATAGGATGAAAGAGGCATCACATAAACTAGACTAGTTAGTGATTAGCTGATTCAAGTCAGATGGCTTATGTGAGCTTCATGGAAGAAAAAAAAATGATTAAACTGGAATTCACATTATATATAAGATAAACTAAAGTTCAGTTATTCATGATTACTTTTCATTATGACAACAGTACACATGCATTTCCATCAACTTGCAATTCCATATTAACATGCATTGTATAAAGTTTCGTGTAACATCTTTTCAAACATACAATACATTCAAATCAATGATAAAAAACCCCATTTCAAATCAGAATTGTCCATCGGAGTCCACTCCTAATCTTCCAGTGTGTCCTGAGAAGTATCTTCTGAAAAATGAGAGTCTTAGGGATAAAAAGATTAATTCTTATGGGATTCTTGTTAATTTGAGGATGAGACATAATACTTCACTCGTCCATTTGGGGGCAATGTTGGACTTCCACAATTTGGAGAGACAGGGGAGTGAAGGGATCTGGTAAGTCTCAGACAGCTACTAAAGCATAAAGTTGTCAAGTTGATGTCCGGGCTCTGAGTAGAAATCCTAATTTATAATAGGGATTGAATCGATTCCTAGCATGGAGTGCAATAATTTGGCAATGGAATGTGGCTTCAAAAGCTCTGTTCTTACTGTGTGTTTGAGAAAGGGGGTCTTGCAACGAGGATCTTAGTTCTTCAAGAAAAGGATGAATTTTTAATTTCAAACCAGCTGGTAACACTACACTGGCACAGGAGCTGGGGAGTGCACAACGAGAGGAGGCTGTTTGGCTTGTCGCCGGCGCTTAGTAGACACTTGCTTCCCAGCGGAGCCCTCTATGCCCGGCTGGTCCTCACACAGCTGAGATGCATATTCTGGGAGGAGCTAGGGTTTGTAATCCAATAAAAGTTCACTCTGTGACAGCAGAACCTAGCGGCTCTCCTCCAGCTCTTCATTGTCTGCAACATAGGAGGACACAGGCGCGGAGATGGTGAAAAAACAGGGGATGATTTCCTGTCGGCTCAGGCTTCCGTGATGCCGGGGGTGATGAGTGGTGAAGAGCTGTGGCTGGAGCGGAGCGAGGAGATTCTTGTAATAGAGCCAGGGAACGTCTTGCAGACGGCACTGGGTCTCAAGATGCAGAAACCAGGAGATGCTCTGTCGTCAGCATAGGTTTCGGTGTACAGGGAGCTGGAGAGAGGCAAGCTGGAGCTGGTGACACTGGGGGATGGTGAGCTGTAGATGACAGAGCTAGGGACATTTTGCCATTGTCACAGGCTCCGGGCTTTTCACCAGTCCTTGGAGCGAATTTTGCAGGTTTGGCACTGAAATGAGCAGTCCAGCCAGACTGGGGAAGCCCCACAAACTGGGGTAATTCTCAATCATTCCGGCTGTGGCATCCAGGAACATCATGGCTCGCTCCAGAGTGTGGCATGACCGGGCATCCGAGATTAGCCCCTCAACCAGCTGAGCCGCCCAACACTGAACCTCATCCAACCCAAATAAGCTGTAGTCTGTGTCTGCTGAGTCCTCATCTGGTGGCGTTGTACTATCATAACTACCTCCAGTAGGCATGGGTGATGGACTCTAAGCAGGCCAAACTACAGCTTAACATGATTTATTTGCAAAAAACATAAGTAAACAAAATAGCAGCATGAGGGTTGAGAACACGAAGAATAAATAAACTAACAGAGACACTGGGTTACCAGCAGGGAACACAGATGATGACACCACACTAGACAGACAGTGAACACTGAGACACACACACACACACACACACACACACACACACACACACACACACACACACACACACATATATATATATATATATATATATATATATATATATATATATATATATATGAAAACTAAACAAATGATCATAAACGAGAGGCAGCTGGAGAACAATCAAGGGTAGCAGTGAAGTAGCTGCAGGTGAGGAGCACAGGATGGGTGGGGCTGTTCAGACAATCACAAACAGGGAATGCACTTAAAACATGACCATGAACATACAGGACAACAATACAGGAAAAATAGAGAGGGCAGTGTCATGTCTGTATAAGGAGCCAAGGACGAGGCTAGGTGTCGAACTGAACACACGTTTATTAAGGAGGCACTACACGGCACACACGCAGCTGTCAGGCAGCAGAGGTGGCAAAGAGACTGCCCCTCCTGGCAACTGCCCTCTCATAGTCGCAGGTGGTGGCAGAACCAGAAGGTGGAGCCGCCACCTGTACCACACAAATAAAAACACCAAACTCTAACACAACAGCCAGTGGCTAGGGGTACGGAAAACATGAGGAGCTGGAACAATAGGTAAACAGGTATACACAACGCCTCAGGACCAGACAGAGGATGGCACAGAAGACAATGACAGAGGACCCAGAGAAGACACAGAAGGCAAATATCTGGCTAGCATGTGCCGTTTTGGACTGTTAGAAGACGAGATAGTGCGGGACCAGTTAGCTGAGAACGCGTGTAACCCCAGGCTAAGGGCTAAGATGCTAATGGCGCCAAACGACATGACGCTAGCTTGCACGATACAGCTAGCGTTTCATCTTGTGTCAGCTGAGAAGCTAGCATCGGAGCTAGGTGAGTGCTAACTACAGAAGCTACACAGACAGACAATGCTGGCTAATGCGGTGGGCACAGAGGAATATGAAGACACGGCAGACGAGTACGAGACCCTTGCCTGGCAAGGGGACAACGTTGTAACAAGTGTGGATGCTTTAACCATTTCACTAAAGTGTGCTGGTCGCTGGTGCTGTGGAGCCCCGCCAAACAAGCAAAGCTGCTCGCCAA
The DNA here is from genome assembly GCA_020510985.1 of Pholidichthys leucotaenia. Classification (NCBI taxonomy): domain Eukaryota; kingdom Metazoa; phylum Chordata; class Actinopteri; order Cichliformes; family Pholidichthyidae; genus Pholidichthys; species Pholidichthys leucotaenia. The sequence continues at coordinate 80,834,221 of CM035844.1, read as the reverse complement.
CGACTACCATTCATGTGGTAAGCCCTGACATCAATGGCTATGCATACAGCATGGTTGAACTAGACAGCGTGGCTGTACCGCTACTGCTCGACATGGCGCCGGTTAGGTCGATGTTAACCTCTTAAAATTCTGTGGTGCACCGACGTGCCCGTCAGCCTCCCCCCCTCTGGTGGTCAAGGTTTATTTGAAGAAAAATTATTCAGTTTCGATATCAGACATTCCAAAGGCTGTAACTTGAAAGTGGTAATAAGAGATAATGGCTTACTGTCAATTAGAAAGCTGTAGAATATGATCCAAAGTTTGAGATAGGAGTAAATTTACACATCTAATTTGCATAATGTGACGGCAGCTGTATCGAATTACATAACTTTCAGTCAAAAGCGGACTTTGGACATATTTACACAAAGGATGGTTTTGTTTTTTTGTCTTTGTTTTTGTTTTTTTTGTTATCTTCGAAGTGTATGAACCAGAAAATCAGTAGAATGTACACAAACCGATAAAAATCGGTCAGGCCTACTGCTCATTGTGTCTTCATTCATCCATTATCGTCATCGTTTGGCTTTCTCTCCCACATCCAGAAACTGTCACATAGATAGATGTACTTTATTGATCCGAAACTGGGAAATTACAGTGTAACAGCAGCATGACAGTAGTCAAGCAAATGACAGAAACACACGCATGACAGACAAAGGGATTACCCATGGAAAGTAAAACTAACACTACTATAAAAACCTATATACATCATAGCTGAATATATGATGACCCGTATAAACACATGAATCATACCTGCTGTACAGTGCAGGACTATCAGGAGCAGAGTGAAATGTGAGGTACCAGTTAGACTGTAAGATGCAGTATGGCAGCATAGTTATGACCAGAATACAACATCATAGTGAGTTATTGTACAGTGAAATGGCATGTGGCAGGAAACATTTCCTATACAGTGGGGTAAAAAAGTATTTCGTCAGCCACCAATTGTGCAAGTTCTCCCACTTAAAAGATGAGAGAGGTCTCCAATTTTCATCATAGGTATACCTCAACTATGAGAGACAAAATGAGAAAAAAAAAAATCCAGAAAATCACATTGTCTGATTTTTAAAGAATTTATTTGCAAATTATGGTGGAAAATAAGTATTTGGTCATTTATTTGCTTAGTAAGAAGCATTTCAAGGTCCTGGAGTGGCCTAGCCAGTCTCCAGATCTCAACCCCATAGAAAATCTTTGGAGGGAGTTGAAAGTCCGTGTTGCCCAGCAACAGCCCCAGAACATCACTGCTCTAGAGGAGATCTGCATGGAGGAATGGGCCAAAATACCAGCAACAGTATGTGAAAACCTTGTGAAGACTTACAGAAAATGTTTGACCTCTGTCATTGGCAACAAAGGGTATATAACAAAGTATTGAGATGAACTTTTGTTATTGACCAAATACTTATTTTACCGAGGAATTTACCAATTAATGCATTAAAAATCCTTCAATGTGATTTTCTGGATTTTTTTTTTTCTCATTTTGTCTCTCATAGTTGAGGTATACCTATGATGAAAATTGGAGACCTCTCTCATCTTTTAAGTGGGAGAACTTGCACAATTAGTGGCTGACTAAATACTTTTTTTCCCCACTGTACGGTCACGAGCTTTGGGTAATGACCGAAAGAACGAGATCGTGGATACAAGCAGCTGAAATATGATCTGCATGGAGGAATGGGCCAAAATACCAGCAACAGTGTGTGAAAACCTTGTGAAGACCTACAGAAAACGTTTGACCTCTGTCATTGCCAACAAATACTTTTTTACCCCACTGTATATATATTTATAGTAATATGTACATATGTATACTAGCTGTTCTTGTTTTTTCTTGCCTTCTGATTGTTGCTCTGAGTGTTGCTATCCCTGTGCTGTTGCAATCCTGGAATTTCCCCATTGTGGGACTAATAAAGGCTTATCTTATCTTATCTTATCTTATCTTAAGTCTGTTGGTGTCACTGGCCCTGATACTGCTACCCCAACAGACGGCAGCAAAAAAGATGGCGCTGGTGACAATGGTCTGATAGAAAAGCTCCAGCATCCTGTTGCACACGTTGAAGGATCTCACCTTCCTCAGTAAGTAGAGTCTGCTCATCCCCTTCTTGTGCGCAGCATCGGTGTTGGATCTCCAGTCCAGCCCGTTGCTGATCCTGACACCCAGATATTTGTAGTCCTCAACCACCCCCACATCCTTCCCCTTAATCTGCAATGGCTAAGAAGGCATTCTCTTCTTCCTGAAGTCTATCACCATTTCTCTGGTCTTGCTGACATTCAGCCTCAAGTGGTTCTGCTCTGTCCACTCCACAAATCTGTCTACCAGTGCCCTGTACTCCCCCTCCTCTCCCCCTCTTATACACCCCACAACAGCTGAGTCGTCAGAGAATTTCTGCAGGTGGCATGGCTCAGTGTTGTATAAGGTGAAGAGAAAACGTGAACCTAGAGACTCCAGTGGCCATTGTCAAATGCATTCCTGGGGCCAGAGCAGGCGACATCGAGTCAAATTTGAAAATGCTGGCTAAAAGTAACTGTAAATACTCCACAATTGTTATTCACGCTGGCATTAATGACATCCGTCTCCGGAAGTCGGAAGTCACTAAACTTAATGTAGAATTGGTGTGTGACTTTGCCAAAACGATGTCTGCCTCAGTAGTATTCTCTGGGCCCCTCCCCAATCTGACCAGTGATGATATGTTTAGCCGCTCGTCATCCTTCAACCGTTGGCTGGCTGTGTGGTGTCCTGCAAACAACGTGGGCTACATTGACAATTGGAGCTCATTTTGGGGAAAACCTGGTCTTATAGACGGCGTCCATCCCGCTTTGGATGGTGCGTCTCATTTATCTAACAATCTGGCATCTTTTTTATCCAAATTTCCAAAATCTTGACAACTCAGAGTTGGGACCAGGAAGCAAAGTCACAGTCCTACACGCCTCTCTGCAGCTCCTCTTCATCCGCCGCACCTCAACTTAGCCCTTGTCTTCCCCATCAGAGAATCATTGTCTGCTCCCTCCAAAGCAAATAAAAAAAATAATGTACAAGCATCCCAAAGTGATCAAACAAAAAGTTGGTAAAACTCAAATTAAACATGAAGCCTCTAAATTGAATGATTTGGCCTCTGTTCCTCCTCATAATTTAAAAATTAAATGCAGTTTGTTAAATATTAGGTCTCTAACTCCCAAGTCTCTGTTAGTCCATGATCTGTTAATTGATCATCAGATTGATTTAATATCCCTTACAGAGACTTGGTTAGGGCAAGAGGATTATGTTGGTTTAAATGAATCAACTCCCTCTGGTTATTTGAACTGTCAAAATCCCAGAAGTTCTGGTTGTGGAGGAGGAGTAGCAACAATTTACCATTCCAAATTACTAGTTAATGTAAAGCAAAAAACATGTTATAATTCCTTTGAGGGCCTGGTCCTCAGTATTGGGCACTTTAGCAATTTTAGGCTAAACCCAATTTTATTTGCCATAGTTTATCGTCCTCCATCAACCTACTCAGAATTTTTATCCAAATTTGCTGATTTCTTAGCTGATTTAGTGCTGAAATCAGATAGAATAATTATAGTAGGGGACTTTAATATACATGTAGATGTAGAGTAGATAGTGACTGCCTTAATGTGGTATTTAATTCAATATTAGACTCGATTGGGTTTTCTCAGAAAGTAGGAAATTCTACTCATTATCTCCACCATTCGTTGGACCTTGTTCTGACATATGGCATAGAAATAGAAAATCTGGTAGTGTCTCCTCATAACCCTGTACTGTCAGACCATTGTCTGTTAACCTTTGATTTTACTATTTCTGACTATTTGGCTCCTAAAGAAAAATATTACTACAGTAGATGCCTCTCAGATGATGCTGTTACCAAATTTATACAGATTGTCTCCTCTATGCCATGTGTCAACTCCTCTATGCCATGTGTCAACACAATGGAAATAAGCTATAGACAGCTTGCTCCTTCTGTAATTGATAGCATGGTAGATAGTGTTACAGCTTCTCTGCATCAGACTCTAGACTTGGTGGCCCCCTTAAAAAAGAAAAAGTCTAATCAGAGATTTCTAACTCCTTGGTTCAACACAGAAACTCGTAGCTTAAAACAGAAGGCTCATCAATTAGAAAGAAAATGGCGCTCCACTAATTTAGATGAAATCTATTTAGCTTGGAGAAATCATCTTTTAATTTATAAAAAATCTCTTAGAAAAGCTAGAACGAGTTATTATTCTGCATTAATAGAAGAGAACAAGAATAATCCCAGGTTTCTTTTCAGTACTGTAGCCAGGTTGACAAAGAGTCAGGACTCTGTCAGGACTCTGTCAATCCTAGCATTCCCTTAGAGCTTACTAGTCAGGACTTTATGAACTTTTTCAATAATAAAATTTCATCCATCAGAGATAAAATCAGTCAGATTCTTCCCACATTTAACTTAAATACAGTAACTACTACAACTTCTTCAATTGATGTCTGTCTTGATGAGTTTACTCCAATTGACCTTTTAGAGTTAGACAAAATAGTTTCCTCATCCAAACCTTCAACTTGTCTTTTAGACCCTATTCCTACCAGGTTATTTAAAGAAGTCTTCCCACTTATTGGTAGCTTTATTCTTCATATAATCAATTCTTCATTAACTTTAGGCCATGTACCGCAGGCTTTTAAAATGGCTGTAATTAAACCCTTACTCAAAAAGCTAACGCTAGATCCAGGAGCTTTAGCTAACTACAGACCAATCTCTAATCTCTCTTTCATTTCAAAAATCTTAGAAAGAGTTGTTGCTATGCAATTATTTGACCACCTGCAGCGAAATGGTTTACTTGAAGAGTTTCAGTCTGGGTTTAGAATCCATCATAGTACTGAAACAGCCTTAGCGAAGGTCACTAACAACCTCCTCATCGCATCTGATAATGGACTGGTTTCTGTACTTGTCCTTTTAGACCTTAGTGCAGCTTTTGATACTATCGATCATAATATTCTACTTGATAGATTAGAACACTATGTTGGACTTAATGGAACTTCGTTGCAGTGGTTTAGATCTTATTTATCTGATAGGTTCCAGTTTGTTCATGTCAATAATGAGTTTTCTTTCAACTCAAAGCTCAGTCATGGAGTTCCACAGGGATCTGTGCTAGGCCCTACTCTTTTTAGTTTATATATGCTTCCATTAGGCAACATTATTAGAAAACACTTTATACATTTTTATTGTTATGCAGATGATACACAATTATACCTGTCAATGAAGCCAGATGACAGTAATCAATTAGCCAAGTTGGAAGCCTGTCTTAAGGAAATCAAAGCTTGGATGACTTGTAATTTCCTGCTATTAAATTCAGATAAGACTGAAGTCATTCTTCTTGGTCCAAAATACCTTTTAGACTGCCTTTTAGACTGCCTTCTATCATTTGCATAATATTGCCAAGATTAGGAGCATCTTGTCTCAGAGTGATGCTGAGAAACTGATCCATGCTTTTGTTAGCTCGAGATTAGATTATTGTAATTCTTTATTATCAGGTTGTCCTAAAACATCTTTAAAAAGTCTTCAGCTGATCCAAAATGCTGCAGCAAGAGTTTTAACAGGTACTAGAAAGAGAGATCATATCTCTCCGGTTCTGGCCTCCCTTCATTGGCTTCCCATAGAGTTTAGAATTAAGTTTAAAATCCTTCTTCTTACTTACAAAGCTCTAAACAATCAGGCTCCTTTTTATTTAAAAGATCTGATACTACCGTATTATCCTAACAGAGCACTACGCTCCCAAAATGCAGGATTACTTGTAATACCTAGAATCTCCAAAAGTACAGTGGGAGGCAGAGCCTTCAGTTATCAAGCTCCTCTCCTATGGAACCAGCTGCCAATCTGGATTCGGGAGTCAGACTCAACCTCTGTTTTTAAGAATAGGATTAAAACCTTCCTTTTTGATATAGCCTACAATTAGGGAGGGATCATGTGTTTCTGAACCCTCCCTTAGTTATGCTGCTAATAGGTTTAGTCAGCCGGGGGACCTCCAATAATGCACTGGGCCTCACTCCTTTTTTCACTCTCAATGAAATATTTTTTTTTTTTTGCTGGTCATTAACATCTGTTTGTTCTCTCCCATAGATTGAGTCCCCATCGTGCAGTTTGCTCTCTACATGTCTGTTCTTTTCATCTTCTCTGTCCCCTCACCCCCCAGCCAGTCGCAGCAGATGACTGCCTCTCCCTGAGCCTGGTTCTGCTGGAGGTTTCTTCCTGTTAAAAGGGAGTTTTTCCTCTTCACCGTCGCCAAGTGCTTGCTCACAGGGGATCGCCTGATTGCTGGGGTCTTTCTGCAACTGTGGGGGTCCCCCTTACAGTTGAAAGTGCTATGAGATTACTGTTGTTGTGAAATGGCGCTATATAAATAAAGTTGAAGTTGAAAAGAAGAGAGCACAGTCCCCTGTGGAGCTCCCGTATCACTAACCACCACATCAGACAAGACACTGCCCAACCGGACAAACTGTGGCCTGCCTGTCAGGTAATCAGTAATCCAGGAGATCACAGAGCTGTCGACCCCCATCACTCACAGCCTCTCACCCAGCAGCAGTGGCTGGATGGTGTTAAAGGCACTGGATAAATCAAAAAAATGTGATTCTTACAGTGTCTCCTCCGCCATCCAGGTGCAGATGGGCTCGTTGCAGTAGATAGATGACAGCGTCTTCAACTCCTAAATGGGGCTGATATGCAAACTGCAGAGGGTCCAGCCACATCTTCACCTGTGGCCTCAGGTGGGCTAAGAACAGTTTCTCCAGGACCTTCATCACCTGAGATGTGAGGGCAACTGGTCGATAACACTGGTCAACACCAAATTTATTGTCTAAGTTTTTTTTAGCTGATTTACGTCAATTTTGATGTGCTGAATCCAAAAATCATACTGGTTTTGCTCAATCAGGTAAACTTTTTGAATTATGGCCACATGTTGTGTTATACGTTTTTGTTTACATGTACGGGTATTTTTGCTTTATATGATGCAAAATTCTTTTTTATTTCTTGAAATTCATCATAGTTGGCAAAATTTGGAGCAAACGCCTCCTCCGTGTGGAAATATATGTTGGGATGGAGCCTTTGTTTACATTCTCTTCTTCGTGTTTCCAGAAATGATGTTTGCGACGGTTTGTTGGGTGAAGTCCTCCAGTCCTCCAGTGAAGAGTAGTAAGCTATACGTGTCTGAAATCTTGTGATGTGAAATGCTTGTTATAACTGGGTTTTCTGTGCTTTTGGGACATATCACGTGACAGGCGCAGAACTGCACCAGGGACAGCAGGTGACGCTGATGTCTTGTGAAAGCAGAACATCAAAGGGTTAAACTGGGCCACAGTGAAGAAGTTTTTCCCCCAACCACAAAATTAAGAAGAATGGCGGTGACAGACTCAGTAATTGTAGGAACAGTTGAACTAACGGTCTACTTCAAGTCAAAGATTGTGTATGACGACGCACGGTGACAACATTATGGGATCTGACCTCTTCTACAGACTGGGCTTCACTATCTGCGACAGCACCAGGTTCGTATGGTCCAGGTGTGGCAGTTGGGGCACGACGGACCTCGACAATGACGACGTGGTGTGGGACAAGAAAATTCAGGGCAGCACCAACACCAAGCCATCTATCCCATGTGCTCAGGAGGAGAGCTGCCAGGGAGGGGGGCAGCGGCCAGCCTCGCCTCAGATCCTCACCCAGCCGGAGGCCGCTGTGGATTCACAGGAGAGGGAGCCTGCGCACGCAGAAAACCTTGAGGCACAACAACAACCGGGCATAGACACTGTTCATGACACAGCACAATAAAGCACATCAGACAGGAGAGAGGAGGAACTCTTCTGGACTGCTTCCATACCAACACTCAACATCAGTCTGTGGGGTTTACGACCAAGCTGACAGGTGAAGAGTCTGCAACAACGAACGACATGAGCGAGACATCAGACACTTTCCATACCCACGACTAGCTTCAGACTATGGAAACAGCGACACTGAAGTCAGGTGAAGGGTCTGCAACAAACACGGCAATGACAGAACTGTTACGGCACGATGGAGGTCCCAAACCAGATGAGCATGCAGCGCCATAACGATCACTGTGGCACATGAGACCGAGCAAGGCGGCACTCCAAGTCATGGACTGGGTTTGAGTCCCTACTTGTGAGAGACCAGGACAGTGGCTAGCCAAGTCACAATCGACGAGACAATGGGCACTGCTGAAGATCGTGGCAAAACTGGGATCGGCGTGCTTTTGACTGACAGATGGTTCGGCATGCAAATCAACTATGGCGTGTCCAGATGGCTGCTCCAGATGGCGATGCGTCGCGAGAATCAGCTGACACAGTGTGGGACCCGGGCCCCAACGTGATGAAGATTGGTCTTGGCCCCGGGGTCCAGCATCTCCAGGGTTGCGTCTACTGTGGCCCTACTACAAGGTCCTTCAGGCAAAGCCGCCTTCCCCATAGAAGACTGTTTAAAAAAAAAAAAAAAAGAAGACTGACTGTTCAGGTAGGAGCGCGGCTGAAACAGGTGGCAGAATAACCCACCCAGCTGCATCGGGTCCAGCGGTGGTCTACCTGCAGACCCTAGTTCCATACTGAGGTTTTGAATGTTGCAATGTTTTGAAAATGTTGATTATATATATATAAATGTACCAAATTGGGGAGGGCTGACTAATATGTTCTGTGTTTTTGCAGGGGGGGGGGGGGAAGTAGTGTAGGAATATGGCCAGTATACAGTGTGTGATGTGACCTACAGCTGATGTCACCATGCCACTATATATTGGGGCGGTCTGCCATCTTATGGCAATTGATTACTAGTTGGTTAGAGAACAGCTAGGGGGGGTTAGCAATGTGAAAGTTATGACTAAGTGTTCACATGTGCTTTTGTACCATTACGGTTTGTAATAAAGTTCAGTTCGAGCACAGCATCCTCGTCCATCTTCATTCTAGGTTTGTGGACATAACAACTTCAAGCAACTTGGATTCTGTGCCTCTCCACTCTTCCTCCAGACTCTGGGACTGGGATTTCTACATGACAGGACTTGGCACCTGATTTGGGGAGCCATGTAGTATCTGCTCATGTTGGTCCACTGTGTAAGGTCAGCATAGCCATTTACTAGAAAATTTTAGAGCACTTCATGCTTCCCTCTGCTGACATAATAAATATAACCATCAAAAATGAAATGAAAAAGCACCATCAAAATGAAAAGAAACAAACACTTGAAATATACAGTATCACTCTGTGAAATAAATCTATATATATAATATGAGTTTCATTTTTTGAATTGAATTACTGATATAAATCAACTTTCGATGACATTCTAATTTATTGAGATGCACCTGTAAGGCTCTGGCAGCAGTAAAACCAATAAATGTGTGTGCTCCAGTTAATGCTACGACGCTTCTGAGCACGCCTTCACCCTACATGTATGATACACCACGCACACTGGAACACTAAGCATGCCTCAGGGAGAGGGTAGGGGACTTGATTAAGCAGAGAGTGGCACAGTATTCCTCCCCTCGGTGCATTTGCTTGCAGGTTAAGAATAGCTGATGGGGCTGACAGTAATGTATGGATGCTGGCCTGCTGCTTGTGCCTCTACTGCACACTCAGAGTTCAGCATCTGTCAGTGAGTTGAGCAGCTGAGGCCTGAAAAATAAATGTGTTGTTTAGCATGTCAGTACAGCTAATGTGTTAGAGATTATATTCTAGGAATAAATGTTTTTGGGTTTTTTTTTTTTTTAAATGGAGCATTTTACTGCCTGAAAGCTGCATGTAGTTTGGCACATTATTTACATCTTTAAATGGTCTGCTGTGGTTTCATGTTGGAATGTTTTTTTTAAATAAATTATTTCTGCACAGAATGAGAAACCATTAGCACACTGAAACTGGCTGCATAATGCATCACTGACGATATTAAGTCTGTGCTGCTCTTTGTGCAGTTTTATTGCAACGTCTGTATAAGGACAGAGCAATTTCAGAAGAAACCGACAGTAATACAACTGAGCAACTGTTGCTTTAAGTCTTCTCATGTGATTTTGTTATGCAAAGAACTGTTCTCTGCAAATGAATACACTCAGTTTGAAGCTCTAGCCAGCACACCCCAAAACCACTGACTAGTATACTGAATAAAGGATAATCTCACCAGCCTGCTCAAGTCTCACTCAGCATGATGAAATTGACCAAAAAACTAGACATCACTACTCACAGACAAAAATCCATCCATCCATGCATCCATCTTCTACCGCTTTCCCGGAGGTCCGGCTCACGGAGGCAGCAGTTCAAGCAGAGAAGCCCAGACTTCCCCTCTCCCCAGCCACCTGCTCCAGCTCTTCAGAGTGGATACCAAGGCGTTCCCAGACCAGCTGGGAGACATAGTCTCTCCACCGAGTCCTGGGTCTGCCCCGGGGTCTCCTCCCAGTGGGACGTGCCTGAAACACCTCAAGTGGGAGGCGTCCAGGAGGCATCCTAATCAGATGCCCATACCACCTCAACTGACTCCTTTCAATGTGGAGGAGCAGCGGTTCTACTCTGAGGCTCTCCCGGATGACTGAGCTCCTCACCCTATCTCTGAGGGTGAGTCCAGCAATCCTACAGAGAAAGCTCATTTCAGCCGCTTGTATCCGCGATCTTGTTCTTTCGGTCATTACCCAAAGCTTGTGACCATAGGTGAGAGTAGGAACGTAGATTGACTGGTAAATCGACAGCTTTGCCTTAGAACTAAGCTCCCTCTTCACCACAACAGACTGGTACAACGTCCGCATCACTGCAGATGCTGCTCCGATCCGTCAGTCAATCTCTCGCTCCATTTTCCCCTCACTCGTGAACAAGACCCCGAGATACTTAAACTCCTCCACTTGGGGCAGGAGCCTGTCCCCAACCCAGAGAGGACAATCCACCTTTTTCCGGCTGAGGACCATGGACTCGGACTTGGAGGTGCTGATTCTCATCCCAGCCGCTTCACACTCAGCAGTAAACCATCCCAGCAAGAGCTGTAGGTCATTGCTGGATGAAGCCAACAGGACAAAACAAAAATTATACATCATAATCCCAGTACCAGAGAAAAATATTTTCACATCATAAGAAGGGATGAAATTAAAAAAAAAAAAAAATAACAGACAGGAGACGAGTATTTTTAACTCACTATTGCTTGTAGAGGAAGTCCATCTCCTGTCTTTTTTTTAATCAATTAGTTGTACAGTGTTCCGTTTTTAGATTTATTGTAACTTTCCATGGCTCTGGATAAATTCTTCATGCCATCAAATCCAGTTATAGTCCAAGAGTTGTTACTCGAGGTTGCCTCATCAAAGAAAATGTAAGGCCAACAGAAGTTTAGCTAGCATTGCTGAGCTGGTTAGCCACTCCACTGGGCTACAGGTATTCTGAAAGAGCACCGTCCCACCATCAGTTTTGGAGTAGTCCTTCAACTGTTTTTCTGTCTGAGGCTGGTGTACAGATAGTATTTTCCAACACTTGTTAGCAAGTAAATACTGCATGATATCCCCCTCCATCATGTTCACGGGTTGAAATGTGTCAATACAGAAATGTTTGCAAGACTGATTGTGATTGGCTAAGAGGTTTGGCTCCTTTTTCTTCAATGCAAGGAGTCAGAGAATTTCCATAGAAACAAATATAATGTGATTTCTGATTGCCTAATCAATTTCCGAGCGACGGCTCACCTCCTTTCATCTTTTGTTTCTTGAATTGCAAGGAGTTAGAAAGGTTATATAGCAACAAATAAATTTCCCCACTGTGCCAAACCCCCCTTTTCCTCTGCTGCACTTCTCACGGTTTCTTACTAAATGTTACACAGTAATATCAAAATTAACACCACCAGAGTCCACTTTAGTGAAATACCAATGCTTTGGAAGAAAAAAAATAATTTCTTCCATTTTTCTCCTCAAATTTCTGAGGAAGTGTTGCCTCCCTTGCCTCCTCTGATGAGCTGTTGCTGTGATCCCCATGATCCCTCTTGCAGGTGGTCAGCCCATCGAGGGCGGACCCATGTGGCTCCTTTGATTACTCTGGATCCTTGGTGTAACTCTTTTTTTCATGGGGGTCTACTTAACTGCTCCAGTTCTGGCCCTTCCCAAAGGACCAATTTGTCTTGGGATACCCTACCAGGGCAAATTGTCCCCGACAACATAGCCCCTGCCCCCTGGGCACTCCACCTACCTCCTACCCCTCCACCATGATAGGAAGGCTCAAAATTATTCTAACATTTTGAGCGTCCACAATTCTATGGTGTTTTCATTTGCGGTAGGAAAAAAAAAAAAAAAAAAGAGAACGGTGGGTTACCACATTTGCTTTTCTAAGCATTTTTTGGGGTTGCCATTTCAAGCTTGTTTTAAGGCTATAGTTCTGTTACTCTACGTACACAGCTGCCCGACAATAACCTTGGAGAGATAACAGAACTGCGCTGCATGTGTGTGTGTGTTGTATGTGTGGGCCCTTGTGTTTAACAGTGAGTGAGTGAGAAGAAGAGAAAAGAGGAGTGAGAAGAAAAACAAAAATCTATGTATGGGTATTTTTTTTGCAAAGTTTTGGGGTTTTACTTTTTTTTATTCAGTCTAACGTTGTGGGTTTTGACTCTAATGTTGCGTATGTGATAAACCATTTCATCATAGCAGTCTGTCGTGGGCGACAATGACTGTTTCATTTAGGTCTTATCAGATTCCTCCACACAGCTCTATCCTTAGCCTTCCGCTGCCAGGAACTCCTGTCTATGTCCAACTTCTTCAAGTTTCTTTTTACAGTGTCTTTAAATCTGAGCCTTGGTCTACCCTGATTGCGTTTGCCCTCGCATAACTGTGAGTAGAGTAACTGCTGAGGGAGACGCTGGTGGTCCATCCTCTCAACATGTTCGAGCCATCTCAGGTTCATCTGTATTAGCATATCCTCCATTGATGGTAGACCAGCTCGTTTCAACACTTCTATGTTGGTTATTTTGTCTTTCCATGAGATGTTCATTATGGCTCGAAGGTGTCTCATCATGTACACGTGGAGTTTCTTCACCTGCACTCTGTAGACAGTCCAAGTTTCAGCACCGTACAATAGCGTAGCCAGTACTGTTGCTCTGTACACTTTGCATTTCACACGGATAGACACATGTTGATTGTTCCACAGTCTCTCCCTCAAGTTTCCAAACACAGCGCTCACTCTTCCCATTCTGAGAGATAGTTCATCCTCCAGCCTAGCATTCTCTGAAACAGTACTCCCTAGATACTTGAAAGTCTTGCACTTGACTAGTGGCTCTGTACCAATGCTGATCTCTTCTGGTAGTGATGTTGATAACTGGAACTTTGGTGGTTGATAAAGGCACTCTGTCTTCTTGATGTTGATTTAGAGGCTGAATTGGCTAGCTGCTCTTACAAATTTCTCCACTAAAGATTGCATATCTTCCACGCTGTGTGCAACTAGAGTACTGCCGTCGGCAAAGAACATTTCTCTTACTACCTTTATCGATGTCTTACTCTTGATTTTAAACTGTGCTACATTGAACAAGTCTGCTTCTTTCCTTGTTTGAATGTATATGCCTTCTGAAGTGTCTTTGAAGGCCACCTCAAGCATGGCTGCCAGATACAGCGAGAAGAGTGTAGGTGCCAGCACACACCCTTGTTTCACCCCATTGCTTACTGAAAAGTCTTTAGATACTGAACCACTCATTGCCACGTTTGCTTGCATACCTGTATGGAGTGCCTCTATCAGGACCATTTACATACTTTTAAAGCCAATATTTTCATTTCCTCCAGTTTTTCTTTGGAAAATTAAAAACATTGAGCTACATTTTTCAAATTTTTTGACATATCACTGACTTTTATTGACTCAGTTGCTTTATTTCTCTGACTGAAGCATAACAGTGAACTTTACAGGACGCAGGACTAACAATTTCCCTGCTGTCGCCAAAACAACCAGCCTCTGGGAGCCAACCTCGCCACTGTCTGTGCCTCCCTCATCGAGACCACAGGTGCATAGAACATCTAAGATAAGTACAATTGCTTGCATCTTAATCAATGCTACCAGCATGACAATGATGAAATTAACTGAATATTGCAATATCATGCTGTCACTTAATAATGCCTAATCACTGAAGGCTTTGTGTACACATTATATTACATGATTCAAAGCACAGAAGAAGTTGATGATTACTGTGTTTGTACATGTGATTTGCCACAAACACAGTAATTTATTTAACATTTATGTTAAATAAATGTACATAAATTAAAAAAAAATCCCCCTTGATGCTTAATAAAGCATCAGGATTAAAAGAAAAATAACAAAAGTGGTAGTAAAATAAAGTGAATGAATTAATATAAGGATATGTGTAAGAATTTACATGCTGTTATGTGTCCTTGCAAGTTAAAATGTGTGCAAAATGTATCAAGAGTGAATATGTGTAATATGATCAAAATGAATCTCAGACAGTGTCAAATAAGAACATAGAAAATAATATGAAAGCACTCAAAAACAGCCTTAAACCATATTGCAACCTTCAAGCTCCTTAGATTAGTATTTTTTACCCCTTTCACCATCCTCATCATCACAAAAAAAAATAAAAATCCAAAGTTGTAAAAATCATTACCAAGTTTATGATGAGACTTCTCCATGAAAAGAAACACTAACTTAATTAGTTTTGTTATCATTGCCTGTAAAGCAATGAAGCTGTGTGTGTCCGAAGTATTAATATGAACATTTGCATCATTTTCATGGATAGAAGTAAAACAATAATCTCCTATAATAGGGCCTACACCCCTACGGGTAGTAATTAGTCAATCAAGGACCATTCTATCCTTTGTTATAATTTTGTAAATAATTGTAGTCTACAATTAAGTGTTTTAATCCCTAAGGTATTTTGTTTCCACTCTTACTCAAAGAAACAATGAACAAAAAACAAAAAACCCTCAATCCTGTACTTTCCATCTAAAATTGCATTCATGCTTCATAAATGGCATCATGTGGTAGAAAAGCAACCCTCTTCACCCTGCCCACCTGCCCTGCCGACATGATGAGGGTATGGTCAGTTGCCAAAACGGGGTACACAGATCTGCCCAGTGTCCTGGCCAAATGCGAATACGCCCAATGACTCAATGACCTTTGTCAATGTAGATCCTTGGTATAACACTTGCTCACTTCTTTGGTCAAGCAGGGTAGCAGTACAGGGGAGAGACGCACTGTAAGCCATTGCAAACTCAGAGAGTGTTAAGCTACTGGAAAGGGGACATCACCACTTCAAAAAGAGGAGTTCCCTGATGAAATTAACCTTGCATTTGCAGAGTAAGGAGTGTCATCATGTTTCTAATCAGTGGAGTTATGTGTTATGTCAGGTGTGATTCAAAATGAAGTTCGCTATGTTATTTCTGTATATAGCCTTTCTTAAGAAACCAAACAGCCTGTAGTAGCTGCATTATTTTAGCAATAATTATATTTTGCATAACTCTTAGTGTTATTAAGGAGCAAACATAACCATTCTCTACAGTGTATAAGCAATGGAATAACTTAATAACCAATAATAAGTATTACTAGAGGATGATGAGAATGATAAGGTAACGACACCAACCGCACTTTTCTTTCCCTTGTATTTTCCTTTGTCATGATAAACAAACAGCCTGCTTCTCTATTAGCAGAGGTCGTTACCGGACGCGAACGCCATCAGCTGACACTTGCATTGAGAAACAGTTAAACAGTCATTTGTTTGTTTTTTTTTGTTTTTTTTTTGGTTTTCAAATAAGTGTCATGACCCACTCTGGGCCATCATCTGCCTCAGCTGCATGCACACTTGCAGCTAATCAATCACGGGCTTTATAGCCTGCTCTGCCTGAAGCCTCGGCACAGAGCCATCTGTCTTGCTACCAACCTTCATCTCCCGCACGTCTGTTTCCACACAGCCCTGTGCTTCGTCTGGAAAGACTCTCCTTCCTCAAAGTAAGCCTAATTTCGACTCACCTTTTCTCCCAGGCTCTCCCCTGTGCACAGGTGGATCCCTTGAGTGGCGGAACCGACTCCCCGCAGCGGCAGAACACTTCCTTCGCCTCGCCGTTCATCACAGCTCATCACCGGGTGTGCCCTGCAGATGCTGTCTCCCTGGCTGGAGACCAAGAGCTGAAACCGGCGCCCACATCAGACCACCTGCAAGTAAGCCCCAGTCATTATACAACTCTTTGTGACGTGGCTGAAACAAACGTCTGTGTTTGGGTTCTGTTCCTAGGGTTGCCAGACTGTACGACGTTCTGTCTTGCCCCTGGCTGCAGCTCGTTCACCATCAATACATCCACATAACGCATACACACACTCACACATCCTCTGTTGGTAACAATAAAGATAATTGAATTGCACTTCAGCATGTGTGTGTGTGTTGAGGGGGTCCGTGCATCGCTGTAGGGGGACTCGCAGACTCATCTCGGTCAAATCCCCTATCGAAATGTCTCCTGCCAATTAGGTTCTGTCACAAGCGCACAGAAATTCTCACGCACGCACTGGTGGACTCGGGGGGCCGAGCAGAGCTTTATTTTGGGGAAACTGGCAACCCAACTGGGGCTCCCCTGCCATGCTCTGCCGACTCCCCTAAACCTAGTCACTCTGTCAAACGCTCCCTTGGAGAAAGTGACACATCAGACAGCCCCTGTCTCAGCGATCATCTCAGGTAACCATCGAGAGGACCTCCGGCTGTTTGTGCTGTCCACCTCGGCTGCTGCCGTCATCCTGGGTTACTCCTGGCTTCGCCTACATAATCCCACCTTCGACTGGTGTACCGGGAACATCCTCGCTTGGAGTCCTTTCTGCCTGAGTGCGTGCCTCCAGTCTGCAGCTTGTTCTCACTTGGTTCCTCTCTCCTCCCCCGGCCCCCTCCCTCCCCCCGACCTGTCCAGGGTGCCATCAGAGTTCCATGACCTTGGAGCGGTGTTTAGTAAATCCCAGGCGCTGTCCCTTCCCCCCATCACCCGTACGACTGTGCCATTAACCTCCGCCCGGGTGCCCCTCTGCCGTCGAGCCGCCTTTACAGCTTATCGGCTCCGAAGCGGGAGGCTATGGAAGCGTATATCAAGGAATCGCTCAGCTCGGGCATCATCCGGCCTTCGTCGTCGCCAGTGGGGGCGGGCTTCTTCTTTGTCGGGAAAAAGGATGGTTCCCTCCGCCCTTGTATTGACTTCCAGGCTTTGAACGACATCACTATCAAGGACAGGTACACATTGCCACTTATGGACTCTGCCTTCGACTCCCTCCAGGGAGCCTCCTGGTTCATGAAGCTGGACCTCCGCAGCGCTTATCACCTCGTGCAGATCCGGGAAGGCGACGAGTGGAAGACGGGATTCCGGACCCCAAGCGGCCACTTTGAATACTTGGTCATGCCGGTTGGGCTCACCAACGCTCCGGCTGTCTTCCAACGTCTGATTAATGATGTTCTCCGGGATTTCCTTGGGTCCTTCGTCTTCGTCTACCTGGACGACATTCTGATCTTCTCCCAGTCCCGGGAGGAGCACCAGGTCCATGTGAGGCGGGTCCTTCAACGGCTCCTGGAGAATAAACTTTTCGTGAAGGCAGAGAAGTGAGTTTTACACCGAGAAGCCCTCCTTCCTAGGATTCATCATCTCGCACAATCAGGTCATCCCAGATCCTGAGAAGGTGAAGGCGGTGGTAGATTGCCCCCACCCCCCCATCGAGGAAACAGCTGCAACAATTCTTGGGATTTCCCAATTTCTACCAGCAATTTGTACCCAATAACAGCTCGATCGCCCTTCCCCTGACCCGCCTCACCTCCCCCAAGGTGGCGTTCCAGTGGACAGAGGAGGCGGCGTCGGCCTTTGCAACCCTGAAGACCGAGTTTTCATCCTCCCGGGTCCTGACGCAGGTGGACCCTGCTCTCCAGTGCCTGGTTGAGGTGGATGCCTCTGATTCAGGGGTGGGGGCAGTCTTGTCACAGTGCTCTCCGGTGGACGGGGTGATCCGCCCCTGCGCTTTCTTCTCTTGGCGGCTGTCCCCTGCGGAAAGGAATTATGTCGTCAGCGACAGAGAACTCCTGGCAGTGAAGCTCGCGCTGGAGGAATGGCGGCACTGGCTGGAAGGGGCTGCACAACCCTTCGTGGTATGGACCAACCACAAAAACTTGGAGTACCTGAGAACGGCAAAACGCCTGAATGCCCGCCAGGCACGTTGTCCCTGTTCTTTGGGCGCTTCAGGTTTACCATCACCTACCGCCCTGGGACGAAGAACGCCAAACCGGATGCCCTGTCCAGACAGTTCGCCTCAGAGGTCTCTGAGGGGCAGGAGCACACCATCCTCCCCACCTCATGTGTCGTGGGCACCCTCTCGTGGGCCATCCGGGACAAGGTCCTGAGGGCGCAGGAATTGAGCCGGATCCGGGTGGAGGGCCTGCAGGAAGACTGTTCGTTCCATCGTCCATTCGGGGTAACGTGATCCACTGGGCCCACTTGTCCAAGCTCGCCTGCCACCCTGGGATCACCCGTCTGATGGAGCTGCTTCAGAGATCTTTCTGGTGGCCAGGTCTCCGGAATGACGTCATCAACTACGTCCGCGCCTGTCCCCAGTGCGCCACCGGAAAGTCATCATCATTGCTGCCAGCGGGTCTCCTCCATCCGTTGCCGGTCCCTGGAAGACCGTGGTCCCACATTGCCCTAGACTTTGTAACCGGCCTCCCAGCATCCAACAGCTTCGACATCATGCTCACCATTGTGGACCGTTTCTCCAAAGCCGCCCATTTCATCCCCCTACATGGGCTGCCAACGGCATGAAAGACGGCGGACCTATGGGTGCAGCACGTCGTGCGTCTGCATGGGATCCTGAAGGACATTGTCTCCGATCGAGGTCCCCAGTTTGTGTCCCGCATATGGAGGAGTTTCTGCAATGCATTGGGGGCTACGGTAAGCCTGTCCTCTGGTCATCACCCCCAGAGCAACAGGCAGTGCGAGCGGCCAATCAGGAGCTGGAGGCCACTCTGCGCTGCGTCATCGCTTCCAGCCCGTCATCTTGGAGCTGTCATATGCCATGGATTGACTACGCTCATAACCTGACTCTGTCCTCGGCTACCGGCACGTCACCGTTCAAGGTGTCACTGGGTTACGATCCCCCGTTGTTCCCCGAAGAGGAGGGGGAGGTGGCCGTGCCTTCCATCCATGCCCCCTGAGGCGCTGTCGCCGACTCTGGTCTGCTACGCGCCAGGCCCTTTTACGCACGGCCGAGCGCAACACTAGAACAGCGAACCGGCGCAGGAGGCCTGCCCGCCAGTATCAGGTGGGTCAGCAGGTGTGGTTATCAACCCAGCACATCAACCTGAAAGCTGAGAAGAGGAAGCTGGCCCAGCGTTTTATTGGGCCCTTCCCGATTGTCCGGGTGATTAATCCTGTGGCTGTGCGTCTGGCTCTCCCCCCCTCTCCGTGTTTCCCACGTTTCCCAGGTCAAGCCCGTGGTCTCCAACCCGCTCTGCCCCCCTCCTAGGGCTCCACCCCCGCCAGTGTTGATCGACGGCGACCCGGCATGGAGGGTCAACTCCATCTTGGACGTCCGTCGCTGGGGTTGCGGCCTGCAGTACCTGGTGGACTGGGAGGGGTATGGCCCCAAGTGGAGGTCCTGGGTGCATCCGTCGTTTGTGCTGGACAAATGTCTCATCAAGGACTTCCATCAGGCGCACCCAGGTAGACCAGCGCCAGGAAGCGCTGCTCAGGGGGGGAGTACTGTCATGACCCGCTCTGGGCCGTCATCTGCCTCAGCTGCACGCACACCTGCGGCTAATCAATCACGGGCTTTATAGCCTGCTCTGCCTGAAGCCTCGGCATGGAGCCATCTGTCTTGCTACCGACCTTCGTCTCCCGCACGTCTGTTTCCACACAGCTCTGCGCTCCATCTGGAAAGACTCTCCTTCCTCAAAGTAAGCCTAATTACGACTCACCTTTTCTCCCAGGCTCTTCCCTGTGTACAGGTGGATCCCTTCGGTGGCGGAACCGACTCTCCACATCGGGGAACGCTTCCCTCGCCTCGCCGTTCATCACAGCTCATCACTGGGTGTGCCCTGCAGATGCTGTCTCCCTGGCTGGAGGCCAAGAGCTGAAACCGGCGCCCACATCAGACCACCTGCAAGTAAGCCCCAGTCATTATACAATTCTTTGTGACGTGGCTGAAACAAACGTCTGTGTTTGGGTTCTGTTCCTAGGGTTGCCAGACTGTACGGCGTTCTGTCTCGCCCCCAGCTGCAGCTCGTTCACCATCAATACATCCACATAACGCATACATGCACTCACACATCCTCTGTTGGTAACAATAAAGATAACTGAATTGCACTTGAGCCTCTGTGTGTGCGTGTGTGTTCCCTGGGTCCAACAATATGTCAATAAGTATACAATATACACTACCGTTCAAAGGTTTGGGGTCACCCAGACAATTATTTTGTGTTTTCCATGAAAAGTCACACTTATTTACCCCCATGAGTTGTAAAATGAATAGAAAATATAGTCAAGACATTGACAAGGTTAGAAATAATGATTTGTATTTGAAATAATAATTTTTTCCTTCAAACTTTGCTGTCGTCAAAGAATCCTCCATTTGCAGCAATTACAGCATTGCAGACCTAACATGATTGCACAAGGGTTTTCTAATCATCCATTAGCCTTCTGACACAATGAGCAAACACATTGTACCATTAGAACACTGGAGTGATAGTTGCTGGAAATGGGCCTCTATACACCTCTCTAGATATTGCACCAAAAACCAGACATTTGCAGCTAGAATAGTCATTTACCACATTAGCAATGTATAGAGTGTATTTCTGATTAGTTTAAAGTTATCTTCATTGAAAAAAGTGCTTTTCTTTCAAAAATAAGGAAATTTCTAAGTGACTCCAAACTTTTGAACGGTAGTGTATATATTAAACAGTCTCTCGCTGAGGGTTTCAGGTGGGGTAGAATGTTAGATGCACCCAAGTGCCATGTCCTTCGCTTCCCGCGGCTGTTCAGGTCAGCCAGATAACCTTTGTGCTGTCCTTGCCAGGGAGTTTTGGTCCAGTTTCCTTTGATGACCAGATCCCCTGGTTTGCTCAAGTGATGGGTGCACCTCCCACGGTTCCTTCGTCACATGGCCCCTCCTGGGAAGGGCAGTATGGGTGACACCGCTGTCAGTTGTCATTCTTTGCATATAATCGCCCAGAAACCCTTCCTCTTCACCTAAGTTAAATGACTTCAATAATAGGGTTTGTCATTCACAATTTCCCTATTTTTCTTATTTGTGTATTATACTAATCCTGTAGGTACAGTGGGGCAAAAAAGTATTTAATCAGCCACCAATTGTGCAAGTTCTCCCACTTAAAAGATGAGAGAGGTCTCCAATTTTCATCATAGGTATACTTCAACTATGAGAGACAAAATGAGAAAAAAAAATCCAGAAAATCACATTGTCTGATTTTTAAAGAATTTATTTGCAAATTATGGTGGAAAATAAGTATTTGGTCACCTACAAACAAGCAAGATTTCTGGCTCTCACAGACCTGTAACTTCTTCTTTAAGAGGCTCCTCTGTCCTCCACTCGTTACCTGTATTAATGGCACCTGTTTGAACTCATTATCAGTATAAAAGACACCTGTCCACAACCTCAAACAGTCAGACTCCAAACTCCACTATGGCCAAGACCAAAGAGCTGTCAAAGGACACCAGAAACAAAACTGTAGACCTGCACCAGGCTGGGAAGACTGAATCTGCAATAGGTAAGCAGCTTGGTGTGAAAAAATCAACTGTAGGAGCAGTTATTAGAAAATGGAAGACATACAAGACCACTGATAATCTCCCTCGATCTGGGGCTCCACGCAAGATCTCACCCTGCGGGGTCAAAATGATCACGAGAACGGTGAGCAAAAATCCCAGAACCACATGGGGGGACCTAGTGAATGACCTGCAGAGAGCTGGGACCAAAGTAACAAAGGCTACATCAGTAACACACTACGCCGCCAGGGACTCAAATCCTGCAGTGCCAGACGTGTCCCCCTGCTTAAGCCAGTACATATCCAGGCCCGTCTGAAGTTTGCTAGAGAGCATTTGGATGATCCAGAAGAGGATTGGGAGAATGTCATATGGTCAGATGAAACCAAAATAGAACTTTTTGGTAAAAACTCAACTTGTCGTGTTTGGAGGAGAAAGAACACCATACCTACTGTGAAGCATGGGGGTGGAAACATCGTGCTTTGGGGCTGTTTTTCTGCAAAGGGACCAGGACGACTGATCCGTGTAAAGGAAAGAATGAATGGGGCCATGTATCGTGAGATTTTGAGTGAAAACCTCCTTCCATCAGCAAGGGCATTGAAGATGAAACTGGCTGGGTCTTTCAGCATGACAATGATCCCAAACATACCGCTCGGGAAACGAAGGAGTGGCTTTGTAAGAAGCATTTCAAGGTCCTGGAGTGGCCTAGCCAGTCTCCAGATCTCAACTCCATAAAAAAAGGGAGTTGAAAGTCCGTGTTGCCCAGCAACAGCCCCAAAACTATCCAACTATCGGCCTCAGGCTCCTAAAGGTCAGGATGACAAAGCCCTTTGTCAGAGACTGTCCCAACACTATGCCCGTTTTGACACCTCGTCATCTGTGTCCAACTCCCCCCCTCCCTCCAGCTCCACAGCCTCCACATTCCCTACTTCATTTAAGGCACCCCCCCCCCACCTCCCCCCCTCCCCTTATCATCAGTGAGCAGGATGTGCTCAAACAGTTCTCCAGACTGAACCCGCGCAAGGCCCCCGGCCCAGACGGCGTGTCTCCCTCCACCCTGAGACTCTGTGCGAAACAGCTGGCTCCTGTATTCACAGACATTTTTAACACCTCCCTTAAGTTATGCCACGTGCCGTCCTGCCTCAAATCCTCCACCATCATCCCTGTCCCCAAGAAGCCACGGATCACTGGACTTAATGACTACAGACCTGTAGCGCTCACCTCTGTAGTCATGAAGTCCTTTGAGCGCCTGGTCCTGTCCCACCTCAAGTCCATCACCACCCCTCTCCTGGACCCGCTGCAGTTTGCCTACCGAGCCAACAGGTCTGTAGACGATGCAGTCAACCTGGCCCTCCACTCCATCCTGCAGCACCTGGACTCCCCGGGAACCTACGCCAGGATCCTGTTTGTGGACTTCAGCTCCGCATTCAACACCATCCGCCCCGCTCTGCTCCGGGACAAGCTGTCCCTGCTCAACGTGCCTGACTCCCTCTGCAGGTGGATCATCGACTTCCTGACGGACCGGAGGCAGCATGTGCGGCTGGGAAAGACTGTCTCAGACTATACTAGCATCAGCACCGGATCACCCCAGGGCTGTGTACTTTCCCCCCTACTCTTCTCCCTTTACACCAACTCCTGCACCTCCAGCCACCAGTCTGTCAAGTTGATCAAGTTTGCGGACGACACCACCCTCATCGGGCTCATCTCCAACGGCGACGAGTCCGCCTACAGGAGAGAGGTGGCCCAGCTGGCGTCCTGGTGCAGCAATAACAACCTGCAGCTGAACGCTCTGAAGACAGTGGAGATGATTGTAGACTTCAGGAAAGTCACTACTCCTCTGCCCCCCCTCACCCTCTCAGGCTCTCCCATCACCACTGCTGATTCCTTCCGCTTCCTAGGCACTACCATCACCAGGGACCTCAAATGGGAGCTGACCATCAGCTCACTCATCAAAAAAGCCCAGCAGAGGATGTTCTTCCTGCGGCAGCTGAGGAAGCTCAAGCTACCCACCAAGATGTTAGTGCAGTTCTACACAGCCATCATCGAGTCCATCCTCACCACCTCCATAACCGTGTGGTACGCAGGAGCCACTGCCAGGGACAGACTAAGGCTGCAGCGCGTCGTGCGCACTGCTGAGAAGGTGATCGGCTGCAAGCTCCCATCTCTCCAGGATCTGTACATCTCCAGGACCCGGAGGCGTGCTGGCCGGATCATAGCCGATCCCTCACACCCTGGTCATGTACTGTTTGCCCCCCTCCCCTCTGGTAGAAGACTTCGGTCCATCCAGACTAAAACCTCCCGTCACATGAACAGCTTCTTCCCCTCTGCCATTAGACTGCTGAACACTAAGTGACTCTCGTGCACCATGTACAGCAGCTCAACCAGACTCATGTCAATCATCACTGTTTTCTTCCTGCATTACCGACTGCACTATATAGTTCTCCACAGTATCTGCTGCTGGCTAATATATATTTTAACTGTTGACCAGTATCACTTAATCTTATCCTACACTTTATTACATGTATAGTTTATTTCTCTTATCTTATCATGTTTAATGTTGCAGCATTGTACCGAGACAAATTCCTAGTTTGTGTACTACATGAACAATGGCAATAAACCTGATTCTGATTCTGAAAACATCACTGCTGTAGAGGAGATCTGCATGGAGGAATGGGCCAAAATACCAGCAACAGTGTGTGAAAACCTTGTGAAGACTTACAGAAAACGTTTGACCTCTGTCATTGCCAGCGAAGGGTATATAACAAAGTATTGAGATGAACTTTTGTTATTGACCAAATACTTATTTTTCACCATAATTTGCAAATAAATTCTTTAAAAATCAGACAATGTGATTTTCTGGATTTTTTTTCTCCTCATTTTGTCTCTTATAGTTGAGGTATACCTATGATGAAAATTGGAGACCTCTCTCACCTTTTAAGTGGGAAAACGTGCACAATTGGTGGCTGACTAAATACTTTTTTACCCCACTGTAGTTGATGGTAAGCTAAGTGGTTTCCTAGGTAAATGTTTGGTACTAATAATTTAGGAACTGCACTTAAATGTGACATAATTTGACTTACAAAGTGTATTCCATTTCCATTATCTAAGTAAATCATTTCAGCTATTTTAAATCTTGATATTGTTTCAGTTAAGGGTTTCAGTGTCATCATAGCAGTATTCGGATTAGTGCAGGGGAAAGCCTTTGTATATTCAATTAGTATGTAAATAATTTCTAAACATTTTTACCTTCACTCTTTTTTAGCTCAATGAGATCCATGCAAAGGTTTTGAAAAAACTAAGTTTATGCAGGGAAGGTCAAATCATTTTGCTTTGAGCTCCCTAAAGCATTGTTCTCTTCTTACATGATTGAGTAAGAATCTGTATTGTCTTTGTAGTCAATTCTAAACTGAGTCCCACAGTAAACATAAATTCATCAGAAGTTGGACTTTTCTTAGACATTTGGAACTTTTCCCATAAATTTGCATGGTTTTCTTCCCTATCAGTTTACCTTGTTTCTTATAAACATGATATTTCTTTTACAATAATCTGCTGATATTTTCTTAAATATCTGAAAATTTACTGATGTAACTTTTAACTTCTCCTATTAAATGTTGTGATTTCATTACCAAACAGTTTCATTTATATTTTTCTCTTCATTATTGATCATTTATTGATAATTTTTATGTATTATCTATTTTTCTGAGGATTGTGAATTATTTTTGCTAGTTAATTTCTTTGGTACCCCCCTTTTGATGCATGGAGATACACATGCAGCAAAGTTACAGGGTATTTGCTTGATGGGTAGTGTCTTTTTACTAGAAGGAAGTGTGTTACCACTTTTTATGTGTTCCACATAGTTAGTTTAGATGAAAATTTGTGAGTAGTATAGCTCCTTCAAAATGAGGTTTCAATAGTCATAGCTTCTTCTGTGCGTGTCGTCTCTTGACTTAGTCTAAAAAGTAATATAGCTGTATGTTCAGATTTGATGTGATTTAGCATTTACAGCGACCATTCTGAGTTGGTCACTTAGATTTATTTATTTATTTAGCGAATGCAAAGTCCTTAAGCCAAGCAGTTGCCTCCTGGTTTGCTGTATGGAGGGTGTGTAATCCTCCTTCCAGTCTTTGGAGCGGGCAAGCCTCTATGATGTGTTCCATTGTTTGCTCCTCTCCACATGCGCACAGTGGGCTAGGGCTACTGCCCCATCTGTAAAGGCTGGCCAAGCAGGGGCCATGTCCAGTCCTGAAGCGATTGAGTGTAGACCACTGTCTCCTTGGGAGGTTGGTGCCCGGGACCTGTTGGTTGGGGTTTATCACCAGCTGTTTGTTTGGGACCTCCTTGGTCTCCCATTCCTCTTGCCAAGCTGTCTGGATGGTAAAGTCAGCTGGGGGAGGGTTTTTCCAAATCGGCCGTCTGGATGAAAGTCGGGCAGTGGGTGGAGTGTAGATATCTGCATGGATTGGTAAGTGAGGAGAATCTTTAACTTTTTGGAGCATCCTTTGAGTTAATGCTGCTCGCCGGATGTGTGGAGGGGCTATGTTTGACAGTACAGAGAGCCAGGGGAGTGGTGTTGAGCGGATTGTTCCAGTTATAGTTCTCATGGTTGTGTTGAGCTGGGTGTCTACATGGTGTGTGTAAGATGACCTGGACCAGACAGGGGCACAATATTCTGCTACAGAGTATGAAAGGGTCAGTGCTGAGGTGCGCAGGGTGGAGACTGCCGCCCCCCATTTTGCACCAGCGAGCTTGCAGAGCAGGTTGTTTCGTACCTTCACCTTAGCAGCCGTCCCCTTTAGATGTTCCTTGAAGGATAAGGTCCTATCAAGGGTCACTCCAAGATAAGTTGGATTTGGGGCATGCTTAAGCTTGAGTCCGCTCAGGTGGATGTTTAGTTCTCTGGCAGCTTTTGCATTGTGGAGATGGAATACACTGGAGACGGTTTTTGCTGGGCTTGGTTTTAGGCGCCAGATTTTACAGAACTGGTCCAGTTTGGCAAGATCTTCCGTGAGCACCCGTTCCAGTGGTTCAAAGTCTGGTGCTTGGAATGCCAAACAGATGTCGTCTGCATAGGTGAATTTGCGGGATTTTGTAGTAGGCAGGTCGTTTATGTAGAGGTTGAACAGAGTTGGAGCTAGAACTGAGCCTTGTGGGAGTCCGTTTTTCTGCATTCTCCATGCACTTGTCTTCTGACTGAGGTGGACTCTGAACCTTCGGTTGGTCAGCAGGGTTTTTATAATTGCTGTTGCCCAAGCAGGGATCGCCTTTATAAGTTTCAGGAGGAGGCCTTTGTGCCAGACCGTATCATAGGCGGCTGTAAGGTCGAGAAACACAGCCCCTGTCTTCAGTCTGCTCTCGAAGCCATTTTCGATGAAGGTGGTTAGGGCCAGTACTTGTTCTCCTGTACTGCGGTCCTTGCGGAAACCTGCTTGATCCACACTTAGAATATCCTCTACCTCTGGGGAAATGCGTTGCAGAATTAGGCGCTCCATGATTTTGTAAGGAACGCTGAGTAGGGAGATTGGGCGGTAGCTTGCTGGTAATTTGTGGTCTTTGCCAGGTTTTGGGATGGCAATGACCTTTGCTGTCCGCCATTTCTTTGGGATCGAGTTTGTTTGTGTGATCCTTGTGTAGAATTGTGTCAACCAGGTTAGGGCTCGGGGGCCAAGATTTTTCATGAATTCTGGGAAGATGTTATCGTATCCTGCTGCCTTTCCACATTTCAGGCTCTGTAGGACTTTCTCCAGTTCAGCAGCCTCGAAGGGTTCAGGGTTCGTTTCCTCTACAGGCATTTTTTGGTGTTTTTTTAGCTCAGTTGTAACTGCTCTTTTGGTGTCTTTGTCTTGGGGTGCTTTGGCGATAGTCAGTAGGTGGGATGCAACTTGGTTGGGTGTGGCGGATGCTCGGCTTTGGCTAGGGGGCTTCTGTGCAGCTCCTAGGCGACGGATGAGGCTCCAACATTTCCTGCTAGAGTGGGTAAAGCTCCGGTCAGCAACTGTCTCCTCCCATTTCTTTCGCCGAGCTGTATTTAGCGATTCAATGAGATGGTCTGCTATCTCTGGGTCCCCTGATGTTTGATAGGATTGTAGGAGGGCAGCACTTTCTCCGTCCAAACATGGGACATAGAGGGGTCGGTAGCCTCGTGGGATTGCAGTATGGGCAGCCTTGAAGATTGCGCTGCAGAAGCGGTTGTATGCTTCATCTACAGTGATGGTGTGGAGTGGGATGGTAACAACGCTCCGGTCCAGAGTTTCACTGAATTTCTTCCAGTTGGCTTTGCGGAAGTTCCAGCGCATCTTCCTTGGGCTGTATATGACTGGAAGTTGTAGGCCAATGTGTACAAGCAGGGGCCGGTGTTGGCTGTGTGGAAAATCATCAAGAATGAGGATCTGTGTAGGATATGGCTCCCCATTCAAAGAGCTGACCCAACACAGGTCAGGAGAATAGTCCTTCTTCCACCTAGCAGAGTGGAAGGTTCCTCTTTGTTTGGGGTCGTATATCAAAGCGAGGTCATTTCTGGATGCCCAGTCTGAAAGTGCCTTCCCATCACTGTCCACTGCTGGGTACCCCCAGTCAGGGTGATGGCTGTTAAAGTCCCCCACATAGATGGCAGGGTGGGGTAGGGTGGGTAAGACCTGCAGATCCCAGTTGGCATTAGGGGGCTTGTACACATTGACAATATGGAAGCCACCAATGATTATGGTGTCTGAGAAATGTGTTGTTATCAGGTGATTTGCTTCAACTATGTCAGAACGCACATAGGTGGCACGTCCATGTTTAGCATGTAGAACATAGCACAGGAGGTCAAAGCCTTTGATGGTGAAGCGGCCAGCTTCCTCTGTGCCAATATGAGTCTCTTGGAGGCAGATTACATCAATCGAATGTTGGAAGGCGAGGACTTCGATAAGGCTTCGCTTGGCTGCAGATAGGCCTTCAACGTTTAGTTGTAATATGCGAAGGGCTGATCCTACCACAAAGTGCTCTTGGGGCTGTTTGCTTTCGGCTTTAGGACTGTGACTAGGATTCTTCTTTGACTTGGCACAGAGGCGTCGTCTCTTCGAATTTAGTCTGCTGGTAGGATCATTAGCTTCCCCAGGCGAGCCCGGGTACTGGCGGAGGGCGCGACGAGAACGCTGATCCATTGCCCCCCGTCACTCCCCGTCACTTAGATCACATCTGTCTGTCCAATTGAACACAGACAGGTTGAATTTGTGTAAGTGAATCCTTGTGAAAGGTTGTGCCACACTCCTTCAGTGAATGGAAAGGTGGACATATTGCCTAATTAGAATTTGGCTTAATTTTGTACAAGGAATGCCTTATTTTACAGTATATATTCCTTGGTAAATTATGGGATGGACTGTAGTCCCGAGGCCCAGCTTGGCCACGGCTAAGCACCGGGAGCACAGAAAACATTCCTTATTACTGTCACATTTCTGAAATGTGATATTTTCACACCATTACTGTATGTGGTGAGTGGCATCAGATGTATCTTGCAGTGTGAAGTCATATGAACACTATACTGTATTTTTAAAGTCAAAGTCATTCAAATTGTTATGCTTTTTGTCATTTGCAATGTCATTTGTTCTACTTAGCTTCAAAAAGTACTTGTCAACTGAGAGGTCCTTTCCCCTGTGGTCACTTCAGCCAATGAGCCAGTCACCCACACACTGTCCGGCCCCCTCACATTTCCCACCAAGATCAAATCTCGGTGCCATCCTGCAAAGAAAAATTTGGGGAAACCTCACGGCTTCCCCATCCTTACACCAGTATTTATATCAACAGGAGTGCAAATTTTATCACCTCATAAATTGATTTTTACTAATGTTCCAGTTATCATCATTATTTTGTGTCCCTTAAATGTTTATCCCAGTTGTTTATCTCACTGTTTATTATAACGTGTAATGTTAAGAAACACAAGTTAATTATTGTTTTTTTAAATTATTTTATTACATATTGCATATGTCACCAAGGATTTATTAAATTGAAAGGTAATGGTGATGTTTTAATTCCTTGTTAATTTGGCAAATCTAATTCCTGGTGAAAGCTAAAAAAAAATCTGTGAATGCTTTCCCTTTCCTGTTGAAAAACGAAGAAGGAAGAATAGCAGAAAAGCCTTTAAATTACCTAAAGCTTCCACAATTTGAATGTGTTTTTGCTATTCACAGCAAGTATTCGCTAAATATTCTGTGAATTAGTAAATGTTTTACCAATTGACATGGGTAATCACTAGTTTAGGATTATGTTTAAACAAAAGTGTCATATATTAGAAGCCTTAAACCAATGCAGCATTTAGAATTAGTAACTGCAAGTGCAGGCCTAATCTCTGTTTTCAGGAATTTATGGCACAGGACCACAATCTGTGGTTTGTTGTTGTTGTTGTTGTTGTTTTTAATATGTCCTAAAACCCGTCAGACCTTGAGTGTCCTTCTTTTTATTACAAACATCTGAGTCCTTTGAAGGCTGATTCCGTCTGTTTACCGTCATCTAGGTCAGTCTGACACAAGCTATATATTTTTTTCCCTTTTTCGTCTACATGGACAGACTGAGGATCAAAATATAAATAAGATTGCATATGCCATTTATTGAAAAGTGAGTTTAGTGTTATTGAAAGAAAGCAACAATATAACATAGGATTACCAAAACCTGTGTTTGATAGTCAGTAGACTCTGGCAAATCACATACACAAACACAGTAATCATCAACCTCTTCTGTGCTTTGAATCATGTAATATAATGTGTACACAAAGCCTTCAGTGATTACGCATTATTAAGTGACAGCATGATATTGTAATATTCAGTTAATTTCATCATTGTCATGCTGGTAGCATTGATTAAGATGCAAGCAATTGTACTTAACTTAGATGTTCTATGCGCCTGTGGTCTCAACGAGGGAGGCACGGACAGTGGCGAGGTTGGTTCCCTTCCCAGAGGCTGGTTGTTTTGGTGACAGCAGGGAAATCGTTAGTCCTGTGTCCTGTAAAGTTCACTGTTATTCAAAGTCAAAAAATCAGGAGAAAAGTTGGATTTACGTACATTTACTTAACCTCAAATGGCCATCTTGAGGGAGAGATTACAAAGCAGGGCATTCAGACACACCTAGAATCTCTAAAGGATTCATTTCTTTAGGTCTGATATATATAGGTAGGAGAAAGGAGAGGGAGGATGAGGATAAGGGAAGGGACAGAACGGGACCGTCCTGATAATCAAAGCTTATCCGGGGAAACGTCACAGACACTCTGGAGACATGGGGTCGTGGAGACATGCACACGAGGTCCATAAAACTAACAGAATGTCTATATACCTAATCTCTACCACTGATCTATACAGCCTAAGGAGTTCCTGTGCATTCCTGTGACCCAAAACAGGACATGTCAAAGAGATTATAAGAGTGGCTTAGATCATTCCTTATGCATGTACTGATCCTGTATTGATCTTTAGTCTGAATTCTCTGAAATTGCTCACAGAAACATACCAAGAATATATGAACTTATTCCACATGGAATGCACATATAAACATTAAACATGGCATATGAAAGGTATGATACTTCTCAAATATAATAATACATTATTAATATCAATAATAATGTAGAAAATATGGAATTTTTCTATCATATGGCAATCCACTGAAGGGTGTTCCTTAGCTCACCGGTGGTTTCATGTCTTTTAGCATCCTCCTACTCCCCCACTCAAGCCATTTGTCCAGACTCGATCAGGCCCTTTGTTCCAGGCCACTCCTCCTGATCCAAAGCAATCTTGATTTTCTTTCTGTTACCTCTATATTAGACTTAATGGCTTTTCTTTCTGTTGCTCCATCATGACGAGCTCACAAAAGCCCTGTTCCTGATGCCAAGTAATGACAACTTTTTAGAAGTGTGGACAGAGACAAAGTTCTTTTCTGGGCTTTCTGCTGCATTTCCCTGTAAAGGAAAAGCAGTTTGGTGTGGTAAACTCTTGTGGACAGCAGTGCAGAATATATGCAATCATCAAATGACACCTGATGCCATAAAACAAGTGTGTGTATATGTTATCAGTTTACTGGCAGCTGTGGGTTTAAAAATCAGATCAATTTTAAATATCCTCTTCAAAAAGCAAGAAGGTCCTTTTTTCTTTTATAGAAGAAGTAGCTGATGTCCCAGAACAAGAACAAGCTGCTTTCAGTGTGGTCTCAAAAGGAACTGTAATGAAGGGCTGGGAATTATATTATGTAGTTTAAAAATCTGAAGCAGTGAAAGAATGTTTTCTTTGAAAAAAAAAATACTGAATAGCCTGAATTTATTTTCCCAAGTTAATGTATTGTTATTATAGAAAAACATGCTTTGGGTTGTCATCCTAAAATACTGACATGCAGGTACATCTCAAAAAATCAGAATATCATGAAAAAGTTCAGGTTTTTTTTTTTACTCATTTCAGAAATTGAAACCCATATATTATATCAATCAATCAATCAATCAATCTTTATTTTGGATAGATTAAAAGTACAGATTAAAAGAAACAGAATAACACAACAAAGGGGGAAAGAAAATCCAACAAGGTCAAATCAAACAATAACTCCTCTGATTATACAGCTCAACATAAGCCATCTGAAATGGGTGATGGCTGAAGCCACAGCTTATATTGCCCACCCATATTCCATCCAAGAATTCAAAAGAAAAACAAACAAGAGCGATTACAATTCAGAACAAAGCTAAGACAAAATGTGACCAAAAAAAAAAACAACAACTAGGCAACAACACAATGCAGACTGGATATGACAATCCTTATGTGATTTTATATGTCATCTTGTATATATGTTTGGAGTATTTCTTCCTTTAGTTTTTGTTTAAATTGTCCAAGCGGTTTACATGATTTTAATTCAGGTCCAAAATCGTTCCATAATCTGACTCCTTGCACTGAAACACAGTGTTGCTTGGTAGTAGTTCTCACTGAAGGTTTTTGAAATATACATGTTCCTCTGAAATGATATTGTTTCTCCCTTATTTGGAACAGCTTTTGGATATTTGCGGGCAGTGATAGATTTTTCACTTTAAACATTATTACTGCAGTTTTAAAGTCAACCAGATTCATATATACACTACCATTCAAAAGTTTGGGGTCACTTAGAAATTTCCTTATTTTTGAAAGGAAAACACTTTTTTTCAATGAAGATAACTTTAAACTAATCAGAAATACACTCTATACATTGCTAATGTGGTAAATGACTATTCTAGCTGCAAATGTCTGGTTTTTGGTGCAATATCTACATAGGTGTATAGAGGCCCATTTCCAGCAACTATCACTCCAGTGTTCTAATGGTACAATGTGTTTGCTCATTGTGTCAGAAGGCTAATGGATGATTAGAAAACCCTTGTGCAATCATGTTAGGTCTGCAATGCTGTAATTGCTGCAAATGGAGGATTCTTTGACGAAAGCAAAGTTTGAAGGAAAAAATTATTATTTCAAATACAAATCATTATTTCTAACCTTGTCAATGTCTTGACCATATTTTCTATTCCTTTTACAACTCATGGCAGTAAATAAGTGTGACTTTTCATGGAAAACACAAAATAATTGTCTGGGTGACCCCAAACTTTTGAACGGTAGTGTATATATATATATATATATATATATATATATATGTATATATATATGTGTGTGTGTGTGTGTGTGTGTGTGTGTGTGTGTACAGATTCATCTATATCTGTGTAATGAATCTATATACATATATAGATTCATTACACAGAGAATGGTATATTTCAAGTGTTTATTTATTTTAATTTTGATGATTATGGCTTATAGCCCATGAAAACCCCAAATTTAGTTTCTCAAAAAATTAGACTATTACATAAAATTAATTTAAAAATAGTTTTTAATACAAATGTGGACCGGCTGAAAAGTATGGCCATGTATACACTCAATACTGGGTCGGGGCTCCTTTTGGATTAATTACTGTATCAATGTGGCATGGTATGGAAGTGATCAGCCTGTGGCACTGCTGAGGTGTTATGAAGGCCCAGGTTGCTTTGATAGTGACCTTCAGATCGTCTGCATTGTTGGGTCTGGTGTCTCTCATCTTCCTTTTGACAATACTCCATAGATTCTCTGTGGGATTTAGGTCAGGAGAGTTTGCTGGCCACCCAAACACAGTGATGCCATGGTCATTACACTAGGTTTTGATACTCTTGGCAGTGTGTGTGTGTGTGTGTGTGTGTGTGGGGGTGCCAAGTCCTGCTGGAAAATTAAATCAGCTTCTCCATAAAGCTTGTCAGCAGAGGGAAACTTGAAGTGCTCTAAAATTTACTGGTAGACGACTGTGCTGTCTTTGGTCTTGATAAAACACAGTGGACCAACACCAGCAGATGACATGGTTCCTCAAATCATCACTGACTGTGGAAACTTCACACTAAACCTCAAGCAACTTAGATTCTGTGCCTCTTCGCTCTTTCTCCAGACTCTGGGACTTTGATTTCCAAATGAAATGCAAAATTTACTTTTATCTGAACAGAGGTCATCAGCTGGTGTTGGTCCACTGTGTTTTATCAAGACCAAAGTCAGCGCAGTCGTCTACCAGGAAATTTAAAAACACTTCATGCTTCTCCCTGCTGACAAGCTTTATGGAGAAGCTGATTTCATTTTCCAGCAGGACTTGGTACCCCCCCCCCCCCCCACACACACACACACACTGCCAAAAGTATCAAAACCTGGTTTCATGACCATGGCATCACTGTGTTTGATTGGCCAGCAAACTCTCCTGACCTAAACCCCATAGACAATCTATGGAGTATTGCCAAGAGGAAGATGAGAGACACCAGACCCAACAATGCAGACGAGCTGAAGGTCACTATCAAAGCAACCTGGACCTTCATAACACCTCAGCAGTGCCACAGGCTGATCACCTCCATGCCACACTACATTGATACAGTAATTAATCCAAAAGGAGCCCCAACCAAGTATTGAGTGTGTACATGGACATACTTTTCAGTCGGTCCACATTTGTATTAAAAACAATTGTTTTAAAAAAAATTAATTTTATGTAATATTCTAATTTTTTGAGAAACTGAATTTGGGGTTTCCAAGGTTGTCATAGCCAGGAGTGGCACTGGGGTTAAGCTCCCAGTGCTCATAAAATGCTCCTTACGGCATGCGTCTCGAAAAGCCTCTGACAACTAAGTCCAACTCCTAGCCTGCCCGTGTGGTTTAGTCTCTAAGCCCGGCGGAACTGCTTTTACTAATAGGAGAAGGGGCGAGGGCGGATCTCTGGCGCCTTAAAACCAGATGCTTCGGGTAGATGGTGGCTCGTCAACCTGGGAAGGTAGCCCATCTAGGGGAAGGTAAACCCTGATTTCAAACCTCCGCTGCCTTGCGGCACACCCGGTCACGGGAAAGGCTTCAGGAGTCAACCCTGAGGAAAAATCCGGAGTCGGAGCCCCTAAGGCAGTTCTCTGTTGTGCTCAACATCGTTCTGGCAGCTCCTGCGACGGCGCTGGTGCCAAACTATAGCAGCCCTGCTGTTCCTTTGGATTCATCAGTGACGTGGAGAGGGGGGACATGCTGCATGGGTAACATCTTGTCCTCCATATCTTCCTGCCCAGGCTTGAATCCTACCAACGCCCAACGCTGGAAGGTAGAACACTGGTGCGCATCGGCCTGTTCAGCCACAGGCGGTGCTGTTCCAGCAGAGTAGATGTTTAGGATTCTCTTCCATGGTCATCATAGACCGACGGAGGCCGACAAGCCATAATCATCAAAATTAAAAATAAACACTTGAAATATATCATAATATGTGGGTTTCACTTTCTGAAATGAGTGACAAAAAAATATTGAACTTTCTCATGATATTCTATTTTTTTGAGATGTACCTGTACATGATATACTGACATATTAACATCCCATAATGGCATCTTTGAGTACTAAGATAAGGTCAAATTTGTGGGCCAAAGTAGAGTGTCTTGAAGGATACCATATATTTACAGCTATAGTGTAATTCAATGTGTCTACCTGGATGTTGTGTGTAATCTGGATTTTGGCAGTGACACTGACAGATTTGGGGTTTTTTTTTTGTTTGTTTGGTTTTTTTTTTTGTTACTTATTTGTACCCGTAGGTAGATTTGGTTTGCAGTCTGGTGACAAGCCACTGGCTGCCGGTCGCTGCGTGCGCGAGCGCCCTAAACCTACATGTTTTTGGTATGTGAGAGGAAACCGGAGAAATCCCGGAGTAAACCCACGCAACACGGGGAGAACATGCAAACTCCACACAGCTCACTGTTGGTCGGGGGCTGGGATCGAACCCACGATCTCATGATCCCCGCGGTCCCCCGGCCGAGGGTAAACTGTGCTGCCACAGTGCTAAACCACTGCGCCACCGTGCAGCAGATTTGGTTTGTCCATCCATCCATTTTCTACAGCTTTTCCCAGGGTCTGGGTCATGGAGGCAGCAGTCCAAGCAGAGACACCCAGACCTCCCTTTCCTCAGCCACCTGCTCTAGTCAGCGGCGTGGCCAGAAATGGAAAAAGTGGGTGGGCAGAGAGAAAATTAGGTGGTGAAACCCATAAATCACAGACTACCAAATAAGCCGACATTACCTGCCTGAATGTGCTACAGGATTAATTAACCATCAGCCTTATTACAAACAATGTTACATCAGTGTAGTGGATTTATGGGTTTTTATAGGTAATTTAATGTTGGTACAAGTATTAATGTAAAAATGAATGTGAGTAGGAATGAAAATTTATTTTCATTAACTCATATCCTCGTAGGGCACCAGTCCATACAACTTTATTAACAATTCTTTATTTGTACCAATTATGAATCAGTCTCAGAATAAACCCTTGTGAGTTCTTGCCTCTGATGATCAAGGAGATGGACATGAAATCAAATAATAACTCCCATATGTCTTTCAGTGGTTTAATAAGAAATGTCAGAATAGGTTAACATATTTGGATAACTTTAAAGCAGAGAATTCACATGTACAGTATCATGGGCACCATAGACTATTACTGAGTTATTTATGAATCAAGCATTTGTGGAACAAAATGACGCATAGTTTAATTTGTCAGTATACTGGAAATTGAAAAACCATAAAATAGCATTGGTTAAGAAAAGTGGATGCAATTTTATGAAGAAAATTATGATTAACTATTTAGAAAAATGGAAAAATTGTTTTACTCTGAAAAAGAACGTAGATTAATGAAAGAACCACATGCATTTTGAAATTCTGATGGGGGTTTGCATGAAATTAAGTTAAAAGAACTTATACCAGGAATATTCTGAAGAATTAAGGTAAATTAAACAACAGACTGTTGGCCATAGCAGAATCATTGTGTCCCAGTAGGTAGCAGGCCCCCCGCGTGCCAACCTTGATTCAGCTGGATGTCCGTGGATTCTGTTGATGGAAAGGCTGATAGACAGACTCCTTACCACTGTTATGGCCTACTCTCAATATTGCAAAGGCTGTTCTTTAGCAAATTGGGCAAGGTCTCTTCTGATGCACTGAAGAAGGAATTAGTTTATTGTGCAAAGTCCAATCAGAAAGTCAAATTGTGACAAAACATGCCACAGACCAGTTTCCTCCAATGTATGCGGCTTGAATGAGTTGGTTTAAGCTTAGAAAAAAATCAAACAAAATCTTCTTGCATGGTGATTTAAGGAATAAAGAAGATTAAAATAAGAAAAATTAATTTTAAAGAAAGGAACAGGATCTTCACAGACCATGACAGAGTCTGGGCCTATTTAAAGATAGAAAAAACCCCCCAAAAAACTGGAGGAGCAGAGAAGGCTCCTCACAGCTTGGCCACCACCTAAAACTCTCTGAACAAAGGGCAATAAAAAGTTAGTTTTTCTCGGGTGCCGCAGGGTGGTCCAAAACTTCATGAAACCTGAGCTGGCCCAATTACATTTGAGCTTTGTCCAACAAAAGTAAAGCCTGGAGTTCTATTGGTCAGTTAAAGTCTCTGAGGTGGGGGTCTCCCACAGAGCAGAGATAGAGATATTTGATATGAAGCGTGAACTCCTCCTAAGTATGTGTGCTGAATAAAGCATAAATTCCTAAACTTTAGTGACTAAGATATTCTACTTGGTAAAGGAACACACAATATCTCTACATTGTAACTGTGAGACTAATTTGTGATTGTAAGCATGCAAACACTAATTTCTTCCTGAAAATAAAGCAGAACATATCTAAATCATATCAAATCATCTCAATAAAAGCATTTGAAACCACATTGTCCATCCCCAGAGTTCAGTCAGGTCTTCTGTAGCATATACTATCTTAACAGAAAGAATATGAGTTAGTTCATTGTCCATAATCCATAAATTCCACTGCAAAGGGAAAAAGTTAAATATTCCTTATTCATCCACCAGATGGCACTGTGAAACTGTGGTTGTTTACTGGAGAGTCTTGGCTTCCCCATCTAGATAATGTCAACCATAAATCTGCTGATTAGGAGCATTCCTTTGCCAAAGAGTCTTGGAAAAAGGGATTAACTTCCACTTTGTGGCCGATGGATAGTGTTACAGCCCTGGTCCTTGGATGAGAGAAACAGTTCATAAGATAAGATAAGATAAGCCTTTATTAGTCCCACAATGGGGAAATTCCGGGATTGCAACAGCACAGGGATAGCAACACTCAGAGCAACAATCAGAAGGCCAGAGAAAAAAACAAGAGCAGCAGGTATACATATGTACATATAAATATAAATATATATACGTATATAGACACACAGTGCGGAGCATTGTAGCTAGATGGGATAGATATATAAATATATAAACACAGTGCGGAGCATTGGAGCTGGATGGAATAAATATATGAGTATATAAACACAGTGCGGAGTATTGTAGCTAGATGGAATGAATATGTGAATATATAAACACACAGTGCGGAGCATTGTAGCTAGATGGAATAAATATGTAGATATATAAACACACACAGTGCGGAGCATTGTAGCTAGATGGAATAAATATATGAATATATAAACACACAGTGCGGAGCATTGTTTCTAGATGGAATAAATATGCAGATATATAAACACACACAGTGCGGAGCATTGTAGCTAAATGGAATAAATATGTAAATATATAAACACACACAGTGTGGAGCATTGTTGCTAGATGGAGTAAATATATAAATATATAAACACACACAGTGCGGAGCACTGCAGCTAGATGGAATGAAACAGCACAACTGTCTACTTAGTTATCCTACATAGTATGATTATGTACCCATACATATTCTCACCCTCCATAGCGACCGGTATTTTCCTAGTTGTATACTGAAGGGGACCATTGTGTTAGTCTATTGCGTCTTTTGCATTCAAAACTATTAGGTTGTCACGTCTTTTTGCTATCTCTGCGAGCAGCCCTGCTTAGGTTGTACAGTCTGACAGCCGTAGGTAGGAAGGACCTGCGAAACCTCTCAGTTGTGCACCTAGGATGATGAAGTCTGCTGCTAAATGAGCTCCTCAGTGCATTCAGTATGTCCTGCATAGGGTGGAACTCAGACTCCAGCAGAGATGACAGTTTAGCCACCATCCTTCTCTCTCCTATCTCCTCCACTGGGTCAAGGCGCTGCCCCAGGACAAAGCTAGCTTTCTTGATCAGTTTGTTCAGTCTCTTCCTATCGGCTGCTGTAATGCCACTGCCCCAGCAGACCACTCCAAAAGTAATAGCTGATGCCACCACCATGTCATAGAATGTCTTCAGCAGCGCCCCTTGTGCACCAAAAGACCTGAGTCTCCTCAGTAGGAACAGCCTGCGCTGTCCCTTCTTGTAGAGTGCGTCAGTATTGTGTGACCAGTCTAGTTTATTTGTTCAGATGAACACCCAGGTACTTATAGGATGTCACCATCTCGATGTCTGTTCCCTGTATATTTACTGGTGCTGTGAGGGGTTGTCCTTACCTGTGGCAGTCCACCACCAGCTCCTTAGTTTACCTCGCGTTGATCTGGAGGCAGTTCCGATGGCACCAGTCCATGAAGTCCTGGATAAGTCCTCTGTACTCAGCTTCATCTCCGTTGGAGATGAGGCCAACGATCGCAGAGTTGTCAGAGAACTTCTGTAGATGGCAGTGTGTTGTGTTGTGTGAGAAGTCCGCAGTATAAAGGGTGAACAGGAAGGGAGCCAAAACCGTTCCCTGGGGGGCCCCCGTGCTACCGATGATCACAGTCCCGGGTTCTCACAAACTGAGGACGGTTTGTGAGGTAGTCCAGGATCCATGATGACAGGTGCTGGTCCACCCCTGTGCACAGCAGCTTGTCCTTCAGGATCATCGGTTGGATGGTGTTGAAAGCACTGGAGAAGTCAAAGAACATGATCCTCACCACATTCCCGGGCTTCAGGACGTCAGGGCCACTGGTCTGTAGCTGTTCAGATCTTTGGGGTGGGAAGTCTTTGGTACAGGTACCACATAAGATGTTTTCCACAGCTGTGGTACCCTCCCCAGCTTCAGGCTCAGATTGAAGATGTACTCCACAATCCCACACAGCTGGTCTGCACAGGACTTGAGGAGCTTTGCGCTGATGCCGTCCGGTCCCGACGCCTCCTCGCCTTGATCATCTCAGCTCCGTCCTCACCTGGGTCTTAGTGAGGGTCAGGTTGGGGGGCTGTGTGTTGGGAGTGGGGGGGGTTGGTGGAGTGGGGAGTGGGCAGCAGAACTTGATGTCTTTAGAGGCAGCAGTCGTTGTTGTGCAGTCGGGGGGAGGGCGGTTGGTCAAACCTATTGAAAAACAGATTCAGATTGTCCGCCCACACCCTGCCCCCCGTGGCCCTGGGGGAGGTATTCTGGAGCCCAGAGATGGTTTTAAGGTTTCTCCAGACCCCGCTGATGTCACTCTGTTGCAGCTTGTCCTCCATCTTCTTCCTGAAGCTGTCCTTGCCTTCTCTGATCTTTCTCCTCAGCTCCCTCTGTACGGACTTCAGCATCTCCCTGTTCCTCGACCTGAAGATCCTCTTCT
The DNA here is from genome assembly GCA_020510985.1 of Pholidichthys leucotaenia. Lineage (NCBI taxonomy): Eukaryota > Metazoa > Chordata > Actinopteri > Cichliformes > Pholidichthyidae > Pholidichthys > Pholidichthys leucotaenia. The sequence continues at coordinate 80,793,610 of CM035844.1, read as the reverse complement.
TCTCTCTCAGAAGTGTTTTTATCTCAGGGTTGATCCAGGGTTTGTTGTTCGAGCAACACCGTATGGTCTTGGTGGGAATGGTGTTGTCCACACAGAAGCTGATGTAGTCCGTGATGGTGTGAGGGAGGCCATCGATGTCCTCACCATGTGGATCGCAGAGCTGCTCCCAGGCGGTGGTTTCAAAACAGCCCTTTAGAGCGTCCATTGCCTCCTCAGACCATAACTTCTCTGTGCGCATGGCCGGAGGTTGCTGGGGTTGTACACCGGCGGAGATGAATCCAATTTGTGATCCGATCTCCCGAGTGGGGGGAGTTGTGATGAGGTGTACGCCTCCTTAGTGTTTGCGTAGAACAAATCCAGTGTTTTATTGTCTCTAGTGTGGCATGTGACATACTGGGTAAACGTGGGTAGAATGGGAGACAGTGAAACATGGTTGAAATCGCCTTGAATCGGCTGCACGGTGGCGCAGTGGTTTAACACTGTGGCAGCACAGTTTACCCTCGGCCGGGGGATCGCGGGGATCATGAGATCGTGGGTTCGATCCCAGCCCCCGGCCAACAGTGAGCTGTGTGGAGTTTACATGTTCTCCCCGTGTTGCGTGGGTTTACTCCGGGATTTCTCCGGTTTCCTCCTGCATACCAAAAACATGTAGGTTTAGGGCGCTCGCGCACGCAGCGACCGGCAGCCAGTGGCTTGTCACCAGACTGCAAACCAAATCTACCTACGGGTACAAATAAGTAACAAAAAAAAAAAAAAATCGCCTGAGATGAGGAGAAGAGCATCTGGGTGTTCTGTCTGCAGCCTGCCAGTTACTGAGTGGATGATGTCACGCGCTGTCCCAGCGTTCGCCGTCGGATTTGCATAAACAACAATGCAGATCACGTGTGAGTATTCCCTCGGGAGATATGTAGGTTGCATGCTAACAGCTAGCAACTCAATGTCTTTGCTGCAGTGTTGGTGTTTAACAGTGATATGTCCCGGTCTGCACCAGTTGTTGTTAACATACATTATCACTCTACCGCCCCTTGCTTTGCCACTGTCTAATGTTCGGTCTGCCCGTATCGTGTGGAAACCCTCCAGTTCAATGTTAGCATCTGCTGCTAATTCAGTTAGCCAAGACTCTGTGAATAGAAACGGGCTACACTCCCGGTATATGCTATCGTAGCGGGAGATAGCCGCTAGCTCATCTACCTTTCCCAGTAACGATTGTACATTCCCCATAACAACGGATGGGAGAGTGGGTCTGTACCTTATATTTCTTGCCTTCCGCCTTACTCCAGCACGGCACCCACGGCGTTTTCGCCTCAGTTCTCCCGGTATGTCGAGTTTTTCCGTTAGCACCGGGTGGTGGTTGAGTGCTAGCAACTCTTCCCTGCTGTACCGTCTCCTGCTATAAACAGTGGCTCCGTCCACCGGCTCGGGAGACATTTGGGGCGATCTGTGTGTCTGTGTGTCCATGATATATATGGAGTGAAAGGTGTGCCGGATCAGAGAGTTGTCACCGGATCAGAAGAGAGAGGAAAGAAAAAAAGACTCAGAATTGAGCCGCTGTTGCAAAAGGCAGCCGACTCGTATGGCGCCAGAAGTGAAAAAAAAAAAAAAGATCATATCCAGATCTTTGAGGTGAAACAATTTTCCTTCAGCATAGGATGATTTTAATAAATTGGAACTCAGTCATGTAGGTACAACACTGTATGGCACAGTGGCCCACACAGCCACTGCTGACAGAGGAAACACCACAAACAAGCATCACCCATAATAGACTACCAGGCCCCTCAACAATCTATGTAAAGGAAAAATACCTTTAATATACCTTGGCTCAGCACAGCCACATAAACTATACATGTTTACCAGTCCAAAAACCCAGTTTTGATAAAAGCAGACCAGGCAGCCACATAAACCTTCACACCTGAAGGCAACTAAAAGTCCAAAAGAGCTTATTTTAATAAGGCTGGCACAGCAACCACAATACACATGAAAAGACTTCTCAGTCCAATAATAAACTTACATTTGATGATTACAGTCAGCGATGATGAGGTTGGTGTTGAACACTGTAATGATGATTTCTGTACAGTCCATCGATTCAGTCAGATCTCTTCTCAAGGAGAACAGGGACAGAGTTCAGCCTGCCTGTCAGCACTGGTACTATAATGGTAAATTTATAGAAGAAATCAGCTTGTTTATAGTTTAACTGTAATATTCTCACCAGAATGCTGTAGCTACAATAATGTTAAATTAATTAATTAAATTAATATCTTATTTTACTGAGATTGGTGTTGATACTGTTCTCTATTTAGGCTCAAGTACAAGATTAATAATAATAGCTTTGTCACTTTGAAAGAGTTAAATTTATGAGAAAAACATTGCAAAATTTTGAGTAAAAAGTTGCAAATGTATATGAAAAAGTCTAAATATTATCAAAAACAGTTACAAATTTATTTTAAAAAGTCTCAGAGGTATACAAAAAAGTCACAAGTTTATAAGAAAAAACCCACAAATTTTCTCAGCAAAGATGCAAGTTTCTGTCATAAAATCCCATTTGTGGAAAATTTTTTATATATACAAGGAAATAGTTGTACATGGATTCATTAGCGCCAGGTCCTAAATGGATGAGGAAAAAACTAAATTTATGAAGAGTCACAGATGTAGGAGAAAAATCTTTCACATTAGTTTGTCTGTTGACTCAACTGTTTTTGCTTAAGCGACTTAGAAGATACTGTCTTGTAATTAACGTCACAAGGTAGCCCTATGAGTACAATCTCTGTCTATTTCGTCCACCCCTGTCATGGATCTGTGCATGGATTCTGACATGCAGGGTGTAATGTTCTCCTGGAACATGTAATGACGAGGCGCACACACCGGGTGTCAGTTAGGACTTTTTACTTGTCACTTCAAGTGCAACTAACAACTAACCACACAATGACTCAAGTACAACTCCTTTTATAGTCAGGTCATGGCCGGGGTCATACTGCCCTCTAGTGGTGACTCCATATGAACTTCACATATCAATACATCTCCCTTTTTTTTCAAGTAAGGTCATGTCCAACTATAAACTTTTTCTCAAATTTCTATATACAAAATAAACTCCATTTCTATTTACATTTTTTTCAACCTTGTACACTGAATCACAAGTTCAATTTTTTCTCTGTTTACAATTCAACATCAACACATTTTTTTCCTCTGTTTACAATTCAATATCAACACATTTTTTTTTTTTTTTCATTTCAGTACTCCTTACATTTCCTCAATCAATCTTTTCGGTTTCACAATTTGCCTTTGTGAGCATCTCCTTTGTGTCACCTCAGTCTGTTCGTTAGTGTCTGTCTCTATGTTCTGGTTCTCAGCCATTTCTGGTTGTTCGGTTTGGCTGGAAATTAGCATGTCGCTTATTTCACTGTCTGTGACTCTCATTTTTGTCTGAGGCACTTTCAGTAAGTGACGTCGGTTTCGCCTCATTGTTTTCCCATGCTCTGTGATGACTTCATATGATCTGGGAGTTGTTTCTTTAACCACTTTTGCCAGCGGTCCCCATTCTCCATCACATCTCACTCGCACTATGTCCTCATGTGCAAGTGGTCTCAGAGGTCGTGCTGTTCTGTTGTACAGTTCAGTTTGCCTCTCATCACGCCTCACATCTCTCTTTTCCATCACCTGAGATGCTGATGGAAGTCGCGTTCTGAGTTTTCTGTTCATGAGCATTTCTGCTGGGGACAGTCCATTCTCCAGTGGTGATGCTCGGTAATTCAGGATCGCCAGATGTGGGTCTTCTGCATTGTCTGCAGCCTTTTTCAGTATGCGCTTCACTATTTGCACCCCTTTCTCTGCTAACCCATTTGACTGTGGGTACAGAGGGCTTGAGGTCACGTGCTTGAACCCATATGTGTCTGCAAAGTCTTTGAAGCACTGACTCGTGAATTGTGGTCCGTTATCACTTAACAACAGTCATTGGAATTCCATGCGAACATTGTCTTTGTATGTGCAATCACTTTTTGCTGTTGGGTCACTCAACCCTGCAAACTTGGGTAGGTGGAATGATAGTCCATGACTAACAGATAGTCCTTGCCCTTAAGCTGAAATCGGATCCATGCCCACTTTTCTCCATGGCCCTTGAGGCTTCTCATGGGGCCTCATAGGCTCCCTTGGCTGTTGAACCTGTGGCGCTGGCAAATGTCACAGCGCTCGCACATATGCCTCAATGTCCTTGTGCATGTTGGGCCAATACAAAACATCACGTGCACGTCTTTTGCACTTTTCAATACCCAAATGCCCTTCATGCACTAATTTAACCCATTTCTGATCTCATGGAGGTAGGTATGACTATCCTTGTACCTTTTAACAGAACCCCATCTAACACAGACAGTTCACCTTTAAGTGTTGGTAAGGCTTGTCAATCATAAACCTGTCCTGGCGGATGTATCTGTTCCATTACTCTTTTTAGTTTCTCATCTTTTGTGTTACTTTCACTACTCTTTGTCCATTTTGCATCTGACCTGGCATGTGTGCCTTAATAGAGTCTACATGTATTTGCACAGCTTCCACTGTTGTGCTGTGGTGTTGCTCAAGCTAGCCCCTACTCAGCGCATCGGCTACAATTAGTTGCTTGCTGGTGTAACTCAAATTTCAAGTCATATTTTCTGTAATCTTAACATTAGACGCTGGATGCGCGGTGGTGCGTCACCCAGTGGCTTCTGTGGATAGCAATCAGTGGTTTGTGGTCTGTTTCTAGTATTACTGACCGTCCATACACATATTCATGAAACTTCTCACATCCAAACCACTGCACCTAGAGTCTCTTTCTCTATTTGCGCGTAATTTTTTTCTGCGCTTGTCATGGTGCGCGATGCGTATGCGACTGGATACCACTCTGTGTCATGTTTTTGCAATAGCACAGCTCCTAGGCCGGCTTTGGACGCATCTGTGGACACTTTTTAGCAGTTTGTCCTGATTCATAGAATTTTAACACTGGCTCCTGTATTAGACTGCTTTTGAGCCACTCCCATCTCTGGCATGCTCTGCCATCCACTGCCACATTGTATTGGTCTCTAACAAGCTTTCTAAGAGCTATTGTGTTAGCTGATAAATTTGGGATAAATTTCCCCATGTAATTGACTAGCCCTAGGGCTCTTTGCAAGTCATTTTTGTCCCTGCGGTACTGGCAGCTTGCTATGGCCCGCACTTTTTCCGGATCTGGTTGCACGCCTGCCCCAGTTATTTCTCTCCCAGGTATGTAATCTCCCGTACCCCGAATTGGCACTTACTCTTATTCAGTTTCATACCTGACTTTTGCGCCTGTGTGAGAACTCTAGCCAACCTTTCGTCGTGCTCCACTTTTGTTTTTCCCCAGACTACCCACATCATCAAGAAAACTCCCACCCCTTCTATTCCGTCAAACAATTGCTGCACAGTTCTATGGAAAATTTCAGGGGCTGAGCATAATCCCGAACGGCATTCGTAGAAAGCAATGCCTTCCGATGGCAGTATTAAATGTGCACAATTTAGCGCTTTCCTCGTCGAGCACTACTTTGTAAAACCCAGATTTGGCATCTAATTTTGTGAAGTAGCTTGCTCCACTCATTGTGCTGGTTATGTCAGATTTTGTTGGTAGCTGTAATGCTCCCGCTGTATTACTTTATTTAGAGCTTTCGGATCTATGCACAATCTCAAATCTCCATTTGGCTTCTCCACTATAACCTAGTGAGTTAACCCATCTCAGTTGGTTCTTCTATTTTTCTGACCACTCCGTCTGCTTTCAGTGAGTCTAGTGTTTCTCTCAGCCTCTTTTTAAGAGCTATTGGCACTTTTCTCGCTGCATGTATGACTGGCTCTGACATTCTCTTTCAGCCTAATTTTTTGTTTGCCTGGTAGGCGGCCTATTCCTTTGAACACCTCTTTGTATTCTTTCACCCAGTCAGTGTGTTTGAGCTTACTTGTTGTAGCCTCTGTATTTTCTCGTGTTGTCACTTTGTCTGTATCAATGACATTCACCCTTTTGATCAGACCTAGCTGATCGCATGTTTTTAAACCCCAAATTGCTTGTCTATTTCCATCAACAAGTACAACCAATGCATTCACTGTTCTTTACCTTTGTTTGACAGTGTAACCCTGCACATTCCCTTAGTGGGTATTGGCTTATCGTCATATGTTCTCAGATTAATTTTTTTATTTCTTATTTTCGGCTTGTTTTTCAGTCTTTTAAAATCTTTCATTGGCAGGATGTTTACCTGCGCACCTGTGTCGAGCTTCAGTGACATGTCCGTGCCATTCATCTCCAGGCACACTATCCATTCGTCAGCGCTCGTCTCTCCCTCGATGGCGTCCACGAAGAACTGATCCTCTTCGCTGTCACTCTTTTTCTCCACGAGTTGCACCCTCCTCTTTGAGAAGCAGGTCTTTGCGAAGTGATTTTTTCCGCCACACTTGCGACATTCCTTCCCGAATGCTGGACACTGTTTCAGGCCGTGTTGCCTTCCACACTGCTCGCAGTTCCCCGCGCGCGCGCTCTGGGTTTGCCTCCCTTTTTCTTGCCTGCAACGTTCCTTCGGCTTCGCGCGCTGCACTGCACCGACCTCAGCAGTCTCTTTTTCCTTGCTGCTAAAAGTCTTTAATTGTGCCTTTGTACTCTCAGACGCTTGGCAAATCTGTATCGCTTTCTCCAGCGTTAAGTTAGTCTCCTTCAGTAATTGCATCCGCAATTTGTTGTCTTGGACCCCTATTACAATTTGGTCCCGTATCATTGACTCATTCAATGTTCCAAAGTTGCATGACTGACATTTCAACCGTAGGTCTGTGACATACAGCTCGATGGACTCTGACTCTTTCTGAAGTCTTTTTCTGAACACATACCTCTCGTACGTTTCATTCTTTCTCGGTGTGCAATAATCGTCAAATTTCTTCATCACGGCGTCGAAGTTGCCTTTTTCTTCTTCCGTGAAGATGAATGTGTTAAACACATTTAGCGCCGCTCGCCCTGCTACTGTCAGCAGTAATGCTATTTTCCTCTCCTCGTCACGGAGACCGATAGCAAGCGAATAAAGTTCAAAACTCTGTTTGAATACTTTCCAGTTCTCGTTGACGTTACCGGTCAACTTTAACTCGTCCGGCTGTCGAAGAGCGTTCATCTTCGTCGTCGGTTCGTAGTTTTATCCTGGTATCATGTAATTTACTCCTGGTACCATGTAATGTTCTCCTGGAACATGTAATGACGAGGCGCACACACCGGGTGTCAGTTAGGACTTTTTACTTGTCACTTCAAGTGCAACTAACAACTAACCACACAATGACTCAAGTACAACTCCTTTTATAGTCAGGTCATGGCCGGGGTCATACTGCCCTCTAGTGGTGACTCCATATGAACTTCACATATCAATACACAGGGGAGAGAGACTTTAGCAGGACAGGAGCTGCTGATGGGGAGTATTTGAAGGCAGCATTACATCAGTGTGTCAGACTCCTGTTAACTCTGAGAACACAGTGCAAGTGGCTACTTGATCCTCACTGCAACGTTTTATAACTACAAAATCAACTGAGCAGTGTTACCAGATATTGTGAGAGAAACAAGCAACCAACTCTATGGAAACAAGCCCAAAAAAAGCCCAGTAGGCAACCTACCACATTGTGTAAAAGAGAGGCTGCTTGATAACAGTATAGATATATTGATTTATTTTTGTTTGCAGTGAATTGACTGTAAACACGGTCAGCAATGAATAACTAAAATTATAAAGTCTAATTAAAGGAGAATACATATGCATTCTGCATGAGCAACTGCAAATTTATAGTGAACACAGTCAACATAAAAACTTTGAATAAATTAATCTTTTAATCTCTGATCAAAAGAAAAGACATGAGCATTCTGCATAAGTAACAGCACTAAACACAATTACAGTTTACTAACTAACTAACTAACCTGCACTTATATAGTGCTTTTCTAGTCACAAAGACCACTCAAAGCGCTTTCATTAATACTAACCCTCTATTCTAAGGGCCTATAGGAAACAGATATCTAGGGACAATTTAGAACAGCCAATTAACCTAACATGCATGTTTTTGGCATGTGGGAGGAAACCGGAGAAATCCCGGAGTAAACCCACGCAACACGGGGAGAACATGCAAACTCCACACAGATCACTGTTGGTCGGGGGCTGGGATCGAACCCACGATCCCACGATCCCCACAATCCCCCGGCCAAGGGTAAACTGTGCTGCCGCAGTGCTAACCACTGCGCCACCGTGCAGCACCAGTTTAGTGATGTGGGATGATGGGAGTTGTCTGCTAGTGTCACGCCGCGCCATTCATCAGCGGCGCCACCTGCTCACGCACCTGACAATCATCAGCGGCGAGGGATAAAGGCCGTCTCGCCCGGAGGCTCGGCCTGAAACCGTCAGACTTCGTCCCTCACCGTTGTGAGCTACTTCTCTTCAGCAACAATTATTTGGGTAAGAACCCTTACCTCTCTTTCCCAGTCTGCTCCCCTGTGCACAGGTGGATTCCCCGGCGGCAGACATCTCCACTCCATCGCCCAATCCTCGCTGCTGTACGGAGCTCTCCAGGTGGCTGTCTTCCGGGCTTCGCCCCCTTGTTGTGCCAGCTATCCTGACAAACCAAGTAAGTCCTTCTCTCGCCATAAATCCCTCCTGTGTTGGTGTATGCCCGTCACCCTCTCCCTGTGCTCTCTCCATAGGGTTGCTCGGCTGAACAGTCACCTGCCTCTGTGCCTGAAGCAGACGCCATCACCAACACATTTACATCCCGCAGACACGCACTCATTCACTCCTGCTGTTAATAAACTCTTTGAACTACTCTAAGCCTGTGTGTGTGCGTCTCCTGAGCCGTGCGTTATGTCAGCTAGTTGTTTAAACAAAAACTAAATATTATTCTGTTATTATATGACAGTCGACAACTTTATTTATGTGGAAAATTATCTTTTAAATTGACAAACATCATATGTGTAACTGGTGGCAAAATTTAGTCAGGATCAAAAGATAATTTTGCGCTTGCTATTCCTTTCAATGGAGAATTTTTTCGATTTAAGATCCCATACACTGATCTCTTTAGAAAAACCGGACGAATCATTGGCTGCCAGAAGTGAAGCCACACCAGCACACCCAAAACACTCAGTGAGCCGACGGAGAACAAATGGGCCCAGCAGCAAACAGCGCCACCTACACCTCAACAACCACCCAAAAAAACCAACAGATCCTGAACCTCTTGGCATGGCGACACAGCCCACAATCCCGCACAACCAGTGAACTGAAGAAATCGATTTCTATAGTTGGCAGATTTCTATAGTTCACTGGCTGCGCAAGACCACAAGCTGCGCCTCCACACCAAGAAGCCCAAAATCTGCCAATTCCCTGGGAAGCCACCGAGGCAAAAGTGGCACAGTCCACCATCAAACCCACCCACTCCCCACTGACTCGCCAGTGATCCAGGCGCACCAACACGGTGGCCAGGTGGCCTCACTTGGCTGCTCTGTACTCGCTAATGGAGCGTGAGCCATCCAGCTTTTCTACAGAGATCAGTGTCCCATATGTGGAAGTCGACGGGGCGTGACTTAGGCTGGAAGCTGGGAGAGCTGTCACACAGAGAGCAAAGCAAGCCCAAATAAGCAACTACATGTTAAAAAAAAACAAGCCCAAAAACCCATAACCCGTGACTGACAAGATTTGCGACTTAAGAGAAAAACAAGCCCAAAGTCACTTATAAAAAGTGGACTTGGCAACACTGAAACTGAGAGTAAACTTCTACACTGCACAGTCCCCCAGGCACGTGAAGCCAAGAGAGGGACAACAGGCCGCTCACAATCTGATTGGCAGTTGGGGTGAGCAATCAAACAAAGGAAGCCTTCTGATTCAGTAGGCAAATGCCACCCACATCCACCTGTAGCTACGCCTCGGGCTCCAGCTCTTCAGCGAGGACACCAAGCCCTTCCCCGACCAGCTGGGAGACATTAACCCCGGTTACATGGTCACAATAAACCGATTACTGGGAATAAACCCATAATGGCAATAATCAATTTTGTCATGGTAAATGGCGTTCACTTATATAGTGCTTTTTACTCATCTGTAGATGACCAAAGCGCTTTACAGATCCTGCTATCCACCCATTTGTTGTGTAGAGAGTGTAGTGTATGTGTGTGGCCCTCAGTGCTTGCCGTAGCCGCCCTGCAGAGTGACATCAGGCAGGCTGCGGCACCTGTATATAATTCTGTGTTTCTCAAAATAAAGTGAGTTCGCTGCATTGCATAAGAAGACTCCAGTCTCTGATATCCAGACATAACATTTTGGCGACGAGGAGGAAACCATGGGGGCGTATGGGCTACCTCCACCTCTGCCGTCATTTCTGGAGTGTCCAGGAGAGCCAGCGATCCTGTGGCCCGACTGGATGGCCATGCTTGGGGGATACATCGCTGGGCTAGGCCTGGGTAGACTCCACGGAGACCGAGGACAGGCACTTCTGCTCTGTCGTCTCGGTGTGGGGGGTCGGAGAAATCTTGGCATGTTGGGAGAGACGGAGCTTTATGCGTATGCTGTCGGGCGGCTGGCTGGAGATTTTGCAGAACATACAAGGGACACGAAGTGGTGGGTAGTGAAGCTGTTGGCACCAAGAGGAGCTAAGCTAGCTAGCTTGGAGGGGCTAAAGGCTCAGTCTGTGGCAACGGCAAGGTTAGCCACGAAGCTAGGTGCGCGCCAAAACCAAGCTACAAGCTACCAGCTGGGTATCGAGGGGGGACCTGATCCCCTGGTTACCGGAGACAGCAAGCCAGCCAAGGCACTCAGCACGGTGCGTGACCGTTGCACTGGTGGTGATGATGGCACGGTGAGCAGCGGCAGCATGAAGGGAGAGCAGTGACCGGACTCAACTGAGCTTTCCCCGCAGCTGGAGTCCAGACAGCGGGAGAGTGGTAGCATGCATTCTGGGAGCCCCGAGAAGCAGCAGCAACAGCCGGGCCCAGAGGCAGTGCAGCTGAGCGCCTTGAATGAAGGTTCTGGGCGCAGCGGCGAAGCACCTGGGTTGACGAGTGACACTGACGAGAGTGATGCTGTGAGCCTTGGGAGAGAGCAGCGACAGCTGGGCACAGAGGCAACGCAGCGGAGCGCCTTGGACGAGGGTGCTGGGCACAGCAGCGAAGTGCCTGGGTCGACGAGCAACGCCGATGAGCGAGCTTTGGTTTTCCCCGGAGTTCGGCCACAGGGGGCCAGAGTGTTTGGGGCTACAACGGCGACAGCTGCAGCGATGTTGAAGGTGGTCTGGGACAGACCGACAGGCACCAAGGGACTGTGTGCCAGGCAGCAGCACTGTGGGTCCAGATGAAAGAAGCAGTCAGAGGTGAGAGGGGACATTCTCACCGGGGAGGTCAGCTTCGAGCCCGGGGGCAGGCGGCTTCCAGGGGCACGCATGTCATGGGGCTGCCCTGGGCCTCCGAGCCAGTTTTATCCTTGGCTGCCTGAGGACAGTGGGATAACTTAAATAACATTACTGTAAATATGTTCATATGTTTGATGTAAATATGTGTATAGGTGTGCATGTGTGTATGTTGTGATATGGGATTATTTTGTGTATTTTATTTAGTTCAGGAAAAATTGTCCTATTTTAGTTGTTTTTGGGGTGAATGTGTTAGATCATTATAGTTCATTGTTCCCGTTATTTCCCTTAGTGCATGATTTGGGTCCTAAATTGGGGTGGGTCTGAATTGTGTGTATATGTTTTGAACTTTTGTAAGGGGGAGGGGAATGTTGTGTAGAGAATGTGGTGCATGTGTGTGGCCCTCAGGGCTTGCCGTAGCCGCCCTGCAGAGTGACATCAGGTGGGCTGCGGCATCTGTATATAGTTCTGTGTTTCTCACAATAAAGTGAGTTCGCTGCATGGCATAAGAAGACTCCAGTCTCTGATATTCAGACATAACACCATTCACACACACACTGACACACTGATGGTGGCGGAGCTGCCATGCACAGGCGCTGGCCTGACCCACCAGGAGCAACTGGGGGTTCAGTATCTTGCTCAAGTACACTACGACATGCAGACTGCAGACAGCAGCACGGTGGTGCAGTGGTTAGCACTGTTGCCTTACAGCTAGAAGGTTCCTGGTTCGAATCCCCAGGCTGGCAGGGGTTGGAACCTTTCTGTGTGGAGTTTGCATGTTCTCCCTGTGCTGTGTGGGTTTACTCCAGGGGCTCCGGTTTCCTCCCACAATCCAAAGACATGCATGTTAGGTTAATTGGCTGTTCTAAATTGTCCCTAGATATCTGTCTCCTATAGGCCCTTAGAATAGAGGGTTAGTACTAGTGAAAGCGCTTTGAGTGGTCTTTGTGACTAGAAAAGCACTTTATAAGTGCAGGTTAGTTAGTTAGTTAGAGCAGGAATCGAACCCCTGACCCTCTGATTAGTAGTCGGCCACACTACGCCATTCAGTGCAAATTTATACATGCACTGAATGAACTGATTATCAGAGGGTAAACCTATTGTGTTAATGGCCTAGGTTACATGACCTTTATCCAATTATTGTGTTTACATGGTCACATTAATAATCAGATAATTCCAGAAATCCAATCATCACTGGTTTATTTGTGTACATGTAAACATGGCTGTTGTCTCTCCAGCGTGTCCTGGATTTGCCTCGGGGTCTCCTCCCAGTGGGATGTGCCCAAAATTCCTCAAATGGGAAGCATCTAAGAGGCATCCTGATCAGATGCCGAAACCACCTCAACTTGATCCTTTCATTGTGGAGGAGCATGCAGTTCTAGTCTGACGCCCCCCTCCTCACCCTGTCTGTAAAGGTCGGGATCAGGACCCGTACTTATATTGTGTATTTTGTAATCTCAAAGACCACTCAAAGTTACACTTACCCTCTATTGTGAGGGCGTATCAGAGACAAATAACTAGGGACAATTTAGAGTCACCAATTAAGCTAACATGTATGTCTTTGGATTGTGGGAGGAAACCAGAGTTCCCTGAGCAAATCCACACAGCACAATACCACACAGAATGGTTCCCACCCCTGCCAGCCTGGGGATACAAACCTGGGACCTTCTTATGTGAGGCAACAGTGCTAACCACTGTACTACTGTGCTACACAGGGGGAGGCCAGCAATCCTAAGGAGAAAGCTCATTTCAGTCGCTTGTATCCATGCTCTCATTCTTTTCTCCATGAATTGTCACCTTATCATGGTGGGGGGTTTGTGTGCCCTAGTGAACTCAGGAGCTATGCTCTGAAGGGCCAGACTAAGAGTGATTCAACAGACTCGCACAATAGATGTACAATCAAGCATTCAGTGTACCCCACCTGGAGCATCTGATGGCTGGGTTTCTGCCCATGGGACCTGGCCAGGCTCAGCCCAAAGGAGCCACATGGGTCTGCCCTCCAGTGGGCACACCACCTACAATAGGGATCACGGGGTCCAGTGTTATGTAGATCAGATGGCAAAGAGATCTCAGCCATCTGATCCTCGGCTATCTAAGCTGGCTTTTAGAAGTCAGATGTAGATGAAGTCAGATGCAGGCTGGAGTGGTTTGCAGTGGTGTTTCATGTTCATACCTGGGGCCATCCTGCCCCCATGCAAGGGTGACTCAGGCAGGAGTGATGTTTCCTTGGATAAGTACATGAAACACCACTGCACATGGCTCCAACTTTGCAGATCTGATTAAATCTGTCAGCATCACATGTGAAAATCCAAATTACAGCGAGGAAAATAAGTATTGAACATGATGTGGTGGACACTTGACTCAGCGGGGGGACATCCTCTCACACCCACCAGGGCAGGACAATAGACATATGGACAAAGAGCCCCGGGGGCAACCAGACTGGACTGTTAAGTACGCGCCCCCCGAGGACGGAGACCAGAAGCAGCAGTCAAAGCAGCACCAGCTGATGTTAGGCTAATGATGTGAATTGACTGACAATCACTATGCTAATGTGCCACACATTCTCTTTGTCTGTGCAACAGTATAAAAGAGCTATTGTATGTACAGTAACCTCAGGAGCGCATTAGTTCACACGAGCTACGAAGTGTGTTGTATTATGTTGGAGAAAATAAAACCTTGTGTCCTTCCAGCTCGTTGCCTCTTGTCTGTTCCATTTTCTCCACATTGGTGACCCTGGATGTGCATGGAGCGTCTCTCCATTTCACCACGCTGTGGAATCAAGATTGCTGCTTCGCCGGCAATCCTTTTTCTCCACATTGGTGACCTGACGTGAAATGGACTATCTCTCCCTTTCGCTGCGCTGTGGACTCCGTCTTCATCCACACTGGAGCGCACGCTCCTATTCCTCTTTCCACACTGGCTACCTAGGGCCCGAGAGAGCAAGCGGCACTGGGACCGAGACGCACCATGATCGGCGAGATGAGCAAACTAACGGAAACAGCCTGGAAGGAGAAGATCTGCGCCATATGCGTGGTTTCTACAAAGCTCCCTGACCCTGGCTGCACCTCCCAACAGTGGGGTTTTGGCGCATAGAAGATCCGTGCGCATACCGCAGGATTACAAGGAGCGCACCCTACAACTTTGTGGCTCCTGCGCCAGAGCGCGTGCCACGCACCAGAGACAAGCACGGCTCCAAGAACTGATAAAGGTCCTTGGCCGCTGCACATTCCGGGAAGACGGCCAATCGCCATCCTTGGAACCTTTAGGGCTGCCCTAGCACCTAAAGGAGTTGGCAGCTCACCCACAGGACTTATATTGGTTTCTTCACAGCCGCTTCGCATCCTCAGGGAATTGGGCCAATCACCTTCCTCAAATCCTGGCAGGACGGAGCTCCACACCGAGGAGGAGCCTATTGAACTTATTTTTCTTCACAGCCGCTGCGGATCACCGGAGGGTTTACTGGGAAGTCCCTTGCCCAAGACTTATCCGCACGCAATTTTTGCGCAGCCCAGATGCTTTTGACATCCCGGGCCGGCACTCCATTAGTTTTCCCCCCCTCCCCCTCCGCATCATTCCTCCCGCACCTCTGTCCCAAAAGCCTGCCGATTACCAGCTTTGTTCCATTATGCATGACGCGTACTGGACCCCGTGCACCCATGAACCACGGCCATCAAGTGTTGGAACTTGGAGCGGAGCAGAACTGTTTTTCACCCCTCCCCCTTTCCCCCCACGGACTTACATGCCCTCCGACACTCCTCACCAGCAGGACAGTTCGACCGGAGCGGCACATCCCCGCTGCCGCTGCCAGGGGCACCGATTTGTGCCCAAAGGACCGGAGGGGTCACAGCCCCTTCTGCGTGTTCGGGGCGGCCTGTGTGGTGGACAACTGATTCAGCGTGGGGACATACTCTCACACCCATCAGGGCAGGAGGAAGGGCAGGACAATAGACAGCCGGACAAAGAGTTTTGGGGGGCAATCAGACTGGACTGTTAATGCAGCACCAGCTGATGTTAGGCTAATGATGTGTATTGACTGACAATCACTATGCTAATGTGCCACATATTCTCTTTGACTGTGCAACAGTATAAAAGAGCTATGTACAGTAACCTCAGCAGCACAGTAATTCACACGAGCTATGAAGCGTGTTGTATTATGTTGGAGAAAATAAAACCTTGTGTCCTTCCAGCTCGTTGCCTCTCACCTGTTCCATTTTCTCCACAATGTCAACAATTTTTCTCATTAAACATATTTCTGATTGACCCATTGACCTGAGATTTTCACCAGATATCAGTAACAACCCAAGTAATCCATACATACAAAGAAATCAACTGTGTTCACAAAACAAGTTATATTTAATAAAGTGGAATGACACAGGGAATAAGTATTGAATGCACTTGGTGAAATTTATTGAATATTTAGCAGAAAAGCCTTTGTTGGTAATAACTGTTGTGAAGCACCATATTACAACAGACTGCGTGGATGTGATGATGGAGGCATGGATGATGTCATCACATCCAGCCCTATATCAGGGGACTGTTGGAGGCAGCTCGGCCTCTTTGGCGCTCTACCTCTTCTGAAACACCAGCCTGTACTTCCCTAGAATTAGCTTAGCTACTGTTCTCTATGTTACATATGCTGCTAGCCTTATTGTTAATAAAGCCACTGTTCAGCACAGCCACTGCCTCCGCTGTTAATTTTCAGACATAACAATAGCGATGAGGATAAACCTTTATAACATTGGCATGGAAGCGTGCTTGGCACCCCCACCACCGTTCCTCGCAACCCCAGGTGAGCCATCCATCCTATGGTCTCACTGGTTTGATTCATTCCATACGTACGTAACAGCTATGGATCTAGCTAGAGTCGGTGAGATGCGACTTTGGGGGAGGGTGTGAATGTTGTGAAGCACCATATTAAAACAGACTGCGTGGACATGATGACGGAGGCATGGATGATATCATCCCCTCCAGCCCTATATTAGGGGGCTGTTGGCAGCAGCTCGGCCTCTTTGGCACGCCACCTCTTCTGAAACACCAGCCTGTACCTCCCTAGAATTAGCTTTGCTACTGTTCTGTATGTTACAGGTGCTGCTAGCCTTATTGTTAATAAAGCCACTGTTCAGCACAGCCACCACCTCCGCTGTCTTAACAGCTTCCAGACGCCTCCTGTTAGGACAAACTAGGCACAAGCATTGATCATGAGTGATTTTAGCCCATTCTTCCACATAAACTGTCTTCAAATCTTGAAGGTTCCCTGGTTGTCTTCTGTGAACTCTGATCTTCAGTTCGTTCCATAGATTTTCTATTGGATTCAGGTCAGGTGACTGACTGGGCCATTCTAGCAACTTTATTTTCCTTCTCTGGAGCCAGTTGAGAGTTTCCTTGTCTGTGTGTTTGGGACATAGGCGTAATTTATGGGAGGATGGGGGTTGGGTTTTCAGCCCCCCCCCCCCCCAAAAAAAATCACATCTGTTCAATATAACCCCCCCAATAATCATATAATTATAATTAATAAAAAATATCTACAAGTGAGTATGAAGAAGTTGTCATCTTTTCATTTGCAAGCAATGAAAAGTAACATTTCTAATAATCAAACAATGTACCCCCCCCTTCCCTGCAGACTTGGTATTGCCCAACCGGTCCATGCGCCTTCTCTGGTCAATACTACTCAGAGTCATTTGTAGGGGCAGTGCCGTGGGAGGTGAGGACGCTTGTCTAGTCTAGAATGTGTTTAGTTCACAAGTGAGAAAGAATGAAAAGAGCTCCATAAGGGCAACAAACCATTTTAAATTGTTGGTTGTCAGATAAAAGGACAAACCCCTGTTAAAATTAATTTGTGGACAGTTAGCAGAATCTTTTCAGTTAACCCACCAATAATCACAGAAGAAATACTATTTCTCAGCTTAACTTTTATTGAAGCATTCAGGGAGACAGAATACATGGCCAAGGGTCTTCCCAGCTCCCTCCCTGGAAAAAGACCCAGAACAAAGGAATTCAAAGCTACATATTGGCAAGTTAATGGGCGTTTGCTCCTCCCTTTATGGTTTTATGGCTTCCTCTCAGAGTCCATATGTCTCCTTTATGGCATCCACACCCTCTTCACGCGAACCCCATGCCCATATATTGAAACAAGAATAGAGACTTTCCTGTGAAGCTATTATGTGTGTGTGCATGTGTGTGCAGTATATGTGTAAGCAACTGATGTTTATTTGTGAATGGTTGGGAGAGCATGTGACTTGCATGTCTGTGTATGTGTGTGTGTTTCTAAGAGATACGTATGTGTATGCAAACACTTTGTGCAATATCTAATTAACTAATCTTCACTATTTATTTATTATAACAATTATTTCCTCTCTTGACTCCATTTTATGCAGTCAGTAACTATAATAAACAGGTATCAGACACCTGATGTTATTCTCATGTGTGATGAGTGAAAAACCTATAAGCAGTATATACTTTCATGAGTAAGCATTGTAATGCAATTTCTTTTCAGTCTTCCTTCTTTGAAGATTAATACAGGAAAAATTCTCACCTCGTTTCTACTACCTTTGGCAACCATAAAAATGAGTCATCATTTACAAACATTCAGTATTACAATTTCAATATCAAAAATAAAAACTTAAAAAACTTTCAATAAATGTATTTACACAATTTTCAGCTGTTACATCATGCTTTAGTCATTATAGGCATATTGTCAATACCAACATTTTTTCTTGCAGAGCCACTGGTAGATATGATTTAAACCTGATTGTCCTCATCACTTGAATCCTTGTCGCTCTCCTCCTGTTGAGCTAATATGAGATACTGGTGTGCACCAGCAGCATGCACTGTTTTTTCAGTAAGGCCTATACAACAGGGAATGCAGCAACATCTCACACACATAAAGATGGCAACACCAATCATAAGGGATAATATTATGTTTTTCTTATCACTCCTGCCCACCGTCCAAAGAAGGATTGTAGCCAGGCAGTGAAGACATCAGGTTCATACTTAGTATCTTGGCCAAAACTCAGTCCTAAGAATATTCTTTCCAACCCCTGTCCAATGAAATAGTGCAAATGTGACCTTTAGGCCAATGCTCCCATGTTTAAATTGAACTGATATATTCATTGCTCAGACAGCATCATGTGGTTTGTATTCCAGGTCCTTCTTTCAACGCCCTGACTGTCTGTCTTAATCCAGACATATCATGATTGTGTGGTCAGTCAGTTATACAGGGGCGCAGACACCTCCCAATTAGAGGCAGGTGTGAGTAGACCCTATACCCACAGAGCCACCATCCTCCATTTAGCCCAAAGGTGTTGTTCTGCCCTGGCGTCATTTACGCTGGGACTGCAGAAGATGGCTTGGAGGAACTGTTTGAAATGTTCCGAAGTCCTGAGCAGAAGAAATTTGTTTGAATATAGTGTTATTGTTTCACAGTTAGGATTAGGATGAATAGTAGAACATGCCTACGCTCTCTAAGGGGTCTTTTCCAAGTACATTTACTCCAATATAATGTTGTCCAGTTTAAAAGTCATCGAGTCCTGTGTGACTGAACACATCAGCCCAGTTACATGGAGGAGTAATGTACTTATGACTCTTCATACATCACAGAAGGTCACAATTATATATTACACAAGCTTTATCTTCAGTGCACGTTATGGTGGGTAGTGTCCCTTTGTCCTTAATGTCAATGTTTATTGATTTGTCAATTACCTTTTAAAATAGCTACTGAGCTGCACAACAACCGTATCAAGAGGACTAAAAGGACAAGCATGAGGAACACACATGTGAGCCATTCAAAAAAACTGGAATCTACGTCAGTAATCTCTGAGGGGTCTTTCATTATTAGCCATTTTGAGTGTATTCTACCTGCTGTGGATTCTTAATTTCTTCACCAAGGTTTGAGACAATCAGGTCAGTGTCATATTGACCGGACAAGCAACCTGAGTGCAAAGTGCAACCACCAAAAGAACACACACAGAGAATGTTTGACCCTTTTATTGAATTTTCAAAACTGCAAACTTGAGGGAAAAGTCAGTCACTCGCCAGAGGAGCAGCAAACCTGCAAAGGATGAGACAAGGCTGATTAGAGAGGAATGGAAGGAAAATATGGAAATCTAATTAATACCACTTACGTGGGAGGAGAGGAGTGACCGGCACAAAGCCCAGCGAAGGCGAGGAACAAGCAGGTTGGAACTGCCGGTTGGGGAATGAGTCATGGAGTCTGACCGGGTGGAGTTGATGAGCTGCGTAGTGGAGGAGCAACAGGCTGGCGAGTGCACCAAATCCCTGAAGACACACCGCTACGTTGGCACCAACCTGGAAGAGATGGAAGGGAGAACGTGTGTAAGGTAGGATCACTCACAACACAACCGCTTACATGATGAGCTGTCTGTTTTAGCGCAGTATACCCAAACGAGCCACCGCTGAATCACTGAAGAGTGCTTTCTTATAAACGCTGGCCCAGCAGGAAACAGCAGGTGTATCTGATAAGGAGACAGGTGAACGGGAAGGAGGGGGCAAGTGCTCGCCAGCACATGACAGTCAGCTAAAATACCTGACTCCCTTTGTAGCCCCAGACTTTCTCCACAACAGCAACACTGTCTATGGCTAGCTTCTATGTTTTGATAATAATTTACAGTGTATAAGGTGTACCCAAGTGTTTACAGCTGTTGAAATTGACAATATTACTTTATATGGCCCCTGACAGGGGGCTTCTGACCAGATCTTCTTTTTACAGTCTTTGTAAGTACTTTGTTTCCGGGTTTTATGGTGATGATTCCTCCTGTGTGTTCCTGGGAAGAATGGCATGAACAGAATCTTTCTGAGTCAACATTTTTAACATGTAATCTGATAAACAAATCTTTTCATTTTCTGGGTTGAATGGTCTAAGAGGGGATATTAATTAAAGCCTTTCATATAAATGTCAAATGGAGATAAACCTTCTTTTGTAGGCGTTATTTTCATGTAAAAGGGTATCAATGGTAAAAAAATAAATCCAATTCTGTCCTGTTTCTGCCACTGTTTTCCTTAATCTTTCTATAATGGTCCGGTTATGTTATTCCACAAATCCTGCAGACTGTGGGTGATATGTTGCATGGTGTTTCAAATCACAATTCAACACTTTCCCTAAATGTGAAATACAGTGGGGCAAAAAAGTATTTAGTCAGCCACCAATTGTGCAAGTTCTTCCACTTAAAAGATGAGAGAGGTCTCCAATTTTCATCATAGGTATACCTCAACTATGAGAGACAAAATGAGAAAAAAAATCCAGAAAATCACATTGAAGGATTTTTAATGAATTAATTGGTAAATTCCTCAGTAAAATAAGTATTTGGTCACCTACAAACAAGCAAGATTTCTGGCTCTCACAGACCTATAACTTCTTCTTTAAGAGGCTCCTCTGTCCTCCACTCGTTACCTGTATTAATGGCACCTCTTTGAACTCGTTATCAGTATAAAAGACACCTGTCCATAACCTCAAACAGTCAGACTCCAAACTCCACTATGGCCAAGACCAAAGAGCTGTCAAAGGAGACCAGAAACAAAATTGTAGACCTGCACCAGGCTGGGAAGACTGAATCTGCAATAGGTAAGCAGCTTGGTGTGAAGAAATCAACTGTGGGAGCATCCATCCATCCATCCATCTTCTACCGCTTTTCCGGAGGTCCGGGTCGCGGAGGCAGCAGTTCAAGCAGAGAAGCCCAGACTTCCCTCTCCCCAGCCACCTGCTCCAGCTCTTCAGAGGGGATACCAAGGCGTTCCCAGACCAGCTGGGAGACATAGTCTCTCCACTGAGTCCTGGGTCTGCCCCGGGGTCTCCTCCCAGTGGGACGTGCCTGAAACACCTCAAGTGGGAGGCGTCCAGGAGGCATCCTAATCAGATGCCCATACCACCTCAACTGACTCCTTTCAATGTGGAGGAGCAGCGGTTCTACTCTGAGCCTCTCCCAGATAACTGAGCTCCTCACCCTATCTCTGAGGGTGAGTCCAGCAATCCTACAGAGAAAGCTCATTTCAGCCGTTTGTGTCCGCGATCTCGTTCTTTCGGTCATTACCCAAAGCTCGTGACCATAGGTGAGAGTAGGAACATAGATTGACTGGTAAATCGACAGCTTTGCCTTAGAACTAAGCTCCCTCTTCACCACAACAGACCGGTACAACGTCCGCATCACTGCAGATGCTGCTCCAATCCGTCTGTTGATCTCTCGCTCCATTTTCCCCTCACTCGTGAACAAGACCCCAAGATACTTAAACTCCTCCACTTGGGGCAGGAGCCTGTCCCCAACCCGGAGAGGACAATCCACCTTTTTCCGGCTGAGGACCATGGACTCGGACTTGGAGGTGCTGATTCTCATTCCAGCCGCTTCACACTCAGCGGCAAACCGTCCCAGCAAGAGCTGTAGGTCATTGCTGGATGAAGCCAACAGGACAACATCATCTGCAAACAACAGAGAGGAGATCCTGTGGTCACCAAGCATGACACCCTCCATTCCTTGGCTGCACCTAGAAATCCTGTCCATAAAAATTATGAACAGGATCGGTGACAAAGGGCAGCCCTGGCGGAGTCCAACTCTCACTGGGAATGACTCCGACCGAGAGTTGGCAATACGAACCAAACTCTCACAACGGTCGTACAGAGACCGAATAGCTCGTAACAACAAGCCCGATACCCCATACCCGATACCCGATACCCCATACTCATTGTCAATACTCATTGTCAATAATTGCTCCCACATACTGTGGGAGCAATTATTAGAAAATGGAAGACATACAAGACCACTGATAATCTCCCTCGATCTGGGGCTCCACGCAAGATCTCACCCCACGGGGTCAAAATGATCACGAGAACGGTGAGCAAAAATCCCAGAACCACACGGGGGGATCTAGTGAATGACCTGCAGAGAGCTGGGACCAAAGTAACAAAGGCTACATCAGTAACACACTACGCCGCCAGGGACTCAAATCCTGCAGTGCCAAACGTGTCCCCCTGCTTAAGCCAGTACATGTCCAGTCCCGTCTGAATTTTGCTAGAGAGCATTTGGATGATCCAGAAGAGGATTGGGAGAATGTCATATGGTCAGATGAAACCAAAATAGAACTTTTTGGTAAAAACTCAACTTGTCATGTTTGGAGGAGAAAGAACACCATACCTACTGTGAAGCATGGGGGTGAAAACATTATACTTTGGGGCTGTTTTTTTCTGCAAAGGGACCAGGACGACTGATCCATGTAAAGGAAAGAATGAATGGGGCCATGTATCGTGAGATTTTGAGTGAAAACCTCCTTCCATCAGCAAGGGCATTGAAGATGAAACGTGGCTGGGTCTTTCAGCATGACAATGATCCCAAACACACCGCCCGGGCAACGAAGGAGTGGCTTCGTAAGAAGCATTTCAAGGTCCTGGAGTGGCCTAGCAAGTCTCCAGATCTCAACCTCATAGAAAATCTTTGGAGGGAGTTGAAAGTCCGTGTTGCCCAGCGACAGCCCCAAAACATCACTGCTCTAGAGGAGATTTGCATGGAGGAATGGGCCAAAATACCAGCAACAGTGTGTGAAAACCTTGTGAAGACTTACAGAAAACGTTTGACCTCTGTCATTGCCAACAAAGTATTGAGATGAACTTTTATTGACCAAATACTTATTTTACCGAGGAATTTACCAATTAATTCATTAAAAATCCTTCAATGTGATTTTCTGAATTTTTTTTTCTCATTTTGTCTCTCATAGTTGAGGTATACCTATGATGAAAATTGGAGACCTCTCTCATCTTTTAAGAGAGAGAACTTGCACAGTTGGTGGCTGACTAAATACTTTTTTCCCCACTGTAATCTGGCCACAAAATGAGTACCATTACCTGAATAAATTTTCTCTCAGATCCCATACCTTGGAATGATGTCTGTTAGTAGTTTTTTTTTAGCTACTGTTATTGCATCTGGACTTTTACAAGGAAAACTAAACAATATATCTTCCCTTCACGTTTGTTCAGTTCAATGAAGTCCATGCAAATGTTTTGAAATGGGTATGTTGATTATGGAAAATTACCCTTCTCTGGTCTTGACATTGCCCTGGGCATTACTTTGTGCACAAATTATACATTATTGACAAAATTTTGAAGCAAAATTTTCAAACCCATAGGCTGTGATAACTAATATGCAATATCACCATCCCTCCCTTGAACACATGACAAAGTCTATGTGTTCAAGCAGCAGCACAGTGAAATAATTTTTGTGGGAGGATGGGTTTACCCTTTGGTCAGGTATAAATTTGGGAACCTTGATTAAATATAGCGCCTTTATTTAATCACTTATAGACTCCAGCCTGCAGAGATATGTTTTGTTTGCATATTTTTCATCAGGAGATGCCAGCAATATGTCATAAAAGAGAAAGTGGTTTCGATAAAAATGTATAAAATGTGTAAGATTGGCTGACATTGCCTGAAAAAAAATTATAAGAGACTTCCAGTACCCCTGTGGTAGTCTGGTGAATGTGTACTTTTTATTTTCAGATATGAATGTAAACCAGAATTGATGATCTGGGTGTACTGGTATGCCAAAAATGCATTTGGAGTTCTAGTTCATTCAACAATGTGTGTGATCCCGGTACTCAATGAGCACAAAGAATCATCAGATTTGTTAATTCCTGCAGGTCCTGGGCTGCACGGTGGCGCAGTGGTTTAGCACTGTGGCAGCACAGTTTTACCCTCGGCCGGGGGACCGCGGGGATCATGAGATCGTGGGTTCGATCCCAGCCCCCGACCAACAGTGAGCTGTGTGGAGTTTGCATGTTCTCCCCGTGTTGCGCGGGTTTACTCTGGGATTTCTCCGGTTTCCTCCCGCATACCAAAAACATGTAGGTTTAGGGCGCTTGCGCACGCAGCGACCAGCAGCCAGTGGCTTGTCACCAGACTGCAAACCAAGTCTACCTACGGGTACAAATAAGTAACAAAAAAAAAAAAAAAAAAAAAAAAATCTGTGTGGAGTTTGCATGTTCTCCCTGTGTTTGTGTGGGTTTACTCCGGGATTTCTCCGGTTTCCTCCCACATGCCAAAAACATGCAGGTTAGGGAGTTAAGGGGCGCTTGTGCATGCAGCGACCGGCAGCTGGTGGTTTGTCACCAGTCTGCAAAACAAATCTACCTACAGGTACAAAATAAGTAATAAAAAAATTAAAAATAAAAAAAAAAAAAAAAAGGTCCTGCATCATCAGGATGTTTCCCACAGGAATGAGGAGGCTGAGCATGACACTATGACATTTGCTACTTTTAACTCTTTTACAACCTGTTTAACACCTATTTGAGGTTCTAGGATATTGTGTGACTTTGATGCTATCGTGACATATTTTGCTTCCTTTTACAAGACCAACATCTGTTTTATCTTTTTTACTATAATGAATTTAGAATTTGCTTCAAATTGTTCATCCTCTCTTCTGTTAATGTTAAGATCTGTCATGTAAGAGATTTCTGGGTGTCAGTGTGCACAGCCTTTTGTGCTGTGGTTACCCAGTTATGTGACAATGCATATGTTTCTAATTTAGGAGAATATTCTATCTTAAGGTCAGATGTTGGTTTCCTATGGATGGCTATATTCCTCTGCAGAGGTGACAAAATGTCCAACATTTTTCCAATCCATGTATTTGAGTCTAACCAGTGAGATGTGTGGAACCCCCCATTGTTTAAAATGTCTCTTATCCTCAAGACAACGGATGCTTCCACATAACCCCTTGGTGACCAGTACAAGGTTTTTATTGTCATGAACTGAGCCGGTTTCTCCTCCAGGCTTGGTTCCATGACTTTCCTGTGTGTGTCATATTTATTTGTGTATTATGTGTTTGTACTGAGCCGGGGTTCTCCCAGGCTCAGTCTTATGGGTTTTCTGTTTCTTATTTATTTGTGTATGGTGTTGCCTTAGTGTTTCATATTGTCTTCCACGGTTCCTTGTCACTGCTTAGTTTGCCTTTGTCATGCCATGTATTATTTGCAAGTTATTTGTAGTCTGGTCCTGTGTCTGTTTATATTTCTCTGGCTGGCAGTTGCCAGGCAGCTCACTTGGGCCTTAACTGTGTGTGGGCACTGCCTGTCAAGTCTGCCAGTCCGACCACGCCCCCTCTCATAAGTTCCAGCTGGTTCCTTGATTATCACTCCCCGCTCCTCGTTCAGGTGCCTCCACTTAACATGTCATTAGTTTGTGTATTTAATCAGCTCTTTGTTAATCTTGCATTGCTGGATTATTGTTTGTCGCTGCCACGTTACGTCGTGGCTCCCTCTCAACACATCTCGTCATGTTTTCTTGATTGTCTCCTCCACATCTCATCGTGGATTCTTTGATCACGTCTCGTTTGTGTATTTCTACTACCACGTCTCGTTCATGCTCTGTAAGTTTATTCGTGTTGTGGAGGAACAAAATAAGTTCAGGCGAGACGCTACGAGCTGGAAGGTTTAAGAGTTTTATTCCTCCATCATCATGAGACACACTGCAGCGCTGTGCGCTGTGCAATGTGTACTGTGTGTCGTGTGTGTGTGTTCTTCTGAGACATGTAAAGTCAGTTCTTTTATACAGACAAGAGAGAATGCATGGCACATTTTCATATTGATATACATATCAGTCAATACATATCAGTCGTGTGATTAACTGGTGCCGGACTTCCTCTCCTTAATCCAGGGATGCATAATAATAGTCATTGTTGTGATTGTCTCCTAGGGGCTCTCTGTCCGTATGCTCCCCCAAGAATGCTCGGAAGGGGCTGTGACCGCCCCCCCCCCCTCGTCATTTGGGCTCCAGCTCCGGTAGCACTGTCCTGCTGTAGAGGGCATGTCAGTCCGGGGGAGGGGTGGAAAGGGGTGTTGCGTAATGGAACAAGACGGCGATCGGCCGGCTTTAGGGAGCGAGGTGCGGGAAAAGCGCTGTGCAGGAGGAGGGGAAAGGGGTGGGAGTAAGCGAGTGACGGCCCGGGACGTCAAAGGTGTCTGGGCCGTGCAAAAAATGTGTGTCGATCCGCAATGGTGAGGGACTTTCCCATTAAACATGCCGGAAATCAACAGCGGCTGTGAAATAAAACATTTTGTCTGACTCCTCCTGCGGCTCAAGCCAACAAGGATGTGGGGAAAGCGAGCGGCCAAATTCCCCGAAGATGCATAGTGGCTGTGATAAACTGAAGCTGTGTCAGGGACTCGGCAGTTTGGCTTTAGGTGCGGGAAGCAGCCCTAAGCGCCGTGGCTGAGAAACCCATACAAAGTCCTGTGTGCGGGCTGCACATCCGCTCCAGGTGCGCGAGAAGCCCTGAAGGTTCCGAGAGTGGCGATCGGCCATTTTTCTCGGGCATGTGCAGCGGCGGAGGCCGATGTATCAGTCTGTGGAGCCGGTTTGTCCCTGGTGCATGGTGCACGCCTGGAGCAGTGACCACATAGCTGGCAGTTGCGCCGTCCTCGTAATCCTGCGGCGTGCGTGTAGGGCTTCTGTGCATGGGAGGTCCTCTGTCCGGAGTTTAGTCAGAGTTGGGGAGCTCGGTGGAAATCAGTGCAGTCGGCGTCGATGATTGTCCCCATTCAGGCTGCCTCCTTCGTTTGCTTGTGTTGATCATGGTGCGTTTTGGTCCCAGCGCTGCGCTCCCGTGAGGATGAAGAGGTTGCAGGCATTCTCTGGTCCTCTGTGTCCACAGCGCGATGAGAGGGAGCAGACGGTCATTCTCCCTCGTCAGGTCACCAGTGTGGAGGAAAGAAATCAGGCGCGGGTCGCACCATGACGCATTCTGGGGCTTTCTCTGTCGGGGTCCTCTCTGGGGTGTTCACCTCGTGTTCCATTCTTCATCAAGGGTCACCAGTGTGGAGGAACAAAATAAGTTCAAGTGAGACACGGCGAGCTGAAGGTTTCAGAGTTTTATTTCCTCCATCATGAGACACACTGTAGCGCTGTGCTGTGTGTGTGCTCTGTGTGTGTGCTCCTGTGAGTGTGCTACGTGAGGCATGTAAAGTCAGCTCTTTTATACAGACAAAAAAGAATGCATGGAACATTTGCATATTGATATGCATATCAGTCAATCCATATCAATTGCGGGATTAACTGGCGCCGGACTTCCTCTCCTTAATCCGGGGATGTATAACAATAGTCATTGTTCTGATTGTCCCCCTAGGGGCTCTCTGTCCGTATGCAAATTGTTCTGCTTCCAGCCCTAGCTGAGTGTGACGGCTGAATGTCCATGTATATTGTGGAGGGTCACCACAGGGCTCCCCCCAGAACACTCAGCAGGGGGTGTGACCCCCCCCCGTCTTCCCCCGATGACTTTAGGGCTGCTTCGCGCACCTAAAGCCAAACTGCCGAGTCCCTTGCACACAGCTTCAGTTTATCACAGCCGCTACGCATCCTCGGAGAATTTGGCCACTCGCTTTCCACACATCCTCGCTGGATCGAGCTGTGGGAGGAGTCAGATAAAATGTTTTTTTTCACAGCCGCTGTGGATCTCCAACACGTTTAACAGGAAAGTCCCTCACCATCCCAGATCCACACGCAATTTTTGCGAGGCCCAGACACCTTTGACGTCCCTGGCTGGCACTTGCTTACTCTCACCCCTCCCCCTCCTCCTGCACAGAGCTTTTCCCGCACCTCGCTCCCTAAGCCGACCGATCACCATCTGGTTCCATTATGCACGACTGCACACCGGCCCATGTGCCCACGATCCACGGCCGTTCAATGTGCTGGAACTTGGAGCGGAGCACACTGCCTTTTCCACCCCTCCCCCGTCCCCCCACGGACTGACATGCTCTCCGACAGTTCTACCAGAGCTGGAGCCCAAACAACGGGGGGGGGGGGGGTCACAACCCCTGCTGACTGCTCTGGGGGGAGCCCTGTGGTGATCCACCACAATCTACATGGACATTCAGCCATCACTCTCAGCTAGGGCTGGAAGCAGAACAATTTGCATACGGACAGAGAGCCCCTAGGGGGACAATCAGGACAATGACTATTGTTATACATCCCCGGATTAAGGAGAGGAAATCCGGCGCCAGTTAATCACTCAATTGATATGTATTGACTGATACGTATATCAATATGCAAATGTGCCATGCATTCTCTCTTGTCTGTATAAAAGAGCTGACTTTACATGCCTCACGTAGCGCACTCACAGGAGCACACACACACGCACACACAGAGCGCACACACAGCACAGCGCACAGCAATACAGTGTGTCTCATGATGGAGGAAATAAAACTGAAACCTTCAGCTCGCCGTGTCTCACCTGAACTTATATTTTTCCTCCACAGTGTCTGCATTTTATGTATGTCTGCACTTTTTGGGACTTAGATAAGATAAGATAAGATAAGCCTTTATTAGTCCCACAACGGGGAAATTCCAGGATTGCAACAGCACAGGGATAGCAACACTCAGAGCAACAATCAGAAGGCAAGAAAAAAACAAGCAAGCAAGAGCAGCTAATATACATATGTACGTATTACTATAAAATATATATATATATACACACACACACAGACACACAGTGCAGAGCATTGTAGCTGGATGGAATAAATATATGAATATATGAACACACAGTGCAGAGCATTGTAGCTAGATGGAATAAATATGTAAATATATAAACACCCACAGTACGGAGCATTGCAGCTAGGTGGAATAAATATACAAGTATATAAACACACACAGTGCGGAGCAATGTAGCTAGATGGAATAATATGTAGATATATAAATATATAAACACACCCAGTGCTGAGCATTGTAGCTAGATGGAATAAATATGTAAATATATAAACACACACAGTGCAGAGCATTGTTGCTAGATGGAATGAAACAGCATAACCGTCTACTTAGTTATCCTACATGGTATGACTATGTGCCCATACATATTCTCACCCTCCATAGCGACCGGTATGTTCCTAGTTGTATGCCGGAGGGGACCATTGTGTAAGTCTATTGCATCTTTTGCATTCAAAAAACTATTAGTTTGTTACGTCTTTTTGCTATCTCTGCGAGCAGCCCTGCTTAGGTTGTACAGTCTGACAGCCGTTGGTAGGAAGGACCTACGAAACCTCTCGGTTGTGCACCTGGGATGATGTAGTCTGCTGCTAAATGAGCTCCTCAGTGGATCCAGTATGTCCTGCATAGGGTGGAACTCGGACTCCAGCAGAGATGACAGTTTAGCCACCGTCCTTCTCTCTCCTATCTCCTCCATCGGATCAAGGCGCTGCCCCAGGACAGAGCTAGCTTTCTTAATCAGTTTGTTCAGTCTCTTCCTATCGGCTGCAGTAATGCCACTGCCCCAGCAGACCACTCCAAAAGTGATGGCTGATGCCACCACCGTGTCATAGAATGACTTCAGCAGCGCCCCTTGTACACCAAAAGACCTGAGTCTCCTCAGCAGGAACAGCCTGCGCTGTCCCTTCTTGTAGAGTGCATCAGTATTGTGTGACCAGTCTAGTTTATTGTTCAGATGAATACCCAGGTACTTATAGGATGTCACCATCTCGATGTCTGTTCCCTGTATATTTACTGGTACTGTGAGGGGCTGCCCATGCCTGCGGCAGTCCACCACCAGCTCCTTAGTTTTCCTCGCGTTGATCTGGAGGCAGTTCCGATGGCACCAGTCCACGAAGTCCTGGATAAGCCCTCTGTACTCAGCTTCATCTCCATTGGAGATGAGGCCAACGATCGCAGAGTCATCAGAGAACTTCTGTAGATGGCAGTGTGTTGTGTTGTATGAGAAGTCCGCAGTATAAAGAGTGAACAGGAAGGGAGCCAGCACCGTTCCCTGGGGGGCCCCCGTGCTACTGATGATCGTGTCGGACACACAGTCCCGGGTTCTCACAAACTGAGGCCGGTTCGTGAGGTAGTCCAGGATCCATGATGACAGGTGCTGGTCCACCCCTGCGCGCAGCAGCTTGTCCTTCAGGATCATCGGTTGGATGGTGTTGAAAGCACTGGAGAAGTCAAAGAACATGATCCTCACCATATTCCCGGGCTTCTCCAGGTGGGACAGAGAACGGTGAAGGAGGAAGATCACCGCATCCTCCACCCCAATGCCATGCTGGTAGGCGAACTGGAGTGGATCCATCGCTGGTTCCACCAGGGGGCGGAGGTGAGCAAGGAGCAGTCTCTCCAGGGTCTTCATCAAGTGGGACGTCAAGGCCACCGGTCTGTAGCTGTTCAGGTCTTTGGGGTGGGAAGTTTTTGGTACAGGTACCACACAAGATGTTTTCCACAGCTGTGGTACCCTCCCCAGTTTCAGGCTCATGTTGAAGATATACGTCACAATCCCACACAGCTGGTCTGCACAGGACTTGAGGAGCTTTGCGCTGATGCCGTCCGGTCCCGGCGCCTTCCTCGCCTTGATCTTCCTCAGCTCCGTCCTCACCTGGGTCCTGGTCAGGGTCAGGATGGGGGGCTGTGTGTTGGGAGTGGGGGGGTGTTGGTGGAGTGGGGAGTGGGCAGCAGGACTTGATTTCTTTAGAGGCAGCAGTGGTTGTTGTGCAGTCAGGGGGGAGGGCGGTTGGTCAAATCTATTGAAAAACAGATTCAGGTTGTTCGCCCACTCCCTGCCCCCTGTGGCCTGGGGGGAGGTATTCTGGAGCCCCGAGATGGTTTTGAGGTTTCTCCAGACCCCGCTGATGTCGCTCTGTTGCAGCTTGTCCTCCATCTTCTTCCTGAAGCTGTCCTTGCCTTCTCTGATCTTTCTCCTCAGCTCCCTCTGTACGGACTTCAGCATCTCCCTGTTCCCTGACCTGAAGATCCTCTTCTTCTCTCTCAGAAGTGTTTTTATCTCAGGGTTGATCCAGGGTTTGTTGTTTGAGTGACGCCGTATGGTCTTGGTGGGAACGGATTTGTCCACACAGAAGCTGAGGTAGCCCGTGAAGGTGTGAATGAGGCCATCGATGTCCTCACCATGTGGATCGCAGAGCTGCTTCCAGGCGGTGGCTTCAAAACAGCCCTTTAGGGACTTGTTTAATAAATCTGCCTTGGGTGTAATCCTGCACTTGAATCTGTCTCTCTCTGTGCCTCGTTAGAGGTGCGGATTTGCAAAAAATGTTTGTTCATAATTTGGATCAGATCCGTTCAATTGTCTATAGTACATGGTACAATGGTCTTGATTTGGAGATTGCCAATCAGTAGGAACTGTGGATGTAAAATGCTGTGTAGCTCTTCTACACAGGTCTGATATCACTGAACATGGTCCGTCATGACCAGGTCGAGTCAGTACCAGTATTTCAGTTTGGAAGTCTCATAAACTATGTTTACTTCCTCAACATGTGGGTAGCTTCTGACAAAATGTACCACCTTTCAACAATGCTACCGATAATAGGATCCTTTACTTTTCCACATTTTGATAGGCATTCTACTGTTAGTTTAACATTTGCAGATCTGTTACTTTTCATTCTGACTTTGAAAAGCCCTGAATGTCATTACCTGCAATTACTCATCTACATGCACCTGTGTCACACAAATTTAATCGGAGTACCTTGAACTTCCAACATTACTTCTAATAGACACTAAATGGTTAACATTAGATCAAAGTCAAGTAAATGGAAGATGTCTGCTATTTTCTAATAATTTTCTAATAAACTAATTTTCTGCAAATTTTTTGTATATGTGTCGGAGTGAGTCCACTTATCTGTTTTAGTCTTAATCATGCAGTCCAGTTTTGTCGTAGTAGATGTGGGTCATGGGCTCCTCCCCCTCCCAGTGGCCAGTCTTGCCATCATTCAGTTTCCATTGTGGGGGTGTGTTCTCTCCTCGGCCATGGCCCCTCCTCCTCCACTGCTGTCCTCCCCCTCCTCCTTCTGGCTTCCTTAATCAAAAAACAGATTCATTGGGAGCCCGAGGCTCCCATGGGTCAGCCATTACATAAATAATTGCAGGTTTGTCTTTAAATTTTTATTTTCCTTTCATACCTGAAATAGGGCTGCACGGTGGCGCAGTGGTTTAGCACTGTGGCAGCACAGTTTTACCCTCGGCCGGGGGATCGCGGGGATCATGAGATCGTGGGTTCGATCCCAGCCCCTGACCAACAGTGAGCTGTGTGGAGTTTGCATGTTCTCCCCGTGTTGCGCGGATTTACTCCGGGATTTCTCTGGTTTCCTCCCGCACACCAAAAACATGTAGGTTTAGGGCGCTCGCGCACGCAGCGACCAGCAGCCGGTGGCTTGTCACCAGACTGCAAACCAAGTCTACCTACGGGTACAAATAAGTAACAAAAAAAAAAAAAAACCTAGATTCCCAACACCAATCTGTTAATATCATGAAATTTAGTACAATGTCAAACAATGTTTACAAGTGATCCAGACCAGTTGAGAGTTTGTGTAAATAGTTTGCTGTTATTTTAAGCTTAGTGTTATATATTAATTATGGTTATTATTATTATATTATTATTATTATTGTTTGTCATGGTTGATGGCTACACCTTTCAGGTTCCACCGCCACCCAAGGTATAAAAGGCCTACCCGGAAGAGGCACAGTTCTCTTTATGACGAGCACCTCTGTCAGTACAGGAGCGCCTTCGGTTAGTGTGAGTCTGTTTTAATAAAGTTCTGTTCGACTGCATCTTCAGCCTCATTATTGGAGAACTGGTTATGGACATAACATTTGGCGACGAGGATAAAGTTATGGAGAGAGGAGTTTCTAGTATTTGGCCATTTTTGAAGCTCCCAGGCGAGCCGCCAGTTACTTGGGCGAGGTGGTTTGCAGCATTCCAAAATTATTTGGTGGCACTGAACCTCGGCCAATTGGAGAAACTACGTGCACGAGCAATACTGATCCATAATCTCAGCATGGAAGCGTAACGTGTTCTCAGCACATTGGGAGCAAGTGATAGTTTTGAGGACGTGGTTGAGCTAATGGTGCGCTACTTTCGCACTCCTGAGAACGTCATTGTCCGACGGATCCAGTTCCGACAGCGACACCAGCAGCCGGGAGAGTCAGTGCAACAGTACGTTGTGGACCTGCGCCAGCTGGCTGGAGAGTACCAGTTCGGGGCTTTGGAGGAAGAAATGGTCCACAATCAGTTAGCGGAGCACACGCTTTGTTCTGCAGCATGGTCCAGGCTCCTCCCGCACTCTGGTGAACTGATGTTGAATACAGCTGTGGAGATAGCTCAACAGTACAAAGCAGCAGATAAACTATCAAAGGACTCTGGTGAGAGAACAATGTTGAGGCAGTCTTACAATCAGCAGCGCAGGCTGTGGACCTGGGTAGCAATGATAGCGCAAAAGATAAAGAAGACTACGCTACTGCTAATAAAATTAGGTCCGCCCCGGGGTCACCCAGATGTTTGGGCTGCGGGTCCACCAGGCACTGACACAAGATGAGAGAGTGTCCAGCGAGGGGCAAATGCTGCGGCAAGCGTGGACTCCTACATAATTTTGCCAGGGCCTGCAGTTTGAGCGAGGGGAACGGCGACACAAAACAGATTCCACCTCCACGACTCCTACGGTTATTCACACCGTCTCCCCAAGCACAGACAGGCGGATTTATTGTGATGTGATGCTGGACGGCGTGGAAGTGCTGTTGTTGATGGACACGGGTGCAGCAGTGTCTGCGTTGAACAGGCCTACTGTGAGGAGTTTGTTCCTGTATTACTGCGTAAGAGGACTGTCGACGCCGTATTGTGGCTATGGAGGTAATAGACTAGCCATCGTGGGTTCGCTGGAGCTGACAGCGAGGTACAAGTCGGCTCTGGTCTCAAACATCCAGTTCGTGGTGACTATGAGGGGGTCAAATGTGATGGGCTGTGACCTGTTCTACGGACTGGGCTTTACAATCACCAGCGGTACCGGAGAGGAGTGGTCGGGCCGTGGTTTGCGGGACTGACCGGTTCTGTGTGTGGTGGACGATGCGGGATGGGACAAAGATTGGCCTAGTATTCTGGGAGATGGACAGGACCAAAACCACACAGGACTATCGCGGGGCGGTTCCGGTGCCAGGGCCCAAGTTACCCTGGATGTGGAATGGTGGGATACCTACGACGGCGGGTGGAGCTGTGAGAATGGCTCCCTCTGCTTCTGGAGTTCGGCCTGGACATACCGAGAAGCAAGGAGCTGCAATGGTTTTGCCAACGTTTAAGATGAAAGAGAGTGGGGCAGGACCGGCTGGCGCGGTGGACAGATGTTCCATGCAGCAACACTGGAGGCTAAGTTGGGCTTCGCATGGGGTCAGTGGAGTGGTTCGACTCAGAGAGGAAGCCCGATCTAGACGTCGTGGACGTGGAATGTGTAGACCCTCTCCACACACTCGCCGTTGATGAAGAGGGGGGCTGGGTCGGTATTGGTCCTCCTGAAGTTGACAATGATTTCCTTGGTTTTCTTGGTGTTCAGAGTCAGGTTGTTTTCTAAGCACCAAGTTGACAACTTCAGCACCTCCCCCCCATAGGCTGTCTCGTCCCCTCCTAAATCAGAATCAGAATCAGAAAAAGATTTATTGCCAAGTACATTCACAAGTAAATAACTGGTAAATATACGAGGGATTTGACTTGACACTGAGAACGTCATAGGTGACATTTTCAATGACGCGGCAGCCATGAGGTGCCTGTCAGCAGAAAGGGAACAGGAAGCAATGGGGAAGAGGGGGGGTGAACACAATAGGAGAGAGAAAAAAGCATTGTTTGTCAGAATAACGTTCATATATGATCGATATTATGATTACAAGAAAAAAACTCTCAATGCACAATTAGCAGACAATAGAATCCATACAATGACACAAAGAGAGCAGTGAGTGAATGAATCTTCAAGTCAGTATAGTGAGTCAGTGTGTGTGAGTGTGTTGAGTGCAATCAGTGATATCAGTTGGAGGACAACAAAAAGTCTCTTCCCGCAGCAGATGTTATGACTACCGTCTGAGCAGAGCTGCATGTCCTTGGCACGGCAGATGGAATAGTTTGCCAGACAGCTGGCTGTCCTTGAGAGTCAAATGCTGCCCGCCATGTTATGAAAACAATATACTGAAGATAATCTGGAGGACTGAGCGCTGAGGGCATCAAAACAGGTCGAATAGCACTGACTTCAGAGAAAAAACTTTCTATTCTCTTACAGATTCAGTGCTCAAATCCTTCATGGCCAGGTGTTGAAATCAATTCATGGACGGCTCTCAGCGTGATCGTGATGTAATCCATTTTCCTGTACAGTTCTCCATTAGCCGCTGTCAGAGTCCTGCCCAGTTGGTCAATTTGATGGGTGAGCCTCGCCGGGTCCGCTTTTTGATAGGCTCCGTCCATCTTCTTCAATTTGCGGTACACCAGAACAATCCCAGATCCAATCAGTAGAATTCCGATGACCATTGCTCCGAAAAGGTATAAATCTTCAATATCTTTGATAGAGAGATCACACAGGCACAAGAGTTTCCAATTGCTTGTGTCCTTCAAATAACCCGCAGCAGCTGTTCCTGCGGGGCAAATCGGCTCCCCCGGGCCAGATTTTCTCGTTGAAAAAACAGTGTCAACTGCGTTCAAAGCCCAGCTTATTAAATCCATAATTTCGTTCGATAATCAGCAGTAAAGACACGCAGACAAACAATAGCAAGCTGGGATCCAGTCAGTTAGGGAAGGAGAGAGATAAGGAGCCGGAGCTGGGAGGAAAAGCATCTGCTCTCTTTGGAGGGCAGAAGTGAAGTAAAATAAGTCCAACCACCGTGGTGTCGTCAGCAAACTTCACGATGAGGTTGTTGTTGTAGGCCGGACGACAGTCATAGGTGTAGAGACAGTATAGGAGGGGGCCCAGCACACAGCCCTGTGGGGAGCCAGTACTCAGCGTCCATGTGGAGGAGAAGTGGGAGCCAAGTCTCACAGTCTGGGACCAGTTAGTGAGAAAGTTCTTTATCCAAGCACATGTGAGAGGTGGGAGACCAAGAGTGTTCAGTTTGGTAATGAGAATGTCTGGGATGATTGTGTTGAAGGCCGAGCTGTAGTCCACGAAGAGCATTTGGACGTAGCTGTGCTGCTGCTCCAAGTGGGACAGCGCAGAATGGAGGGCTACGGCGATGGCATCTTTGGTGGATCGGTTTTCACGGTATGCAAACTGATAGGAGTCAAGGTCCGAAGGAAGATGGCTCTTAATGTGCTGGAGAAGAAGTCTCTCAAAGCACTTCATAATTACCGGAGTGAGGGCCACAGGACAGTAATCATTTAGGCTGGTGGTGGGAGACTTCTTTGGTACCAGGATGATTATGGCAGATTTCAGACAGGACGGGATGACTGCCTGGGCCAGGGAGAGGTTGAAAATCCTGGTGAAGATGGAGGTGAGCTGGGAGGCACACGCTCTAAGCACCTTACAAGGAACTCCATCTGGGCCGGCAGCCTTCTTGGGGTTCACTGCCAAGAGCACCCGTCTGACGTCATGCTCACTGACAGTGAAAGTGGTGATGCAGGAGCTGGGTGGGGGTGGGGGCAGGGCTGAGGCTGATGAGTGCTGCTGTTGAGTTATTTCAAAGCGAGCAAAGAAGCTATTTAGCTCCTCTGCAAGCGGTGCACTCAGGTTCTCTGATGTTGTAGCACAGCCTCTGTAATTCGTGATGTTTTGAATTCCCTGCCACACCTCCCGCATGTTGTTACTGGACAAGTGGGACTGTATTCTCATCTTGTAATCCGCTTTAGCTTTTTTAACTTCTCTTTTCAGCTCAGTTCGAGTAGACCTATAAAGGTCTCTGTCACCTGATCTGAATTAGCATGATAATGTTTAAAATGTTAATGTGTGCACTACCAGGGCTGCGTCATTGTTGTGTTAACGTGGTATATGCATAAAAGTGGCCGGGTTGAGTGCTCAATTAAAAAAAAAAAGAGAGTGTGGGCTACTTTTATCAGGGGGGTTGCACAGAGCTGACAATAGGTGTGTATTGCCCGAGCCATGTAGATAATATGTTTCACACTCACTCGCTGTGGGATTGCTGTGTGTGTTTAAAAAAAAACAAAAAAAAACAAAAGGCCCAAAGTGTCTGTATTGTTGCATTAACTTGCATGTGTGATGTGTAATTTACCCAAGTTGTGGGGTGAGGGTGTTGGGTGGGGGGCTGGCACAGTGGGGTGTGGATGTACATGTTGTCTGTTCGTGGAGTGTTTTGATAGGCTTTGGATTGTACATATGTTCTGGGATTATTTTTACATGTTATACTAGGAACACGGCAGCTTATTGTGTCCTACAGACTGTTTTATATTTGAGACGGTAGAATAACCCATCTGGCTGTGTGGAGGTGGGGCAGCACTCCACCTGTCCCCCTCTAGTTTTAGTTATTTGTGTGCAAGGATAAGCCCTGTTATTATATTTACTGTTAGTGTGTGATTCGGGTCGAAATTTGGGTGGGCCTAATGGTGTGTGTCCTGGACTTTTCTACGGGGGGTTATATATTAATTATGGTTATTATCATTATATTATTATTATTGTGTGTCATGGGTGACGGCTATGCCTTTCTGGTTCCGCCGCCACCCAAGGTATAAAAGGCCTACCCGGAACAGGCACGGTCTCTTTACAACCAGCACCTCTGTCTGTACAGGAGCACCTTCGGTTAGTGTGAGTCTGTTTAATAAAGTTCCGTTCAACTGCATCTTCAGCCTCATTATTGACGTACTGGTTATGAACATAACACTTAGTTTTCACTAAATAACTATATTTTATTTGTCTGAATCAAGTCTAAGAGTTTGATCCCTATAAACTAAATTTCATACTTTGATTTAGGTTATAATTAAAAAATAATTAAGGATGATTTCAACATTATCATTTCATCTACTTCCAAATCATATCAGATGCAAAAAGATTCTAAACATTGTTTCCCCATTGACATAAGAACACACTGCTCCATTATTCATTAGTTGGATATAATTCTGATTTTTATTGTTCTGACATGTAGTGTGCACTTCGCTTCTGGGTTAGGGTGCAGAGTTGGAAAAATAAGGGAAAAGTAATCTTTATTTTCACACTATAATGTGAATTTTTAGCTAGAGTAATTTTACTGCTTTTTACACATACATTCTATACCCAAATTGTTGAAATGTGTCATAATGCTCTGCAAAGTGGGAGAGTCTCAGCTCAGTGCAATATGGATATGTACGATTTTGGAACCAGATCACGGCACCCATCTGAAATCCAATTTTAGGTGTATTTTATTCCATAGTTGTTTAAAATAATGCAGTTCCAAGACGGTAAAAATGGTTTTACAACTTACATTCAGGCTTATGCTGTGTCTTCACATCAGAAAACCCTCCTGCCACCACTAATTTGATTTTTTTTTCCTCTCACACACACAGGAGAATTTCAGATTTGCTGTTTTTTTTTTTTTTTCTTCTCCTCCTCTCTCAGACTTTTAGTGAATGAAACTGCTGGTCAGTTACTGTGAAATGTGACTTTAGCTGTAGTTTTATGCGTCAGTTATGCAATTTTCAATTTTCTGTGAACATGTGCTGACTACAGATTATTCACGAATGCTGTTTATGCACGCTTGGAGAATTTATGAGCAGTTTGTTGAATCTGGAATGGCTTGTTAGTACTAACACAGCTTCCTGGCAAAGTACGGATGATTTATACAGACTAACACTAAAATGTTCTTGAATGAGATTCAATATTTGAGACACTATCAGAAAAGTAAATGGAAAAACAACAATATAATGTATTTTACTTACATGTGGTCAGTTTGATCATCTTTGTCCCGTCACTTGATGCCCCTTCTTTAAAAAAAAATAAATAAAAAAAAAATCTTTTACTGTAGTCACGGAGGGAGGAGGGGGTCATTAGGTGATGACATGGAGGGGGGTGAACACAGCCAATTCAATTGGGTCTGAAGAGGAACTCACACAGTCGCTGGGGTAGGGAGGTGGCCCACAACCACAGCCACCACCATCGTCTCGGATTAACAGAGAAGCAGACAAACCATTATAGTGTCTTTTTTCTTTTTTCATTTTTCATTTTTTCATGTTTATTATTTTTTTTCCATCTCACCGTTGCAGCATCAGTCAGTCATTCCTAGGTTTTTTCTTCTCTTTTTCCAATCTTCTCCATACATTTCCCCTATATGCTGCACAAAACTTTCACATTCATCAGCTTTTAACTTTCCTCTAAAACCAAACTTCATTCTCTATCTCTGTTCACTCTCAGCATACAAAATTCACTTCACCATACACGCACATCCCCACAACATTTATTTTCCTTCCTATTTTTTCTCCTTTTTCCTTTTTTCAGTAGTGTTTTAAATTACCCCATTTTTTTTATTTTATTTTTATATATTCTCAATCTAGGATTTTCACTACAACACATTCCTTTTTATAATTAAGAATAAATCTACTTATTCTCTCCTCTGCCCAGATAAAAGTTGAACCTCTTCACTCTCCAGTTGAATGGGCAGCCTCACTTCTCCAAAACTTGTTTTTGAACAAGTAGGGGAGGTCTTTGTTCTTTGCCGTGCACGGTCTTAAAGTTTTCCTTTCAGCCAGAGAGATACTAAGGTCCCCAAAATTATTAGAGAAATTTGAAGCTCAATTTGGAGGTAAATTTATGAAAAAATGCAATTCTTATAGTTGACCACAAGATGGAGGCAGTTCCTCCTGCACTCAAGGAGGAGGAGACACAGTGATGTCACTTGAAGGCGTTTCAAAATGGCGTTAACACGCACATGCACACTGAATGCCACGTGGCTGTTTCAGTCACGCGCAGATGTGAATGCGCAACATGGCTGCGAAACCTATTGTCCACAAACCACGCCTTGGTTTTTTCAAAGAAACTGGAGTGCCGTCTCCTTAAATTTAGCTCCTTAAATTTAGCTCTAAACATGCAAGAATAATCTTGCAACTTTAACTTAGTGTTCAATTTAAAGGGGACCTATGGTGGTCGTGAAAACGCATTCAACTTGAAAACATTAGGCAAAGTATTCGTTATTTGGGTAAATAATTGTTGCCAGCCATCTACCACCAGAGATATATGCAAATACGGCCGCCGGCATGGCCACCCAATGAAAACTATGTGCGCCGCCCTGACACATGCGGATGTGACGTCACACAGTTGATACTGAAAAGTCAATACTCAGCATGTACCAGTGACTAGGGTGCTTTTGTCAGTGTTTTTGTTCTATTATGGCTGAATTGTCGGACTCTGAGGAAGAATTCGGGCAACATGGCTACAGGTTTGAGCCAGAAAGGTCTTCTGAGGGTGAAAGTGACAAAGTGGTCCTCACACACAACGGAATTTCGTCCGAAAGGAAACGTCTGCAGTGAGTGACCTGTTCCGAGATTGTGCAACCACTTTTCCGCAACGATCTTCCGACAAGGTGTGCTGGGTTTGGGTATACAAAAGAAATGTTTATCTTTGTTTTTTCGCTTATTATTGAGACATCCAAAGACTTTACATTCCGCCATGTTGCGATATCCATATCGCATTGTATGTTTTTATTGTTACAAGAGCGCCGAGTGTCTGCTGATCTGTATATACTTTTATTTATTTATTTATTTTCTACTCGTTTTAGTTCTGCATCTAATATGAACCCTGAGTTTGAAATACAAGTTTGAATTTGAATTTGAATATCCCGAAAGCCACTGATCAGCCAGGCACTCCAGGCTCAGCCAATATTGATCCAGATCGCGGTATCAACGTTACTACTTCACAGGAAGCGTCCTGGCAGGCCATGTAGCCGCCAGTATGGCTGCGCGCATGTTTTGCTGCCATAGCTGAACCAGCACATCTGCAATGGATTTATATTGCATTGCCTTGAACTTGAACTTGAATTTGAACTAGAAAATGAGACAGGGGCTCAATATAATATCTTTATTTTCACGACTACCACAGGTACGCTTTAATGCTGTTCCTCAAACAATCTCTTCTCAGTAGCTTTATCACGCTTTAAACAATCTCTCAGCTCATCTAAGGAGAAAGCGGGTGAAACAACCCCTCCCCTTTGTGGAAAAACACACACACTCATCTTTGTTCCCCGCACGGCAAAAAGTGCGCTGGTTTAGTTAAATCGCCTAAATATATATACTACGGGAAAAAAGAGTTGGTAGATATTTACAGCCCCACCATTTTTTCTTAACCCACATTTATCCCCTCAAGATTCACAGAATCAGCTTGCGCCATATGGACAATATATACAGAGGTTGTTGTGTATTTTGAGTGTGTCTCTCCTTGTCACACTGAATTTGCATATACTCTTTTTCTCTTAGCTTAACTTTATGAAGAGGAATACTTTCATTGGGCCATGTCTGGTCACCAGTACAAGAAGTATTGTATCATAAAGCTCAGTCCTATACTGATTTTAACAAGCTATCTTTATTATTATGGACAGTCGCTCACTAGTGATGTATTTTAAGATTTCATGCTGTACCATAAATTATTACAATCATTAATACTTTTACTCACTTAGTGATGTTATTTAAGGTCTTGTATTAGAATTAATCCTTTTACTCACTCATGGATTAAATTTGAGAGTTTTGTAATTATTTCTACATTACTCACTCATTGATTAAGTTTGAGAGTCTTATAATGTATTAGAGGACCTATTTATGCTCACTATGGATGTAAAAAAGTTCTTGCATTGCAAATCTTCCTTATTTCTAAAAAGCGGCTCTTTGATCTGTCGCTAGCATGTGAATGCA
The DNA here is from genome assembly GCA_020510985.1 of Pholidichthys leucotaenia. Lineage (NCBI taxonomy): Eukaryota > Metazoa > Chordata > Actinopteri > Cichliformes > Pholidichthyidae > Pholidichthys > Pholidichthys leucotaenia. The sequence continues at coordinate 80,751,713 of CM035844.1, read as the reverse complement.
TGCATGCTTAAGACTCCCTACATGTTCATACAATCATAAAAAATAGCCACAAAATATAATGTTATCTTTATATTAAATTTTTTCCAACAGAATTTAAAAACAGGACCAAAGACTTACTTTGACTGAATGTCGCAGACAATCCTACAGAGATTTTAGAAAAGGTTCTGCTCACCTTCTGATCAGTGGGCCTTGATTGTCTGCAACATGCGGACAAAGGCTTTGTCTCTTTTATCTTCTTTTTTTCCAAAAGTAGTTGGTAAACTGCCCGCATTCTCCGCCACCACTGTAAAAATTAATTTTCTGAACAGTGAGCAGAATCTTTTCAGTTAACCAACCAATAATCACAGAAGAAATATTACTTCTCAGCTTACCTTTATTGAAACAGGCAAAGAGTCACATAGCCATGGATCCTTCCAGCCCCCTCTGCTGGAAAAAAAGACCCCGAGCACAGGAAGTCACAGCTATATAAAGGCTCGCCATTAGTGGGCGTGGCTTTCCCACAATACATGTCCATTGTTTCAAACTGTCCACTTGGCATCCAGATGGCTCCCCTCTTGTTCCTGCCTTTATGACTTTATGACTTCCTCTCAGCGTCCATGTTTTCTCTTCAGTCTTACACATGCCCATATATGGAAACAAGAACACTTTCCTGTGAAGCCATTGTGTGTATGTGTGTGTGTGTGTGTGTGTGTGTGTGTGTGTGTGTAGAGCTAAAGCACTTTTTGGATGTGTGTGTGTGTGTGTGTGTGTGTGAATCTAAGAGACATGTTTATGCAAGCACTGTGTAATATCTAATTAACTAATCTTCACTATTTATTTATTATAACAAGCATAACACCAATCTCTGTGAGACCGTTGGTATCCATATAATCTGTTCTTCTATCATGCCAAATAAAGTCACAGCCAGAGAGAAGCTTCTGCCACATGCCCTCGGTTCTCGCCAGTGTCTCGGCACCAACGATCGCTGTCATATCAGGCCCAGATGAATTAAGACAAACTTTTTGGGGGCGTTAAATCCTGGCACATTTAGCAGCAGACTAACAACCGCAAACCTTAGTAAATCACCTTGTACCAGTCATTCAAATACTCCCCTTCCTCAAATTTCCGTGTTGACATGACAACTCCCACAAATACATATGCAATGAGGCCAGTCGCAAAATGAACATAGTCTAGTCAAATTTTGCCCTGCACCCTTTAGTGGATCTCAACAGTAGTTTTTTAATGCCAAAATGGGGTTTTGCGATGGCACAGCATGTTAATAAATCTGCCCCTACATGTCTGTTCTTTATTCTTCTTCTCTATCCCCTCACCCCCCAGCCAGTCGCAGCAGATGACTGTCCCTCCCTGAGCCTGGTTCTGCTGGAGGTTTATTCCTGCAAAAAGGGAGTTTTTCCTCTTCATCATCACCAAATACTTGCTCACAGGTGATCGCCTGATTGCTGGGGTCTTTCTGCAATTGTGGGGTTTTCCCCTACAGTTTGAAAGTGCTATGAGATGACTGTTGTTGTGAAATGGTGCTATATAAATAAAGTTGAATTGAATTTGGATTTCTCAGAACACTGCCAGATGCTGGTATCTGGCTATGCATCACGTTTGCAGCAGGTCATAACAGCAAAGGGTGCTCTACTAAGCAGTAAAGATGCTTGTCATGAAGGGAAACTGCAGTAGTTATTAAAAGTGGCATTTTGTGTTGAATTGGGAGAAACCACTTGTAATATTAGTTCCATCCATCCATCCATCTTCTACCGCTTTTCCGGAGGTCCGGGTCGCAGAGGCAGCAGTTCAAGCAGAGAAGCCCAGACTTCCCTCTCCCCAGCCACCTGCTCCAGCTCTTCAGAGAGGATACCAAGGCGTTCCCAGACCAGCTGGGAGACATAGTCTCTCCACTGAGTCCTGGGTCTGCCCCGGGGTCTCCTCTCAGTGGGACATGCCCGAAATACCTCAAGTGGGAGGCGTCCAGGAGGCATCCTAATCAGATGCCCATACCACCTCAACTGACTCCTTTCAATGTGGAGGAGCAGCGGTTCTACTCTGAGCCTCTCCCGGATGACTGAGCTCCTCACCCTATCTCTGAGGGTGAGTCCAGCAATCCTACGGAGAAAGCTCATTTCAGCCGCTTGTATCCGCGATCTCGTTCTTTCGGTCATTACCCAAAGCTCGTGACCATAGGTGAGAGTAGGAACGTAGATTGACTGGTAAATCGACAGCTTTGCCTTAGAACTAAGCTCCCTCTCCACCACAACAGACTGGTACAACGTCCGTATCACTGCAGATGCTGCTCCAATCCGTCTGTCAATCTCTCGCTCCATTTTCCCCTCACTCGTGAATAAGACCCCAAGATACTTAAACTTCTCCACTTGGGGCAGGAGCCTGTTCCCAACCCAGAGAGAACAATCCACCTTTTTCCGGCTGAGGACCATGGATTCGGACTTGGAGGTGCTGATTCTCATCTCAGCCGCTTCACACTCAGCGGCAAACCGTCCTAGCAAGAGCTGTAGGTCATTGCTGGATGAAGCCAACAGGACAACATCATCTGCAAACAATAGAGATGAGATCCTGTGTTCACCAAGCATGACACCCTCCATTCCCTGGCTGCGCCTAGAAATCCTGTCAATAAAAATTATGAACAGGATCGGTGACAAAGGGCAGCCCTGGTGGAGTCCAACTCTCACTGGGAATGAGTCTGACCGAGTGTTGGCAATATGAACCAAACTCTCACAACGGTCATACAGAGACCGAATAGCTCGTAACAACAAGCCCGATACCCCATACTCCCGAAGCACCCCCCACAAAAAACCACGAGGTACGCGGTCAAATGCCTTCTCCAAGTCCACAAAACACATGTAAACTGGTTGCGCAAACTCCCACGAACCCTTGAGAATTCTCGAGAGGGTAAAGAGCTGGTCTGCTGTGCCACGGCCAGGACGAAAACCACATTGCTCCTCCTGAATCCGAGGTTCGACCAACGGCCGGACTCTCCTCTCCAGTACCTTGGCACAGACCTTCCCAGGGAGGCTGAGGAGTGTGATCCCTCTAAAGTTGGAGCACACCCTCCGGTCTCCTTTTTTGAAGAGAGGAACCACCACCCCGGTTTGCCATGCCAAAGGCACTGCCCCCGACCTCCACGCAATGTTGCAGAGGTGTGTCAACCATGACAGCCCTACAACATCCAAGGCCTTGAGGTGCTCAGGGCAAATCTCGTCCACCCCCGGGGCCCGGCCACCAAGGAGATTTTTAACCACCTTGGCAACCTCAGCCCCTGTGATAGGCGAGTCATCCCCTTTGTCCACAAACCCTGCTTCCTCTGTGGAAGGCATATCAGTGGGATTGAGGAGATCCTTAAAGTATTCCTTCCGCCGCCCAACGATATCCCCAGTCGAAGTCAACAGCGCCCCATCTGCACCATACACAGTGTGGACAAGGAACTGCTTTCCCCTCATGAGCCGCCGGACAGTTTGCCAGAATCTCTTCGTGGCCGACTAAAAGTCTTGTTCCATGGCCTCACCGAACTCCTCCCATACCCGAGTTTTTGCTTCAGCAACCACCCGAGTTGCACTCCGCTTGGCCTGCCGGTACACCTCAGCTGCTTCAGGAGTCCCACAAGCCAACCAAGCTTGATAGGACTCCTTCTTCAGCTTAACGGCCCCCCTCACCACCGGTGTCCACCACTTGGTTCGGGGGTTGCCACCACGAGATGCACCGACCACCTTGCGGCCGCAGCTCTGGGCCACTGCTTCAACAATGGAGGTGGAGAACATGGCCCATTCAGACTCCATGTCTCCAGACTCCCTTGGAATGTGGTTGAAGTTCTTCCGGAGGTGGGAGTTGAAGACCTCCCGGACAGGGGCCTCAGCCAGACGTTCCCAGCACACCCTCACTATACGTTTGGGTCTACCAGGTCTGAGTGGCTTCCTCCCCTGCCATCGGATCCAACTCACCACCAGGTGGTGATCATTTGACAGCTCTGCACCTCTCTTTACCCGAGTGTCCAAGACATACGGTTGCAGGTCTGATGACACGATAACAAAATCGATCATCGACCTGCAACCTAGGGTGTCCTGGTGCCAGGTGCACATATGGACACCCTTATGCTTGAACATGGTGTTCGTTATGGACAAACTGTCGTTAGCACAGAAGTCCAATAACTGAACACCACTCGGGTTCAGATCGGGCAGGCCGTTCCTCCCGATTACCCCCTTCCAGGTTTCACTGTCATTGCCCACGTGTGCATTGAAGTTCCCCAGTAGGACAATGGCGTCTCCAAGAGGAGCACCTTCCAGCACCCCGGTCACAGACTCCAAAAAGGGTGGATACTCTGAAACATCATTTGGTCCATAGGCACAAATGATGGTCAGGACCCTTTTCCCAACCCGAAGGTACAGGGAAGCAACCCTTTCATCCACCGGGGAAAACTCCAATATAGAGGCAGCAAGGTGGGGCGATACAAGAATACCCACCCCTGCTCGTCGCCTCTCGCCCGGGGCAACTCCAGAAAAGGCCAAGCTACAGCCCCTCTCCAGGAGACTGGTTCCGGAACCGGAGCTGTGTGTTGAGGTGAGGCCGACTATATCTAGCCGGTATCTCTCAACCTCGTACACCAGCTCAGGCTCCTTCCCCACCAGAGAGGTGACATTCCACATACCAAAAGCCAGTTTAGAAAGCTTGGGATCAGTCCGCCAAGGTCTCCGCCTTTGACCGCCACCTAATCCACATAGCACTGGACCCCCATAATCCCTCCTGCAGGTGGTGAGCCCACTGGATGGTGGACCCATGTAACTCCTTCGGGCTGAGCCCGGCCGGGTCCCATGGGTGGAAACCCGACCACCAGACGCTAGCCAACGAGCCCATCCCCCAGGCCTGGCTCCAGGGTGGGGCCCCAGTAACCCCATACCGAGCGAGGTACACTGAATCCTTGATATAGAATTTATCATGAGAGTCTGTTGGATCGCTCTTAGTCTGGCCCTTCACCCAGGACCAGTTTGTCTTGGGTGACCCTACCAGAGGCAAATTGCCCCGGACAACATAGCTCCTGGGATCACTGGGGCACGCAAACCCCCCCCCACCACCACCACCACGATAAGGTGACGATCCATGAGGGGGTAATATTAGTTGTGTTGAGCTATTTAAATTGTTGTTGTTTGATTTGTTTATTGCAGACAGCTGCTAGTTTGTACATTTTGCCAATAAACCTAATTTGCAGTGGGGGTTGAATAATTTTGATTGCAGCTGTAGGTGTGAAAGCACCCTAAAATGTGGTCCTGCAACAGGATTGAGAACAGTCAGGTCAATACATGTGACTTTTCATTTTTTGCGCATGCTTAGTCATATACCTCTGTTGTTGATACCTGCTAATACAACTCTGTGGTGCCATCTGGCTTCCTTCCTTCTTCAGGACCTCATCACATGTGGCTAACTAACTGCTGACAAAATGTTCATTTTACCAATAATAAGTGTTACTTTGTTATAGCTTATAATTTAATGTTAAGTACAATATTATTTAAAGGATTACAACGATTTTAAAGCAATTTCTGATGTAGTGTTTCCCCTGTATTTTATGTATGAAGCATTAACATTGCATTATCTTTCAAATCATTTCTGTCCACACCTTTATTTTCTTCATATTCTGCATAAACGTGTATCCATTTCCATCCCCTGTAGATGTTTTCTCAAACAGTGAGCTGCTTCTATCTCTGATATCAGTGATGAAGGAGTGCAGCATAAAATAGAAACTTTGCAAAAGCTTTCGGGGTCTTAGACAATGGGGAGGAGCAGTTTGGGCTTTTGGACCTCAGAGGTCTGATGTGAACAGTTAAACTTCTGATCAGTTTTAAAATGGGAATATTTCACAGCCCTGAAGAGGCAGAATTATTTGGTAATTAATGAGAAGAGATCAGGGGAAATTCATGAAAGGTAATAAAACCCACTTTTAAACTCCAGTTCACCGTGCCTTATTCCACCATCGTCACACTGGTGACCCGACGACGAACAAACGCAGCACCCGGCGGTGACTCCAACGACAAGCGAACGCAGCAACGACAAGCGAACGCAGCAGCGACAAGCGAACGCAGCAGCCTGATGCAAATGGACTGCCCTCCCTTCTGCTACAGGGAGACCGCGACGCAGAGCCACCACCAGGCGAACTCTCCGGAGCTCATCCACGACCGGGAATGCTGCAGAAAGCGTCATGGTGCGACCCTCGCCTGAGATCGGGACATCCACGCTGAGACCGGCCGAGGGACACAGAATGCCTACTCCCTCTCACCGCTCCTCTGCATCGACACGAGCGCGCACGCTCCTCGTCATTTCTCCACGACGGCGACCTCCAGGGCCGACGGAGAACGCAGCGCGTGGACTTAAACACACCATGACCCGGCACGAGAGAACGACGCAACAGCTACAACAGGGATGACCATCGGCGCCGACGACGCTGATCTCCAGCAAGCTCCCTGACCCTGACTCGACTCTACAGCGGTCCTGCCATGCACCGAACCCCGCACACACACCGGGGGGTTACGAGGACAGTGCACCACGAACAGGACAATACCGGCTCCACACAGACCGCCATCGTCCTCCGCCGCTGCACACGGAACCTTCAGGGCTGCTCACACACCTGAAGCGCACACGCAGCTCGCTCACAGGATTTTGTAATGGTCTCAGCCACGGCGCACAAGGAAATTCAGCCGCCTGCTGTCCCCGAGGGCTTTAGGGCTGCGCGCGCACCTGAAGTCAACACGCCAAGTCCCACACTGCTGCAGCTCCTTTTTTTCTTCATGGCCGCGAGAGGAGTCAGAGACAAACTTCCCTTCTCACAGCCTGTGGATCTCCGCCACGTTCAGCGGGACAGCCCCTCAACATCGCGGATCCACAGGCAATTTTTGCACGGCCCAGACAACTTCGCCGTCCCGGGCCGACACTTGCTACCCCCACCCTCCTCCCTCCCTCTCCTCCGGCACGGAACTTTCACCGCAGCTTGCTCCCAAAGCCGGACTATCGAGGCCTCAGTTTCCTGCTGAGTCCTCTGGGGGGGAGTAGTGTGGGTAACCCCCACAACATACTGGGACAAGCAGAGCGCTCAGCTGGAGCAATTAGCAGAACAATGAGATGTGTATTGATATCAATAGGCAGCCTCTCTTTGTCTAGCTCCTTTCCGCCAGTATCCTGCTGTTAGGTATGACTCAAATGCAAATGTTCATGCTTCCTGCTCTGTACTGTGATGCAAATGTGCCTTTCATGTATTGTCTGTAACTGGGTATATAAGCTGACTGAAATTCACATGCTCTCTCTCTCTGACTACTGCTTCTGACTACACGCATTGCCTTTTGTCACGAGAGCCTGAGGGCTCGCTCTGGCACGCCTGCACGGCGCTGGAGTGAGTTCTGTGATGGCGGATAATAAACACCCTTAAAAACTCTCAGTTCGCTGCTTATTATTTTATACCTCCACAAGCGCAGCGTAAAAACTGTGCATTTTCTGCTATCCAGTTCTTCCTCTGGTGCCCTCCAGATATTACCTTGGCCCCCCTGAGTCTACCGCTGTAAGGCATAATAACTCAGACACTACTAAACTAAGAAACTTAAACCCTTGCAAAGATCATAACAGGTCTGTGTTACAAACATGACTCAGTATTCAAAGACTGGTTTTTGCTTTAGAGCTCTTTCAATCTGTGTAATTTTTTTTTATTTCACATCTCAGTTAGGCCCATTCAGAAATGTTAGAAGATACTGTGGACTTATTAGCTTACATATTCACAGTAATCATCTCTATTACTGTGCTCTTGAGGCTGTATGTCAAAATTACAAAAAAGAAATGAAATTAGTGAGCTGAATGAAGAAACCTGAGCAGAAAGATGATCAAAAACTTGAAGTGAGGTGGGGTTATGCCCCACCCACTCTGTGTCCTGGCAGTGCTCTGGGGGGGGGGGGGGGGGCGGGGGGGGGGGACTTCTGTGTCCACATGTGTGTAGGGGTGTGTGTGTGTGTAGGGGTGTGGGCTTGTACATTTGTGAAGGCGTGCCGTTGTGTCCAGGAAAAAAAGGAGCTGAGGTATGGACAAACCCCAGGACCTGGGGTGGGTTTGCATGCTTGACCCCTGGGGTTGGGGTGGGAGGTCACTGGCCAGTGGTGCTGGTGGTGTGCTGAGGTATGACGATGGCAGACCCTGGGTTGGAGTTGGGAACTTGCTGTTTGCAGCAGTGGGGAGTCCATTCACCCCCCCAAATCCATTTTAACTACGTTTTGGTAGTTCATACACATGCATTCAGTTACATAACTTGTGCTCACTCATCACGATTCACACATTGGGGGGGGGGGGTCTTCCTTCACAACTGCTGACCTCCTTCTGCCAAGGGTTTGGGGACTGGTTTGGTGGCCTGGGATATGGTGTTGGTGTCATTCCCGGGGCACTACAGGTCTACTGGACAGCGCCTTGGGATAAGTCTGCGGGGTTGTATGAATGGATGGGTTGAGGAGTAGAACACGGATTTGTGTGTGCATGTGTGAGTGAGAGTGTAAGTGAGAGCATGAGTAAGAATGTGTGAGTGAGTGTGTGTGCTTGTCAATGGGTGCTGGACTGAGAGGAGTGATACTGGATTGGCCTCCTTCGATTGTCCCTCTGGGGGCAGATGCCTGGCTTTCCTGAGGCTTGCTGACCTCGGGCATTTGTGCCCTGTGGGGGTTGGCGGTGCTGCCTTGCCTGCTCGGGGTTCCTGGGGGGATAGCTGCTGCAACCGGCCCCCCTCTTCGTATGTTTTCTGACAAACCATTCACATGCACACACTTATTTTGTGTGCGCTCTCATATATATGCACACAGACACATACGCACAAATGTCTCTCCTTTAACAGGTGTGGATACCAGACTCATGTTGAGACATCTTCAGTGGAAGAAGCAGTTTGTCTTCTGTTTGTTTTAGTTGTTGGTTTGTTTGTCTTTTTGTCTGTTCCCCTACCTTTTCTTTCCACCTCCACACACTTCCTTTCCCTATTCCCCATCCTGTCGGGTCCTCCATGGGTATAATAATTTAAATAAAGTATTAAAAGTTAATACAGGAGGAGTTTACAAGAATATACAGTACATAGTTAGGTACTGTATAAAGCTCCTTTTGGCAAAGTAAATCTGTTTTGGCACAATAAGGGTAACAGATCTCTGTTCTGCTTACCTAGCTGCCTCACAGGACAAGGGGGAAAAAAGTACAGTCTGCTCATCCCCTTCTTGTACACAGCATTGGTATTGGATTTCCAGTCCAGTCCATTGCTAATCATGACACCCAGATATGTGTAGTCCTCTACTACCTCCACATCCTCCCCCATAATCCGTAATGTCTGTGAGGGTGTCCTCTTCTTCCTGAAGTTAATCACCATCTCTCTGGTCTTGCTGACGTTCACCCTCAGGTGATTCTGCTCGGTCCACTCCACAAATCTGTCTACCATTGCTCTGTACTCCCCCTCATCTCCCCTCTTATACACCCCACAACAGCTGAGTCATAAGAGAATTTCTGCAGGTGGCATGATTCGGTGTTGTACTGAAAATCAGTGGTGTATAAGGTGAAGAGAAAAGGAAAAAGTACAGTCTGCTGTGGAGCTCCCGTATCACTAACCACCACATCAGACATGACACTGCCCAGCCAAACAAACTGTGGCCTGCCTGTCAGGTAGTCGGTAATCCAGGAGATCACAGAGCTGTTAACCCCCATCAGCCGCAGCTTCTCACCCAGCAGCAGTGACTGAATGGTGTTAAATGCACTGGAGAAATCAAAGAATGTGATTCTCATAGTGTCTCCTTCTCCATCCAGGTGCAAATGGGCTTGTTGCAGCAGGTAGATGACTGTGTCTTCAACTCCTAAATGGGGCTGATATTGACATGTTGACACGAAAATCCAAGAGCAGACAACAGACTCAATTAGAATCACAATGAGTGAATGTGTGTGAATGTGTGTGTGCAGAGCAAGAGAGGTCTGGCAACCCTGCAGAGAGAGAGGGGAGAAGAGAATATTAGTTTCTCTGCAACAATAGACTGAATTGGCAGAATAATTAATAATCTTACAGAGCAAGGGAAGTAGCAGAAACACAAAGAAGCAGTTCTGTCCTTTTCCGGGTTACCAGGGTCCCGCTGAGGTGAAGAAGTGCCTGTGCTGATAATGACAGTGCTGGGTGCAGGTGAAAAACTCTGCTGAAGGGAGAAGAGGAGAGGGTCAGTCCAGGGAGGCAGAGGCACTTACTGAGCTGGAGAGAGGGAGGGGTCTCCGGCTCACGGGCTGAGATCCGGTCCACCACCTGGAGCTGGGGAAGGTCCGCCTATAGGTTGGTCCACCTGTGCATAGGGAAGAGGCACAGGAGAAGGCAGGAGGAGAAGAAAATTAAATCCAATAAAGGTGGTTTACAGTTGAGTTGGGGAAATGAAACTCCCAGATGATGAGGTGCAAAAAACTTGGTTGAAAGGGAGGCGAAACTCCCTGCTGAAGGAAGAGTAAACTCATGTCGTGGAGTTCTTTCATCCTGTTGGAGCATAGACGTCTCCGTGCAGAAGTGCAGGGATCCACTCCTAATAAAGGCAGCCTAATTAGTAGGAGCAGGTGTGGATGCAACCGCAGCTGTGGAAGATAATTAGTGAACAGGAAAACACACAGCACAGATCACCACAGTACCCCCCCACCACCACGGGATGCCTCCCGGCGGCCAACTCAACCTGCCCGGGTGAGTCCGATGAAAATCTCTGATGAGCTGCCGATCAGTGATGAATGAGGACCGAACCCATGATCTCTCCTCCGGACCATACCCGGCCCAATCTACCAGGTACTGGAGACCTCCCCCCCTGCGTTGCACGTCCATAGGTGGAGGACACAGAGGAAAATGGCTTTACCTGGGAAACATGAAAGGTAGGACAGATATGAAGGGTAGGGGGAAGAAACAGGTGGACAGCAACTGGATTGACTATGTGGGAGACGGGGTAAGGGCCAATGAAGTGCAGGGAAAGCTTCTTAGATTCAGTTTTCAAGTTAATGTTTTTGGTAGAAAGCCATACATTTTGTCCAACCCGATAGGGCAGAGCCGGAGTCCTCCGATGGTTGGCGATCTCAGAGTTGCTGCCCGCAGTGCGTTGAAGAGCAGCCCTGGTAGTCCTCAAAATCTGGCCACATCATTTGATGTGAGCCTGCACCGATGGAACAGCGATCTCCACCTCCTCCTCCAGGAACAGGGGAGGGTTGTAAGCCAAAGACACCTCGAAGGGGGAGAGGCCCGTTTCCGCTGAAATGGCGGAGTTGCGAGTACTCGATCCAAGGTAAGTACGAACTCCATGATGCAGGATTGGAGGCAGTGACACACCTCAGGGCCCCCTCCAGTTCTTGATTAGCATGCTCACACTGGCCGTTACTCTGAAGATGATATCCTGAAGATAAGCTGACCATTGCCCCAAATGGTCTTGCAAAAAGACAGCCAAACCTGGCATACAAACTGATGACCCCGGTCCGAAACAATGACCACAGGGATCCGATGTAGATGTACCATGTGCAGTACAAACAGGTCGGCAGTCTGCTTGGCAGATGGGAGGTTGTGAAGGGGAATGAAATGATCTGCTTTAGAAAACCTGTCCACGATAGTGAGAATCACAGTATGTCCCGCGGAGGGGGGGAGCCCGGTCACGAAATCCACAGCGACGTGAGACCAAGGTCTGCTGGGGAATGGGAAGAGGATGCAGCAGTCCCAAGGGGGAAGAGGAGGATGATTTCCCAGTGGCACACTGGGGGCAGGATCAAATGAACTCACGGACGTCCTTTCTCATAGACGGCCACCAGAAGGTCCTCTGCAGCTGGGACAAGGTGCAAGCCATCCCAGGGTGACACATGGCCTTACAGGAGTGTAACCAATCAATGACCTCACCACGAACTGAGAAAGGGACGTAAATCCGCCCCACTGGACCCCCACCCGGGTTGGGCTCTGCCTCCTGCACTCTCCTTGATCTCCCAGGAGACCATGCCGACAATACACAAGGGGGACACAATAGGGTGCGGTTCAGGCACGGCCATGTCCGGGGAGAACTGCCTAGACAGCGTGTCAGGTTTGGTGTTTTTGGACCCCGGGCGATAGGTGATAGTAAAATTGAACCTGCCGAAGAACAGGGGCCAGTGGGCTTGTCTAGAGTTCAGCCATTTAGCCGTTCTGAGGTACTCCAAGTTCTGATGGTCAGCCCAAACGACGAACGGCAGCGAAGCTTCCTCCAGCCAGTGGCACCACTCCTCCAAGGCCAGCTTGACTGCAGGTAACTCCCGATCCCCCACATCATTATTCCTCTCGGCCGGTGACAGGAGTTGGGAGAAGAAGGCGCAAGGATGGGCCTTGTTGTCGGAGGGTGAACGCTGAGACAGGACTGCCCATACCCCAGAGTCCAGGGCATCCACCTCCACCGGAAACTGTAGAGATGGGTCCACCTGGGCGAAAAGGAACTTTAGTGGAGGTGAGACGGGTGAGCGGCAGAGCAACCACACTGTAGTTGTGGATAAATCGGCCAATAAAAATTAGCGAATCCCAAAAACTGTTGCAGCTGCCTGCGGGAAGAAGGGACCGGCCACTCCACTACTGCCTTTACCTTATCCGGGTCCGCTTGGATCTCTTTGTGGGTAATGACGGACCCCAGAAAGGTGGTGGAAGATGTATGGAACTCACATTTCTCTGCCTTGACGTAGAGTTCATTCTCCAGTAGCTGCTGAAGGACCCTTCTCATGTGCACCCTATGCTCCTCTAAAGAACGAGAAAAGATGACAATGTCAGCCAGGTACACGAATACAAACAAACCCAAAAAGTCCCTCAGCATGTCATTGATGAGCCGCTGGACACTGCCGGCGTGTTGGTCAACCCAAACGGCATCACCAAATATTTGAAATGGCCACTAGGAGTGCAAAACCCTGTCTTCCACTCATGCCCCTCTTTAATCCGGACAGGTGGTAGGCATTGCATAGGTCCAGTTTATTGAAGACAGTGGCCCCCTGAAGTGAATCAAAAGCAGAGTTGATGAGAGGCAGAGTGTATTTATCTTTCACTGTGATGTTATTAAGCTCCCTAAAATCAATGCAGGGTCAAAGGGAGCCATCCTTTTTACCCACAAAAACCCCCCAGCCCCCACCGCCGATGAAGAAGGCCTGATAATGTCTGAGCTTAAGGACTCCTTAATATATTTGTCCATCGCCTCCCGCTCCGAGGCAGAGAGACTATAAAGCCAGCTTGATGGCAATGAAGCTCCCGGCAGGAGGTTAATGGTGCAGTCATTAGGGCGGTGGAGGGGGGGGTAGAGAGAGTGCCTTCACTTTACTGAATATCGGACCCAAGTCATTGGTACTTCCGGCGCCACACGAATAGGCTGCCTTTTTGCAACAGCGGATCAATTTCTTCCTATTTCTGTTTACTATCTGGCTTCTCTTGCTAATCTTTCTGATCCGGCGACACCTTATACATCGGACGGACACATGGATCGCCCAAATGTCTCCTGAGCCGGCAGACGGAGCCACTGTTTTTAGCAGGATACGTTACAGCAGAGACCAGCTGTTAGCACTTAACCGGACCAAGATGCTAGCGCAAGACTTCGGCATACCGGGTGAAATAAGACAGAAACGACGTGGATGCCGTGCTAGAGCAAGACGGCGGGCGAGAAATATAAGGTACAGACCCGTCCTTCCATCCGTTATTATGGGGAATGTACGATCGCTCCTCAACAAGACAGATGAGCTAGCGGCTATGACCCGCTACCAGACGTCTCCAGAGAAATTAGCTTGATGATGTTTACTGAGACGTGGCTAACAGAACTAGCAACAGATGCTAACATCGAACTGGAGGGTTCGTGGAGGGTTTCCACGCAATACGGGCAGACCGGACACCAGACAGTGGGAAGGCAAGGGGCGGAGGAGTGATAATGTACACTACCGTTCAAAAGTTTGGGGTCACCCAGACAATTATTTTGTGTTTTCCATGAAAAGTCACACTTATTTACCACCATGAGTTGTAAAATGAATAGAAAATATAGTCAAGACATTGACAAGGTTAGAAATAATGATTTGTATTTGAAATAATAATTTTTTCCTTCAAACTTTGCTGTCGTCAAAGAATCCTCCATTTGCAGCAATTACAGCATTGCAGACCTAACATGATTGCACAAGGGTTTTCTAATCATCCATTAGCCTTCTGACGCAATGAGCAAACACATTGTACCATTAGAACACTGGAGTGATAGTTGCTGGAAATGGGCCTCTATACACCTATGTAGATATTGCAACAAAAACCAGACATTTGCAGCTATAATAGTCATTTACCACATTAGCAATGTATAGAGTGTATTTCTGATTAGTTTAAAGTTATCTTTATTGAAAAAAAGTGCTTTTCTTTCAAAAATAAGGAAATTTCTAAGTGACCCCAAACTTTTGAACGGTAGTGTATGTCAATAACAGCTGGTGCAGACCAGGACATATCACGGTTAAACAACATCACTGCAGCAAAGACATTGAATTGCTAGCTGTTAGCATGCAGCCTACCTATCTCCCGAGGGAATACTCACACGTGATCTGCATTGTTATTTATGCAAATCCAATGGCGGACACTGGGACAGCGCGTGACGCCATTCATTCAGTAACTGGCAGGCTGCTGACAGAACACCCAGATGCTCTTCTCCTTATCTCAGGTGATTTCAACCATATTTCACTGTCTCCCATTCTGCCCACGTTCACCCAGTATGTCACATGCCACACTAGAGACAATAAAACACTGGACTTATTCTATGCAAACACTAAGGAGGCATACACCTCATCACCACTCCCCCCACTTGGGAGATCGGATCACAACTTGGTTCATCTCCTTCCGGTGTACAAACCCCTAGTACACAGACGACCTCCAGTCATGCGCATGGTGAAGATATGGTCTGAGGAGGCAATGGACGCTTTAAAGGACTGTCTTGAAACCACTGCCTGGGAGCAGCTCTGCGATCCACATGGTAAGGACATCGATGGCCTCACTCACACCATCACGGACTACATCAACTTCTGTGTGGACAAAACCGTGCCCACCAAGACCATACGGTGTTGCTCAAACAACAAACCCTGGATCAACCCTGAGATAAAAACACTTCTGAGAGAGAAGAAGAGGATCTTCAGGTCGGGGAACAGGGAGATGCTGAAGTCTGTACAGAGGGAGCTGAGGAGGAAGATCAGAGAAGGCAAGGACAGCTTCAGGAACAAGATGGAGGACAAGCTGCAACAGAGCGACATCAGTGGGGTCTGGAGAAACCTTAAAACCATCTCTGGGCTCCAGAATACCTCCTCCCAGGCCACGGGGGGCAGGGAGTGGGCGAACAATCTGAACCTGTTTTTTAATAGGTTTGACCAACCGCCCTCTCCCCTGACTGCACACCAACCACTGCTGCCTCTAAAGTCATCGAGACCTGCTGTCCACACCCCACTCCACCAACACCCCCCCACTCCCAGCACACAGCCCCCCAACCTGACCCTCACTAAGACCCAGGTGAGGACGGAGCTGAGGAAGATCAAGGCGAGGAAGGCCTCGGGTCCGGACGGCATCAGCGTGAAGCTCCTCAAGTCCTGCGCAGACCAGCTGTGTGAGATTGTGGAGCACATCTTCAACTTGAGCCTGAAGCTGGGGAGGGTACCACAGTTGTGGAAAACATCTTGTGTGGTACCTGTACCAAAGACTTCCCACCCCAAAGACCTGAACAGCTACAGGCCAGTGGCCCTGACGTCTCACATGATGAAGACCCTGGAGAGACTGCTCCTTGCTCACCTCCACCCCCTGGTGGGACCAGCGATGGATCCACTCCAGTTCGCCTACCAGCATGGCATTGGGGCGGAGGATGCAGTGATCTTCCTCCTTCACCGTTCCCTGTCCTACCTGGAGAAGCCCGGGAATGTGGTGAGGATCATGTTCTTTGACTTCTCCAGTGCTTTCAACACCATCCAACCGATGATCCTGAAGGACAAGCTGCTGTGCACAGGGGTGGATCAGCACCTGTCATCATGGATCCTGGACTACCTCACTAACCGGCCACAGTTTGTGAGAACCCAGAATTGTGTGTCCGACACGATCATCGGCAGCACGGGGCCCCCCCAGGGAATGGTTTTGGCTCCCTTCCTGTTCACCCTTTATACTGCGGACTTCTCACACAGCACAACACACTGCCACCTACAGAAGTTCTCTGACGACTCTGCGAACATTGGCCTCATCTCCAATGGAGATGAAACTGAGTACAGAGGACTTATCCAGGACTTCATGGACTGGTGCCATGGGAAATGCCTCCAGATCAAAGCGAGGAAAACTAAGGAGCTGGTGGTGGACTTCCACAGGCAAGGACAACCCCTCACAGCACCAGTAAACATCCAGGGAACAGACATTGAGATGATGACATCCTACAAGTACCTGGGTGTTCATCTGAATAATAAACTAGACTGGTCACAAAATCCCCCTCATGGATCGTCGCCTTATCGTGGTGGGGGGGTTTGCGTGCCCCAGTGATCCCAGGAGCTATGTTGTCCGGGGCAATTTGCCTCTGATAGGGTCTCCCAAGACAAACTGGTCCTGGGTGAAGGGCCAGACGAAGAACGATCCAACAGACTCTCATGATAAATTGTATATCAAGGATTCAGTGTACCCCGCCCGGTATGGGGTTACCGGGGCCCCACCCTGGAGCCAGGCCTGGGGGAGGGGCTCGAAGGCTAGCGTCTGGTGGCCGGGTTTCCACCCATGGGACCCGGCCGGGCTCAGCCCGAAGGAGTTACATGGGTCCGCCCTCCAGTAGGTTCACCACCTGCAGGAGGGATCATGGAAGTCCGGTGCTATGTGGATTAGGTGGCAGTCAAAGGCGGAGACCTTGGCGGACTGATCCCAAGCTTTCTAAACTGGCTTTTGGTACGTGGAATGTCACCTCTCTGGTGGGGAAGGAGCCTGAGCTGGTGTACGAGATTGAGCGATACCGGCTAGATATAGTCGGCCTCACCTCAACACACAGCTCCGGTTCCGGAACCAGTCTCCTGGAGAGGGGCTGGAGCTTGGCCTTTTCTGGAGTTGCCCCGGGCGAGAGGCGACGAGCAGGGGTAGGTATTCTTGTATCGCCCCACCTTGCTGCCTCTATATTGGAGTTTTCCCCGGTGGACGAAAGGGTTGCTTCCCTGCGCCTTCGGGTTGGGAAACGGGTCCTGACCATCATTTGTGCCTATGCACCAAATGATGTTTCAGAGTACCCACCCTTTTTGGAGTCTGTGACTGGGGTGCTGGAGGGTGCTCCTCCTGGAGACTCCATTGTCCTACTGGGGGACTTCAATGCGCACGTGGGCAACGACAGTGAAACCTGGAGGGGGGTGATTGGGAGGAACGGCCTGCCCGATCTGAACCCGAGTGGTGTTCAGTTATTGGACTTCTGTGCTAACCACAGTCTGTCTATAACGAACACCATGTTCAAGCATAAGGGTGTCCATATGTGCACCTGGCACCAGGACACCCTAGGCCGCAGGTCGATGATCGATTTTGTTATCGTATCATCAGACCTGCGACCGTATGTCTTGGACACCCGAGTAAAGAGAGGTGCAGAGCTGTCAACTGATCACCACCTGGTGGTGAGTTGGATCCGATGGCAGGGGAGGAAGCCATTCAGACCTGGTAGACCCAAACGTATAGTGAGGGTGTGCTGGGAGCGTCTGGCTGAGGCCCCTGTCCGGGAGGTCTTCAACTCCCACCTCCGGAAGAACTTCAACCACATTCCGAGGGAGTCTGGAGACATGGAGTCTGAATGGGCCATGTTCTCCACCTCTGTTGTTGAAGCGGCAGCCCAGAGCTGCGGCCGCAAGGTGGTCGGTGCATCTCGTGGTGGCAACCCCCGAACCAAGTGGTGGACACCAGTGGTGAGGGGGGCCATTAAGCTGAAGAAGGAGTCCTATCAAGCTTGGTTGGCTTGTGGGACTCCCGAAGCAGCTGAGGTGTACCGGCAGGCCAAGCGGAGTGCAGCTCGGGTGGTTGCTGAAGCAAAAACCCGGGTATGGGAGGAGTTCGGTGAGGCCATGGAACAAGACTTTCGGTCGGCTTCAAAGAGATTCTGGCAAACTGTTCGGCGGCTCAGGAGGGGAAAGCAGCTCCCCGTCCACACTGTGTATGGTGCGGATGGGACACTGTTGACTTCAACTGGGGATATCGTCGGGCGGTGGAAGGAATACTTCGAGGATCTCCTCAATCCCACTGATACGCCTTCCACAGAGGAAGCAGGGTTTGGGGACGAGGGGGATGACTCACCTATCACAGGGGCTGAGGTCGCCAAGGTGGTTAAAAATCTCCTTGGTGGCCGGGCCCCGGGGGTGGACGAGATTCGCCCCGAGTACCTCAAGGCCCTGGATGTTGTTGGGTTGTCATGGTTGACACGCCTCTGCAACATTGCGTGGAGGTCGGGGGCAGTGCCTTTGGCATGGCAAACCGGGGTGGTGGTTCCTCTCTTCAAAAAAGGGGACCGGAGGGTGTGCTCCAACTTTAGAGGGATCACACTCCTCAGCCTCCCTGGGAAGGTCTATGCCAAGGTACTGGAGAGGAGAGTCCGGCCGTTGGTCGAACCTCGGATTCAGGAGGAGCAATGTGGTTTTCGTCCTGGCCGTGGCACATCGGACCAGCTCTTTACCCTCTCGAGAATTCTTGAGGGTTCGTGGGAGTTTGCCCAACCAGTTTACATGTGTTTTGTGGACTTGGAGAAGGCATTTGACCGCGTCCCTCGTGGATTTTTGTGGGGGGTGCTTCGGGAGTATGGGGTATCGGGCTTGTTGTTACGAGCTATTCGGTCTCTGTACGACCGTTGTGAGAGTTTAGTTCGCATTGCCAACACTCGGTCGGAGTCATTCCCAGTGAGAGTTGGACTCCGCCAGGGCTGCCCTTTGTCACCGGTCCTGTTCATAATTTTTATGGACAGGATTTCTAGGCGCAGCCAGGGAATGGAGGGTGTCATGCTTGGTGACCACAGGATCTCATCTCTGTTGTTTGCAGATGATGTTGTCCTGTTGGCTTCATCCAGCAATGACCTACAGCTCTTGCTGGGACGGTTTGCCGCTGAGTGTGAAGCGGCTGGGATGAGAATCAGCACCTCCAAGTCCGAGTCCATGGTCCTCAGCCGGAAAAAGGTGGATTGTCCTCTCCGGGTTGGGGACAGGCTCCTGCCCCAAGTGGAGGAGTTTAAGTATCTTGGGGTCTTGTTCACGAGTGAGGGGAAAATGGAGCGAGAGATCGACAGACGGATTGGAGCAGCATCTGCAGTGATGCGGACGTTGTACCAGTCTGTTGTGGTGAAGAGGGAGCTTAGTTCTAAGGCAAAGCTGTCGATTTACCAGTCAATCTACGTTCCTACTCTCACCTATGGTCACGAGCTTTGGGTAATGACCGAAAGAACGAGATCGCGGATACAAGCGGCTGAAATGAGCTTTCTCCGTAGGATTGCTGGACTCACCCTCAGAGATAGGGTGAGGAGCTCAGTCATCCGGGAGAGGCTCAGAGTAGAACCGCTGCTCCTCCACATTGAAAGGAGTCAGTTGAGGTGGTATGGGCATCTGATTAGGATGCCTCCTGGACGCCTCCCACTTGAGGTGTTTCAGGCACGTCCCACTGGGAGGAGACCCCGGGGCAGACCCAGGACTCGGTGGAGAGACTATGTCTCCCAGCTAGTCTGGGAACGCCTTGGTATCCCCTCTGAAGAGCTGGAGCAGGTGGCTGGGGAGAGGGAAGTCTGGGCTTCTCTGCTTGAACTGCTGCCTCCGCGACCCGGACCTCCGGAAAAGCGGTAGAAGATGGATGGATGGATGGATGGATGGTCACAAAATACCGACACACTCTACAAGAAGGGACAGTGCAGGCTGTTCCTACTGAGGAGGCTCAGGTCTTTTGGTGTACAAGGGGTGGTCTTGAAGACATTCTACGACACGGTGGTGGCATCAGCCATCACTTTTGGAGTGGTCTGCTGGGGCAACGGCATTACAGCAGCCGATAGGAAGAGACTGAACAAACTTATCAAGAAAGCTAGCTCTGTCCTGGGGCAACGCCTTGACCCAGTGGAGGAGATAGGAGAGAGAAGGATGGTGGCTAAACTGTCATCTCTGCTGGAGTCCGAGTCCCACCCTATGCAGGACATACTGGATGCACTGAGGAGCTCATTTAGCAGTAGACTACATCATCCTAAATGTGTGACTGAGAAGTTTCGCAGGTCCTTCCTACCTACGGCTGTCAGACTGTATAACCTAAGCAGGGCTGCTCACAGAGATAGCAAAAAAACGTGACGACCTAATAGTATTGAATGCAAAAGACGCAACAGACTTACACAAATGGTCCCCTCCAGTATACAACTAGGACAATATCAGTCGCTATGGAGGGTGACAATATGTATGGGTTCATATTCATACCATGAAGAGTAACTAAATAGACGGTTATGCTGTTTAGTCCATCTAGCTACAATGCTTCGCACTGTGTATATATATTTATATATTTACACTACCATTCAAAAGTTTGGGGTCACTTAGAAATTTCCTTATTTTTGAAAGAAAAGCACTTTTTTTCAATGAAGATAACTTTAAACTAATCAGAAATACACTCTGTACATTGCTAATGTGGTAAATGACTATTCTAGCTGCAAATGTCTGGTTTTTGGTGCAATATCTACATAGGTGTATAGAGGCCCATTTCCAGCAACTATCACTCCAGTGTTCTAATGGTACAATGTGTTTGCTCATTGCATCAGAAGGCTAATGGATGATTAAAAAACCCTTGTGCAATCATGTTAGGTCTGCAATGCTGTAATTGCTGCAAATGGAGGATTCTTTGACGGAAGCAAAGTTTGAAGGAAAAAATAACTCATGGTGGTAAATAAGTGTGACTTTTCATGGAAAACACAAAATAATTGTCTGGGTGACCCCAAACTTTTGAACGGTAGTGTATGTATACATATGTATATTCACTGCTCTTATTTTATTTTCTTATCTTCTGAATTATTGCTCTGAGTGTTGCTATCCCTGTGCTATTGCAATCCTGGAATTTCCCCATTGTGGGACTAATAAAGACTTATCTTAAGTCATGGTACTCAGGGGGAACTGAGGCGAGATCGGGCAGGTGAGTGGGCGGGGAACAAATAGGCACCGAGGGAGAACAAGCTGCAGACTAAACAAGCACTTAAACAAAAGGTACTCCATGAAATGATCCTCCCTGCCTGCCAATCAATAACAGGATTGTGGAGCCTAAGCCAAGGGTAACCTAAAATGACAGGGGAGGCAGTAATGGGTAAAACAAAAAACTGAGATGTTCCTGATGGTTACCTGAAACCAAGACTGAGATAGGGGCAGTCTGCTTGGAGAGAGTGGTGAGAGGCACGTTGGAAAGTGCAGTCAACTTCAACGTGGTCTTCAGATTGTGACAGGGAAGTTTCAGCCGAGTTGCCAGACTCTCAGAAATGAAGCTCTGTTCAGCGCCTGAGTCATTGAGAACATTAGTGGAGCTTTCAATGTGACCATGTTGAAAACGAATAGGTAAGATCAGTCGTGTAAGGGTTTTAGCTTCTCCCACATCCGTTAATCCCCCTACTGCAACGAACGGACCCCCCCCCCCTTTGGCTGATTGGGACAGCAAGCCACCTCGTGATTGGCACTGGCACAATACCTGCATAATCCGAGGTCACAGTGGCATTGTCATTCCACAAGGGGTAATTTAGAACGGCCCACCAGCATAGGCTCCTCAGCCTGAGGAGATTCAGAGGGAGGGAGGGCAGGGAGAGGAGACTGCGGGGAAGGACGAGACTGAGAGCGCAAGTGATTAGAAAAACGACGCTTGCTACCCCGCTCCCTCAAGTAGATTATCAATACTGATGGCTAAGGAAATTAATTTATGTAATGAGGAGGGTTTACCTAAACAGGCCAATTCTTCCCGAAGACCAGGACTGAGACTGCGTGAAAAATTGTTGCAGAGTAAGGCATCCTCCCACCCCACCTCTGCCGCAACAAACCCGGAAGTCTACCGGGTAGTCGGCTACAGGCCTGACCCCCTGCCGAAGGTTTAGGAGACGGGTGGTGAGGACATTATCCCGGTCAGAATGATCAAAAACCTCAGTAAACTCAGAAATAAATCAATCATAAGTGTAATTGGAATAATCGGGACAGGCCATTACAGCATAAGCCCAGGCTAAGGCCCGTCCCTCCAATAAATTCACAACATAACTGATTTGACTGTGGTTTGTAGGAAAATCCTCCGGCACCCGCTGAAACACAAGATTACACTGGAGAAAGAATCCTCTAGCCTCCCCCAGCTTACCGTTAAAACGGGTAGGTGTGGGAACAGGTGTAAGCCGAGTGTGCTGCACAGGAGGAGAGGTGGAATGCGGCATCCCGGACGAACCCCCAGAAGCAGTCCAGGAGGGCAACGCCAAGGTAAGCTGGTCAAGCTGAGAATTAATTTGAGTTAATTGATTTAAGATCACTTGCTGTTGGTAAGTAAACTGATCTAATCAAGCCTCCATGGTGGTGTCTTTGTGCAGAGACGTACTGACATGTTTACACAAAAACCCAAGAGCAGAAAACAGACTCAATTAGAATCACAATGATCTTTATTGATAGAGTGGATGTGTGTAAATGGGCTGCACGGTGGCGCAGTGGTTAGCACTGCGGCAGCACAGTTTACCCTTGGCCGGGGGATTGTGGGGATCATGGGATCGTGGGTTCGATCCCAGCCCCCGACCAACAGTGATCTGTGTGGAGTTTGCATGTTCTCCCCGTGTTGCGTGGGTTTACTCCGGGATTTCTCCGGTTTCCTCCCACATGCCAAAAACATGCATGTTAGGTTAATTGGCTGTTCTAAATTGTCCCTAGATATCTGTTTCCTATAGGCCCTTAGAATAGAGGGTTAGTATTAATGAAAGCGCTTTGAGTGGTCTTTGTGACTAGAAAAGTGCTATATAAGTGCAGGTTAGTTAGTTAGTAAATGTGTGTGAGCAGAGCAGGAGAGGTCTGGCAACCCTGCAGAGAGAGAGGGGAGAAGAGAATATTAGTTTCTCTGCAACAATAGACTGAATTGGCAGAATAATTAATAATCTTACGGAGCAGGGGAAGTACCAGAAACACAAAGAAGCAGTTCTGTCCTTTTCCGGGTTACCAGGGTCCTGCTGAGGTGAAGAGGTGCCCGTGCTGATAATAACAGTGCTGGGTGCAGGTGAAAACCTCCACTGAAGGGAGAAGAGGAGAGGTTCAGTCCAGGGAAGCAGAGACACTTACTGAGCTGGAGAGAGGGAGGGGTCTCCGGCTCACGGGCTAAGATCAGGTCCACCACCTGGAGCTGGGGAAGGTCCGCCTATAGGTTGATCCACCTGTGCACAGGGAAGAGGCGCAGGAGAAGGCAGGAGGAGAAGAAAATTAAATCCAACAAAGGTAGCTTACAGTTGAGTTGGGGAGATGAAACTTGGTTGAAAGGGAGGCGAAACTCCCTGCTGAAGAGAAGGGTAAACTTCTGGAGTTCTTTCATCCTGTTGGGGCATAGACGTCTCTGTGCAGGAATGCAGGGCTCCACTCCTAATAAAGGCAGCCTAATTAGTAGGAGCAGGTGTGGATGCAACCGCAGCTGTGGAAGATAATTAGTGAACAGGAAAACACACAGCACAGATCACCACAGATATGCAAACTGCAAAGGGTCCAGCCACATCTTCACCTGCGGCCACAGATGGGCTTAGACCAGTTTCTCCAGGACCTTCATCACATGAGATGTGAGGGCAACTGATCGACAGTCATTCAGGTCCAATGGAGATGACTTCTTGGGGACAGGAACCAGACAGTATGTCTTCCTCAGCACAGGTACTCTCTCCTGACTCAGGCTCACGTTGTATAGGTGCTTCAGTACCGGAGCTAGCTGGTTGGCAAAAACGGGAGGTCCCATTGTTGGAATGAAGTGTTTAACCCCGTGTTTGGCTACAGTAGCTGAGAATTTGGGGGTTGTGAGTGCTGGAAATTGGGTGAGGAGTTGCTCAAACTTACCTCCTGCCGTAGTGACGTTGGCCTGCACAGGTGGTGGAGAGACTCGAGCTGAGCAAGGAATAGAAGCAAAAGACAGTGCATTAACCAGGCGCCTATTTGCTAGATCAACTAATAACCCGTGTGCACACAGAAAATCTGCGCCTAACAAGTTAAAACTCACCGCCGCTACAACAAATGTCCATCTGTAGCTGCGGCCGTGAATGAGGAGATGCAGGCTCTTTTCCCCGAACGTGTCGATGTCCGAGCCGTTGGCTGCCACTGCTCCATTGCCCCGGGTGCCCATGGCTCGATCTGCGTGGGAGGGCATGACGAAACTCAGCTGGGCTCCTGTGTCGATGAGGAACTGCTTGCCTGTGTGTCCATCCGTCACGTATAACAGCTTATTTTTCTCGCCGAGAACTGCTGCCGTTAACGGCCCTCGGCTTTGGCGTTTCCCGACATCGTAAACTTGCAGGGGGGGAACACATTTCCGGGCTTTCTCGGCGAAGCGGTGATGATAATAACAGACGTCATTCTGTTTGTTGTGCTTGGGCCGCGCTGCTGTCACCGTGGGTTGAGCCTGCTCCGTGGTTTGTGACTCTCCAAGGTTCGGGGCGTCAGTTTTGAGGTCTAACTAACTAACTAACTAACCTGCACTTATATAGCGCTTTTCTAGTCACAAAGACCACTCAAAGCGCTTTCATTAATACTAACCCTCTATTCTAAGGGCCTATAGGAAACAGATATCTAGGGACAATTTAGAACAGCCAATTAACCTAACATGCATGTTTTTGGCATGTGGGAGGAAACCGGAGAAATCCCGGAGTAAACCCACGCAACACGGGGAGAACATGCAAACTCCACACAGATCACTGTTGGCCGGGGGCTGGGATCGAACCCACGATCCCACGATCCCCACAATCCCCCGGCCAAGGGTAAACTGTGCTGCCGCAGTGCTAACCACTGCGCCACCGTGCAGCCCACGGATCTGCATCTGCGGATGCCGCTGTGGGTGTCCAATCTCTGCAGGCGTTGACGAGTCGATAAGCCTCGTTGGCCAGCGTGCGGAAGTCCTGATGATTGTTGCACTTCATACTGGCGAGTGTCCCTCTCATGTGTGGTGGTAGCGTGCTGAGGAAAATAAATTGAAAGAGGAAATTATCATTGTCCTCCTCCTTGAGCTGCAGTAAATCCTCCATGAGGGTCTTTGGATTGCCCCCTCTGTGGCCGTAGACTGCCAGGATTTTTTCAGCTCTTTCTTCCGCCGACGGGACGTAATTCGCCACGATGGTCGCCTTGAGTGTCTCATACTTGTCCCGGGCCGGTGGTCGCTGGATCAAGCTTCGCACACACCTCGAAGTGGCGGAGTCGAGTTTGGAGACGATATGGTAGAACTTAGTATCGTCTGCCGTGATGCCCGCCAGTATGAACTGGGCTTCGGCTTGGAGAAACCAAGAGGCCGGGTCTTCTCGCCAGAAATCTGGCAGTTTAACAGCGACGGCGTTTGTGCACATCATCACTGTTGTGCCCGCCGGGTGAGAGTGCCTTACCTCGGCTCTCACAGTGGTGCTGGAGCTCGGTTGAGCTCTCTCGGTACCCTCTGCCGGGGGGAACAGCTGTCTGCTTGTTCCCTCGTCTGCGTTGTCGCTGGCGTAAGTCAGATTCGCCGCGGATGAGTTGCTTGAAGAACGCCTCAGGTCCATACTCGCGTCAAGGTCACCAGTGTAGAAGAGCTGGAAATAATGAGGCGGTTTTGTATCACAAAAGCAGCATCTTTAATGAACAACTCTTCTATCTTGTCTCATCATGGTGCAGAGCTTGGCAGAAGGCAAAGAGGAAGAATTCTGCCCAGCTCGCTGGTTAAATACAGGCACACATCCAAGACATGCAAAACACAAGCTGAAATCCCCCGTTATCTAAATCCCCATTAGTCCTGTTAACTCCTCCCTCCATCTTGGGAGGTGATGGGAAAACCTCTCCTCGCCTAAGGGGGTGAAGGTGTCAAGTCTGTTGCCATGGCGTCCTGTGACGTCATTGGTCTTCACACGGCGGTGAGATTCCTTTGTCCTTTCAGAGGTGTGAAATTCCTTTGCATATGTTGCCCCACACATTTCCACATGCTCTAACGTATGCAGGTATGGAATATATGAGTAATATATACCACACCCTAAATAAAATGTTCATTTTTAATACTTTGTTGAGAGTCCTTTACAGGGAATGAATGCCTGAAGTCTGGAAACTATGGACATCACCAAACGCTGGGCTTCCTCGTTTGTGATTTTTTTTGCCAGGCCCTTACTGCAGCTGTCTTCAGTTGTTTGTTTGTGGGTCTTTCTGTCTTAAGCTTTGTCTTAGCAAGTCAAATGCTGCTAGGTCGGGTTGAGGTCTGGTGATTGACTCGGCCATTGCAGAATATTCCACTTATTTGCCTTAAACAAAAAACTCCTGGGTTGCTTTCGCAGTATGTTTTGGGTCATTGTCCATCTGTACCTGGAAGTACCGTCCAATCAACTTTGCTGCATGTGGCTGAATCTGAGCAGACAGTATATCCCTGTACACTCCAGAATTCTTCCGGCTGCTTTCATATCATCAATAAAACCTAATGACCAGTGCCACTGGAAGCCATGCATGCCCATGCGTCACACTGCCTCCACCATGTTGTTATGGTGTGTTTGGGGGCACACAGTGGTATAGTGGTTAGCACTCTTTCCCCACAGCTAGAAGGTTACAGGTTCGAATCCCCAGGCTAGCAGGGGTGGAAATCTTTCTGTGTGGAGTTTGCATGTTTACTCTGGGGGCTCCAGTTTCCTCCCACAATCCAAAGACATGCATGTTAGGTTAAGTGGTGACTCTAAATTGTCACTAGGTATCTGTCTCTGATAGGCCCTTAAAATAGAGTTAGTACTAGCTAAGCACTTTCAGTAGTCTTTGTAGAAAAGCACTATATAATACAGGTCCTTATCCCTTAGAATCATGAATCATTCCAAGAGTTCTCCATACTTTCTTCTTCTCATCATTCTGGTAGAGGTTGATCTTGGTTTCATCTGTCCACGGAATGCTGTTCCAGAACAGACCTGACTTCTTTAGATGTTTTTTGGTAAAGTCTAATCCAGCCTTTTTATTTTTGGATTGCATTGTCCCCTTGTTTCCCCCTTGATTTACAGCTATGAATAAGGATGGAGACGGTTGGATTGCAGGTTAACAAAAGAGGGATGATTTGGGGTCATTTTCCTAACAAGGGGGAGGACATCCCCCATCACGCCTCTCAAATCACCTACTGGCAACGTAAGAATAGCTGTTGTAAACTGCTTGTTTCTGTGTTGTAGTCTTAGTCTTGGTGGAACAGCACACCATTAAATCTGTTGCCCCTCATTGCTGTCCACTTACAACCTGCATTCACGGAACTGAACGCACGTCCGTATGTAAAAATTGTGCCATAAAAATCCAATTCTCTTTCTGTGTAATAAAAGATTGAACGTGGTCCACCAGAGCACACGGTGATCTATTCGGATTGATGACTCGGCACTGGCATTGTGACATGTCCCTCCTGCCTGCCTGATCTGATGGAACCAAATACAGCATATATACAAAGCTCTCTGTGAGTCTTGCGTGCATGTCTGCATGTGGCGTCCTCTGCCAGCATCTCGTCTAATATGAACGTGAATGAATGTGGTTATGTCATAGCAACGGTGTTGTCTGTAATTAGATGAGGAATCAAGCAGCGCTGTCTGCTGAACACTCACAACACGCTCCCTGGAGCAGCTCCAGAATTGGAGGGCTCTGCGTCAGTCTCTTTGTCCTCAGTCATCCTTCCAGAACAGTTGTCTCCCAAATTATTTTCATTTGCAACATAATAATGAAAAGCTTTGAGAGAGCCCTTAGGACTGGAAGAGAACAGGATGTACTGTAATGTCAGTTTGTCCTGAGATTCTCAGCATCTTCCATTTAAGATTATAGAACGGTGAAATTGACCGTCACACAGGATCTTTTATTACTTCAGTAGAAACTGCCAGAACTGCAGCTCTTCTGTTTTAGGTTGCACTATGTGATGAACCGGTGTAACAGGCCAAATTAACCCCTGCCCAGATTAAACCCCCAGGCCAGAATATAGCCCTCTTGTGTAAAGAGGTTTTGACTGTATTTACACATTACATTTACAACACAATACGTCACCACGTCATGAGGTCACTACATTGTGTTACCTTACATTATTATCAGCTGATCTGACCACTTTTTTTCCATTTTATAAACTGACATATGAAATAATGACACGCCTGGCCATCCCACTTGTACGCACAGGTAAATATTTTTCTGCTATAATATTGTAACAGTCAACTATTAAATAGAGACTATTACCCCCAAAAAGGGTTACGCATGATTTCAAATGCACAAGCAAATACGGTGCTAAGATTGTGTTGTAATTCAACTCAAAACACAAAATATAATAGTTACACATTAAATTATTTCTTTACAGTTTTACCAGTACATAAAATTGTTCTCACCAACAATTAAATATAATTTCTCAGTCCATTACACTCAGTCTCTTATCATGCTCATATGCCGACTCCAAACACAAACAACAACAACAACAACAACAACCCAAACAGCTAGTCCGTAGCGATGTCCCCACAAGTCTTCGCCAGCAAGAAAAAAATTAAAAAGAGTCCAGATAGTCCACCAAAAATAACTGGAAGTTCATGTCTTTAAAATAACGGAAAAAGACCCTGAGCTCAGGAAAAATTGCAGTTCGTAAAGGAAGAGAAAAAAGGCTCAATCTCACCGGCATGCAGCCCCTTCACCCCTGGGTTGCTTTGACAGCTCAGCTCAACATAAATAAATGCAACGATACTATGAAATTAGGACAGCTATAGGGCCACAAACAACAAACGAGGTTTTCTAGATTATGTAGAAGTCAGTAAAAGCATTCCTACTCGGCTTACCAAGTGGATCGACCCTGCTGGCGACACAGGTAGAGTTCTGGATGTTATGTCTATAAATGATGGAGTCAGAGTCAGTCTTCATGCAGCATAGAACTCTCCTTTATTATAGTGAACTTGGGTATTTATACACAGTGGGCTGTGCCCGCCTGACATCACCCTGTGGGTGGGCACGGCATCACATACACACACATTTCCATACACAACATTCTTCCCCCCCCCCCCCCCCCCGCTTTAGAAAAATGCAAAGCCACACACACCACGGAAAACCTCCCAAATATAGAACCCGAATCATGCACTAAGTACACGGGGAATAGTAAACTGCAATAAAACAACCTATCACATTCACACAAAGAACAACTAAAATGGACCATGTCTCTTTAAAATGTATAAAATAATCCCATATTACTCACATTCTCACCCACATGTACACCAGCAATCAATATAGTATGTATATACACTACCGTTCAAAAGTTTGGGGTCACTTAGAAATTTCCTTATTTTTGAAAGAAAAACACTTTTTTTCCAATGAAGATAGCTTTAAACTAATCAGAAATACACTCTATACGTTGCTAATGTGGTAAATGACTATTCTAGCTGCAAATGTCTGGTTTTTGGTGCAATATCTACATAGGTGTATAGAGGCCCATTTCCAGCAACTATCACTCCAGTGTTCTAATGGTACAATGTGTTTGCTCATTGCGTCAGAAGGCCAATGGATGATTAGAAAACCCTTGTGCAATCATGTTAGCACAGCTGAAAACAGTTTAGCTGGTTAGAGAAGCTATAAAACTTTTTTATGATTTGTTTTCAACAGTGGTGTCCTCCCTGGTTGTCTCCCATGAAGTCCACTTTGGCTCAAACGACGGATGGTGCGATCTGACACTGATGTACTTTGACCTTGGAGTTCACCATGAATGTGTTTAGAGGTTGTTCTGGGCTCTTTTGTTACCATTCGTATTATCCGTCTCCTCCTGCTGTCACGTCCAGGGAGGTTGGCTACAGTCCTGTGGATCTTAAATTTCTGAATAATATGTGCAACTGTAGTCACAGGAACATCAAGCTGCTTGGAGATGGTCTTATAGCCTTTACCTTCAACATGCTTGTCTATAATTTTATTTCTAATCTCCTGAGACAGCTCTCTCCTTTGCTTCCTCTGGTCCATGTTTAGTGTGGTATACACCATGTCACCAAACAGCACAGTGACTACTTGTCACCCTTTAAATAGGCCAACTGACTGATCACAAGTTTGTAGACACTTGTGATGTTAATTAGAGGACACATCTTGGTTGAACATGTCCCTATGGTCACATTATTTTCAATCTTTTCTAGGGGTGCCATCATTTTTGTCCAGGCCTGTTTCATGAGTTTGTTTTTTAAAATAATTCTGTTGAACCACAATTCAAAAACATTGTCTGATTTTCAACGGTTAATTTTCATAGAATTTTTATTTATTACCACTTTTGTCAGATTCAAGTTATTTCTGTGACCATTGTGGGTTTTTCTTTCATTAACAGAGGGGTACCAACAATTTTGTCCACGTCTGTATACACACACACACACACACACACACACACACACACACACACACACACACACACACACACACACACACATATATATGTATATATATATATATATATAGTTAGTTAATCCCTTCACACCTGAAGGTGTATATGGGCGGCGCCTATCTCCGTTTCTCTGACCCTAGGCCACACAGCTACTGTAAGTAGTGAAAGCTACAGTGGGGGGTCAGTCCTCTGGTAGCTCTGTGTGTAACTTTACTTTCCCCATTCCATTATGCGGAGCACCACGCTAGAAGGCAGAAAGCACCATTTTTATATGGTCTTTGGTATGACCCGGCCGGGATTTGAACCCCTGCCTCCCGGGTGTGGGGCGGATGCTCTACCTATATATATACACTCACCGTAGGTACACCATGCTAGTAACGGGTTGGACCTCCTTTTGCCTTCAGAACTGCCTCAATTCTTCGTGGCATAGATTCAACAAGGTGCTGGAAGCATTCCTCAGAGAGTTTGGTCCATATTGACATGATGGCATCACACAGTTGGCGCAGATTTGTCGGCTGCACATCCATGATGCGAATCTCCCGTTCCACCACATCCCAAAGATGCTCTATTGGATTGAGATCTGGTGACTGTGGAGGCCATTTGAGTACAGTGAACTCATTGTCATGTTCAAGAAACCAGTCTGAGATGATTCCAGCTTTATGACATGGCGCATTATCCTGCTGAAAGTAGCCATCAGAAGTTGGGTACATTGTGGTCATAAAGGGATGGACATGGTCAGCAACAATACTCAGGTAGGCTGTAGCGTTGCAACGATGCTCAATTGGTACCAAGGGGCCCAAAGAGTGCCAAGAAAATATTCCCCACACCATTACACCACCACCACCAGCCTGAACCATTGATACAAGGCAGGATGGATCCATGCTTTCATGTTGTTGACGCCAAATTCTGACCCTACCATCCGAATGTCGCAGCAGAAATCGAGACTCATCAGACCAGGCAACGTTTTTCCAATCTTCTATTGTCCAATTTCGATGAGCTTGTGCAAATTGTAGCCTCAGTTTCCTGTTCTTAGCTGAAAGGAGTGGCACCCAGCGTGGTCTTCTGCTGCTGTAGCCCATCTGCCTCAAAGTTCGACGTACTGTGCGTTCAGAGATGCTCTTCTGCCTACCTTGGTTGTAACGGGTGGTTATTTGAGTCACTGTTGCCTTTCTATCAGCTCGAACCAGTCTGGCCATTCTCCTCTGACCTCTGGCATCAACAAGGCATTTCCGCCCACAGAACTGCTGCTCACTGGATATTTTTTCTTTTTCGGACCATTCTCTGTAAACCCTAGAGATGGTTGTGCGTGAAAATCCCAGTAGATCAGCAGTTTCTGAAATACTCAGACCAGCCCTTCTGGCACCAACAACCATGCCACGTTCAAAGTCACTCAAATCACCTTTCTTCCCCATACTGATGCTCGGTTTGAACTGCAGGAGATTGTCTTGACCATGTCTACATGCCTAAATGCACTGAGTTGCCGCCATGTGATTGGCTGATTCGAAATTAAGTGTTAACGAGCAGTTGGACAGGTGTACCTAATAAAGTGGCCGGTGAGTATACAGTATATACTGTATATACTATATATATATATATATATATATATATATATATACACAGTATATATATATATATATATATATACTGTATGTATGTATATATATATATATATATATATATATATATATATATATATATATATATATATATACTGTGTATATATATATATATATATATATATATATATATATATATATACTGTGTATATATATATATATATACAGTGGGGTATATATATACAGTGGGGTAAAAAAGTATTTAGTCAGCCACCAATTGTGCAAGTTCTCCCACTTAAAAGATGAGAGAGGTCTCCAATTTTCATCATAGGTATACCTCAACTATGAGAGACCAAATAAGAAAAAAAAATCCAGAAAATCACACTGAAGGATTTTTAATGAATTAATTGGTAAATTCCTCGGTAAAATAAGTATTTGGTCAATAACAAAAGTTCATCTCAATACTTTGTTATTTACCCTTTGTTGGCAATGACAGAGGTCAAACGTTTTCTGTAAGTTTTAACAAGGTTTTCACACACTGTTGCTGGTATTTTGGCGCATTCCTTCATGCAGATCTCCTCTAGAGCAGTGATGTTTTGGGGCTGTCGCTGGGCAACACAGACTTTCAACTCCCTCCAAAGATTTTCTATGGGGTTGAGATCTGGAGACTGTCTAGGCCACTCTAGGACCTTGAAATGCTTCTTACGAAGCCACTCCTTCGTTGCCCGGGCGGTGTGTTTGGGATCATTGTCATGCTGAAAGACCCAGCCACGTTTCATCTTCAGTGCCCTTGCTGGTGGAAGGAGGTTTTCACTCAAAATCTCACGATACATGGCCCCATTCATTCTTTCCTTTACACGGATCAGTCATCCTGGTCCCTTTGCAGAAAAACAGCCCCAAAGTATGAGGTTTCCACCCCCATGCTTCACAGTAGGTATGGTGTTCTTTCTCCTCCAAACACAACAAGTTGAGTTTTTACCAAAAAGTTCTATTTTGGTTTCATCTGACCATATGACATTCTCCCAATCCTCTTCTGGATGATCCAAATGCTCTCTAGCAAACTTCAGACAGGCCTGGACATGTACTGGCTAAAGCAGGGGGACACGTCTGGCACTGCAGGATTTGAGTCCCTGGCGGCGTAGTGTGTTACTGATGGTAGCCTTTGTTACTTTGGTCCCAGCTCTCTGCAGGTCATTAGGTACCCCCGTGTGGTTCTGGGATTTTTGCTCACCGTTCTCGTGATCATTTTGACCCCACGGGGTGAGATCTTGCATGGAGCCCCAGATCGAGGGAGATTATCAGTGGTCTTGTATGTCTTCCATTTTCTAATAATTGCTCCCACAGTTGATTTCTTCACACCAAGCTAGTTACCTATTGCAGATTCAGTCTTCCCAGCCTGGTGCAGGTCTACAATTTTGTTTCTGGTGTCCTTTGACAGCTCTTTGGTCTTGGCCATAGTGGAGTTTGGAGTCTGACTGTTTGAGGTTGTGGACAGGTGTCTTTTATACTGATAACGAGTTCAAACAGGTGCCATTAATACAGGTAATGAGTGGAGGACAGAGGAGCCTCTTAAAGAAGAAGTTACAGGTCTGTGAGAGCCAGAAATCTTGCTTGTTTGTAGGTGACCAAATACTTATTTTATTGAGGAATTTACCAATTAATTCATTAAAAATCCTTCAATGTGATTTTCTGGATTTTTTTTTCTCATTTTGTCTCTCATAGTTGAGGTATACTTATGATGAAAATTGGAGACCTCTCTCATCTTTTAAGTGGGAGAACTTGCACAATTGGTGGCTGACTAAATACTTTTTTACCCCACTGTATATACTGTATATACACACACAAAAGAATTATTTTAGGTAGCACCAATGTCTCTGGGCAGCCACCATTTTTCGCACTGCCACGGAGGACCTGGGCAGCCCACGGCATCCGCACACCTGGCCGCTGTCCACCCCCTGCGTCGAAGCCCCCCTCCCTCGCGAAAATGTCTTTTCCTGCCATAAGGCACTTCTTCCCTTTCGGCTCGCCGTGCCGGTTTCCCGTGCGCCGTCTCTTTGCGCCTGCAGCACTGTTCCCGACCACCGTCTTCACCGCCATCATGGCCCCAGACATTCGGGCCCCCAGTAGCCACACTTCGGGAAGAACCGAAGCCTGCTCTTCGGCATCATCCACGGCCTCAGGCACCTCGTCATGGCAACCAGCACCCTCCTCTAAGGCGCTCTGCTGCACTGCCTCCGCATCCAGCTGCTGCTGCTTACCTTCAGTGTTCACCACAATGCCCTCACCAATGTCGTTCTCCGTCTCAGGCACCACGCCGCTGCTTCCAGCACTCACGTACCAGGCGCCTTGCTGCATCGTCACTGTACCCGGCTGTGGCTGCTGTCCCTCGGGGCTCTTGGTAACACTCCTGTCAGGCTCTATCCTCCGACACGGGCATCTCGTCACTGCTCTCGGCACCCTCGCTCCAGGTGTCCCGCTGTGTCGCCTCTGCGTCCTGCAGCTGCTGCTCTTCCCCGGGGCCCTCAGTCTGCATTTTCCGGCTCTCTTGCTGCTTAGCTTCCAGCAACAGGGCTGACTCCCGCTCCGGTTCTGGTTGCTCGAGGGGTGAAGGCAATCCCGGTTCTTGTTCTTCCACCATTTTGTCATCGCTATCCGGGTGCCATTCACTCTCAGTGTCCCATTCGCCCTCTTTGTCACTCTCCCTGTCCACACTGCGCTCTCTGGCTGCACCCATGCCCGCAAAGCCTGTGCAAACTGGTTCTGGGCCGCTGACCATTTGTCCACCAATTTCGAGAGTGAAACCCACCGCATTGGACAAGTCCCACCCCACGACATTTTCACCTTGGCCCACCACCTGGAACCGGAACGCCGGGATTACTTTTGCGCCATACTGCACTGCCAATGTGATGGTCACACCGGCACCAGAGCTTCTGTCATCCGGTAGTTCTACTGCGTCCAGGCGCCAGGGGGTGAGCCTCCAAACCATGGCCTTACTCACAATGGACCACGTGGTGGCAGTGGCTATCATCATGGGCACACTTACGCCGTCCAGCTTCACCACACTGTGCAGTCCTGACCAACCTTCGGGGCACGCAATGTTTATACTGTCCCCGTTGTCTCGCTTGCTGCCCACTGTCAGGTTTTGGCACGGTCCCATTGTTCTCCTCGTCGCCACTGTTATGTGTATAAATAATGGAGTCAGAGTCAGTCTTCATGCAGCATAGAACTCTCCTTTATTATAGCAAACTTGGGTATTTATACACAGTGGGCCATGCCCACCTGACGTCACCCCGTGGGTGGGCACGGCATCACATACACACACATTCCATACACAACACTGGACTCTGGAGCCGGAGGTTGTGGGTTCAAATCCCCGGTTAGACTTAACCGCCTGTCTCCCTTATTTACAATTACACATCATTATTTATGATAATTAGGCCTATTTTTATGGATTTATAATTTTATTCATAAAGTGCATTGCACTTTTGCACTTTATGAAGCACTTTATATGCCAGTGCTACAATATTAAAACCACATCTCATTGTTTACATTGTCTATCAACATCAAACAAACGTATGTTTAGAATCAGCACTATGGGTTTTACTTTCCATTTCACTTTCCATTTTTACAGTTTTTTCCCACTCCAAATGTACACCAAACCTGACGAAAATAGTCGGAAAAACATGACAGAAATTGTTTATCATAATTCTGGTTTTACTTTCCCTACCAGCACAGTTTAAAAACTGGGAAAGAGTTCCGAATCTGCTCAAGGCCAAGGACCACCTCTGGTAAAAAATTTCATCCAAATCCAACCAGTAGTTTTTGTGTCATCCTGCTGCACAAATGTAAGCAAGGTCCTTGGTGGAGGTATGCACTCCCAGATCTTCACCAAGACTTAACGGGTTCATCCTTCACCAAAATCCGTCCAGCAGTTTTTGCGTAATCCTGGGGGTATAAATTGGCCTAGGGGGGTATAACTAGCCTAGGCGGCTTTAACCCTGTGGGGTATACTGTGGCCTGTTACACCGGGGTTATGGCATTGGTGAGGTTTTCCTGCTTCACTGTGATGAGACGGCTGTTGTGAACAATATATGGGAAGAATGGCTAATGGGTGAAGTATTACACTGATATAAAAGGAACAAGGAGACAAGTTCTTCTAAAACGTAGGGTTTAGAGCAGCACACGTGGTAACGGGGGAGAGCAGACTGTTTAAAATCACATTTTATCATGGCCATGCATGTAATAACCTCCACCAAGGAGGTGTTGGTTTGTTTGTCAGTCAGCAGGATTACACAAAAACGACTGGATGGATTTGGATGAAATTTTCACCAGTGGTGGTCCGTGGGCTACAGAGGAACTCATGACACCTTGGAGGTGATCCATGAGTGCATACCTCCACCAAGGCCCTATCTTGCAATGTATGGAGGGATGGAGGAAGTGAGTTACGGACCCATGGATGGACAAAGGGAGGGCAGGAAGGAGCCTCAGCGGAGGTATGTGCTCTCTGAGTGCTTTTCTAGTTGAGACATTGGTTCACTACAGGCACTCATGATTTCTCCCTCCAGTCTGTAGCCATTCCACTCTGTGTGTCCTGCCTTTATTTTTGTCATCATATGACAACTACTATAAAATGGGACGGACTGGAACATGACATATTATAGCTCTGTCATGTCCTATCACAGGGATGCTTACCTGTCCCATCACGAAAAATTAGAAATGATTAGAAAAGGGTCCATCACAGTTTTCTGTTGTGGAG
Organism: Pholidichthys leucotaenia; assembly: GCA_020510985.1. Classification (NCBI taxonomy): domain Eukaryota; kingdom Metazoa; phylum Chordata; class Actinopteri; order Cichliformes; family Pholidichthyidae; genus Pholidichthys; species Pholidichthys leucotaenia. The sequence goes on along the minus strand of CM035844.1, from coordinate 80,714,905 downwards.
GCTTACTAGGGGCTATACAGTTGTGTGATGGGGCTATAGCACCCCTTAGCCCAGAGTAGTGCTGCACATGTCCCAGGTAGTCATGTGTGCTGAGGGTGTCCTGCTGTCAGTGGAGATGCTTTCTTGCTCAAGAGGCATGGTGTAATTCCTGGACGCTAGTTGCTGCTGTCCTGGGGGCTTGGTCAGTCTATGGCAGGGGCGTCCAATCATGTGCCACGGAGGGCCAAGACCCTGCAGGTTTTCTCTTCTGCCCAGTCTCTTCAGCAGGTGTTTTCACTTATCAGCAATCAGTGGGAAGAAATTCAGTGGAATCTGCTGTTGAAGACACTGGTTGGAGGTAAAGCCTGCAGGGTCTTGGCCCTCCATGGCACATGATTGGACACCCCTGGTCTATGGGCTCTACACACTTGGCAGGAGCTGCTTATATTCAACACACTCAGATACTGCTGTGCAAGGTTGTTTAAAATCCTAAAGTTTGTATGTATTGTATGTCACATTCTGTGTTCTGCCACAGATTTCAGCAGCCACAGATTGCTTCTGCACAATTTAAATGTGCTGACCACCGAATACAGAGGTGGTTGGGGATGGGGGGACCCTATCCCAATTCTGTCCATGGTGAAGCACTCTCATTCCTGTAATGGCTCTGTTTAGGTTAATGGGAAGGTGAGGGCTCATTTTCGGGCATTTTTGAAAGTAAAGCAATTTCAACTTTCAACCACTTGAGGGCATTCTTTCCATTACTTTCCTTGACTGTGTTTTCCCCACAGCCACGAGAAGCCATTGTTTGTGCTGGTTTTCTTCTCCCCGCCAAGGTTATCCACAATACACTTGCAAAATGTATCATGTACACGTTAAAAGCCGTCTTTCCATGTATATTACATGTGCTTGTGTGAGTAAATGCGCAACATATGCATTTTTGTGAGACTAGGCTGCTTTAAAACTAGTGATAAAATATAATTCATTAGAAAAAAACATGTTAAAGTTGTCAGAACTAGAAATTAAGAACAGAGAAAGCCCATGACCGGATGCTGAGAGAGGGTATAGTGATGTATGAGGAAGTGAGGAAGAAAGAAGTATGTGAGGGTGGTACAGTGACCATGAGACTATGTTAAGGTGTGCTGTGGGAGTCACAGATAGATTCAAGAGGGTGAGGTTACATCAGGGATCAGCTCTGAGCCCCTTTTTGTTTTCCATGGTCCAGGCTGACAGATGAGGTCAGGCAGGAGTCTCCATGGACCATGATGTTCACAGATGACACTGTGATCTGTAGTGAGAGTAAGGAGCAGGTGGAAGAGAAACTGGAGAGGTGGAGATATGCTCTGGAGAGAAGAGGAATTACAGTTAGTAGAAACAAGAAAGAATACATGAGTGTAACTGAGAGGGAGGCAGGTGTAACAGTCAAGATGCAAGGAGTAGAGGTTGTGAAGGTAGATGAGTTTAAATACCTGGGGTCAGCCATCCAAAGCAATGGAAAATACACAAGAGACGTAAAGAAGAGAGTGCAGGCAGCATGGAGTGGGTGAAGATGAGTGTCAGGGGTGATTTGTGACAGAAGTGTAGCTGCAAGAGTGAAAGGGAAGATTTACAAGAGGGTAGTGAGACCTGTTATGATGTATGATTTGGAGACGGCGGCACTGACAAAAAGACGAGATGGACCTGAAGGTGGCAGAGTTGAAGATGCTACAGTAAGAATCTCATTGGGAGTGACTAAGAGTATATCAGCGGGACAGCTCAGGTTGAGCAGTTTGGAGACAAAGCAAGAGAGGCAAGGCTGAGATGGTTTATGAGATGGAGCTGCCAGGCAGGAGTTAAAGAGGAAGACAACAGAGAAGATTCATGGATGTAGTGAAGGAGGACATGGAGAGGGTTGTGTGGTGTTGTAAAACCACAAGTTTGGTCAGCGTTGGCGTGATGACACAGCTGCTTGGTGATGTCATCACACTGAGCATTACTGTTGGGGACGGCCATTTTACAGTCTCTTTTACAGCTCTCTCTTAGCTCGGCCTCCCAGCCTGAGATCCTTGCCTGGCATAAGCCTCAGGGAGCTACTGCAGAGCTGCAGGAGAGGGAGCCCGAGTCTATCGGGAACTCCGGGACACAACAACATGGCGCAGGCTCTACCAACGGTGACAGCAACACATCGCCACAACCAGACTTCCTAGGAGAGGGGGAGAAAAGGCTGGATTACTTCTGAACCACCAGACTGCTTTCAAATCCACGACCGGCATCAGCCTCCTGGAGTCGCCGCTGAGCCACAGGATGAAGAGTCTGTGACCCAACAGGACGGCGCAGAACCACCACAACCTGGTGGACGCCCCACAGCAGACGTAAGAACCACACCATCACAACCACGATGCCGAATGCAGCCGAACAGAGCGCCACTCACAGTGATGGACTGGGTTCGGGTCCACAGAACCAAACGACGGGACCCGCAGTTGGCCTCAACATCGTCACCACCACTGGCACCCATGAAGATCACCGCACAGCTGAGACCAGCTGTCGTCCAGATGGCTGATGGTTCGAGATGGCAAGCCAGCCATCTGTGGAAGGTATGAGCAGCTGCCGCGGTTCAAGACGCAGTTTTGGAGCCGACACAGCTGGTGCGGGACCATGGCTGGGACGTTGCTGACGAGCGAGCCGTGGCTCCTGCGCGATGGTGCCCAGGTCCACTGCAGCCGGTGCCTCCAGAGGCGCGTCCGTCACGGGCTCACCTCAGGGCCTCTTGAACTGAACTGCCTTCCTCAATATAAAAAAAAGAAGGACTGTGTTTAGCTAGGGGGCAGCTGCCAACAGATGTGGCATAATAAACCACACAGCTGCGCTGGGCCACCCGGAAGAAGAAGACTTGAAACTCTAATGGGACATACTGGAAGTGAGAAACTCTGTGAGGAAAACCTGCCCAAGAATAGTATTTTAAAAAAGTTAAAAACCAGCTCTGTTCACTCTCAGTTAAATGCAGTCCTTTGTCTCCATTGTAGTACTGCAGTCTGCTAGAAAAGCTCATCACTGTCAGGGTCTCGTCCAAAATGAAAACACAGCCTCTGACTGCAGGTTTATTCTATCTGAAAATTTCCCTCCTGAAGCACCAGAGTCATACTCACGTGCTACAAAATACAGTGTACTTGCTTTGCTTATAATGCAGTTCTTTCTGCCGTTTGTTCTGATCCCTGCAGAGTATGGCTTTACTGACCTCCAGCGATCATTGCTGTTAGTAATCATCTCTTGGTTTTATCTTCAGTAGTGGCTCGTGGGTGACCCCACTGAGGCACATTACTCATGAACAGACACACAACTACACTTGTGCGGACCCCGAGTCTTTAGCTACACACACATTAAATGCAGCTCTTTCAAAGCTCCAAGAAAACATCACCGTGCTGACCAACACGCTACTGAAGACAAAGGAATACATACAGTACATTCCAAATGGGCTACAAATATGTGTAAAAGTGTCCCATTTGTTGACTTGATGTCACTTGGTCCTGTTAGATATGATTTAATGGGCTATTTAGGAGTTGTGTGTCTCGTTAGTTACTACAAGAATCTGATTTTTTTGGGGTGCTTGGTGGGCTTTGGGTGTCCCATTAAAATGATTTCATTCATTATTTGGGTGTTTGGTGTCCCGTTTGGGCCCATTCAGTGCTGTTCGTTATTTAGTCAAACTGAACATGAATGAAAAATATTTTCCACAACCATTTAAAGAGTTGAAAATAAAACAGCATACGGGCATAGACACATACAGTAGGGAAATAGATTGTTATTCACCGGTCACCGTGTCTTTACATGGATCTGGATAAGTTCTTCATGTCAGTAAATCCAGTTGTAATTCAATGGTCACAAAATGAAAGGCCAAGGCTGACACTGTTCAAGCTGGATTCATGCTGCACCTCCGCTGTCCGTGTACGTGCAACCGGAGACCTCGTGTGACGAAATTTACGTCATCGTCTCCACTCCGCCAGTGTACGCAGGACTCTTCCGCAGACGACCGTGTGCAGCCCAAATTTTGAGACCGTGCGGCCTGCCCACGATCTGAATACTTTGACAGAGCATGCGCAAGACTGAATGTCCTATTCACGAGATGGCGCTACCAACACAACATACAAAGACAAAGTAGACGAGGAAGACAACGAAGAGGCGGGAGACGAGAATAAACCTACATGAATCCTTTTGTAGCAGCAGCAGCTTGAGTGGAGTAGAGCACTGGAAAATGGTAATTCCTCCTTTTCCTAGAAACGACGCCATTGTTGTTGCTACAAAAAAAAAAAGAAAAAGAAAAAGTGCATCACTCTCGTGTTTTATAGCCGGTGAACAAACTGGCGTGTTAGTGCATTTGCGCTACCCATAGGGCTGGGACGGAACTACAAATAACAGTTATGTGCATGCATCAACTGCTTGGCCTGATAGACGAAAAAAGTGAGCATGTACAACACCGCGTGCACGCCGGGCTCGTCCGAAGTGCACGTGGACCAAAGCGGACTAGAGGGAAGATGCAGCATGAATAAAGCTTCAGCCTGTTAGCCACTCCACTTGTCCAGGTATCCACTTGTCCACTTGTCCTGCCATCCTCCATACGGTGAACGTGGCCTAGCCAGCGGAGCCTGCGCTGCCTGAGTAGAGTGAACATGGAGGGAAGGCCGGCGCGGGACAGAACTTCTGTGTTGGGCACTTTGTCCTGCCAGGATATGTCCAGGATGTGGCGAATGCAGCGCAAGTGGAATGAGTTCAGTCTCTTTTCCTGCCGGGCGTATGTTGTCCACGTCTCACTCCCATAGAGCAGTGTGCTGATGACGCAGGCGTTGTACACTGCCATCTTCGTCTTGACAGAGAGTTTGGGATTCTCCCACACTCGTGTGGTGAGGCGAGCGAGTGTGAAGGCTGATTTTCCAATCCTCTTGTTGATCTCTGTATCAAGGGAGAGGTTGTTGCTGATCGTGGACCCCAGGTACATGAACTGATTCACGACCTCCAGCTTGTAGTCATCAATGGTGATGGTTGGTGGTGCTTCCGTGCCTTGCGCCAAGACGTTAGTCTTCTTCAGGCTGATGGTAAGCCCGAAGTCCTTGCATGCCTGGGAGAAGCGGTCCATCAGGGTCTGAAGCTCCTGCTGTGTGTGGGTTGCGACTGCAGCGTCGTCTGCGAACAGCATGTCTCTGATTAGAGCCTCGCGTACTTTGGTTCTGGCTTTCAGGCAGGCAAGGTTGAAAAGCCTGCCGTCAGATCTTGTGTGCAGGTAGATTCCCTCTGTTGCTGTGCTGAAGGCATGCCTCAGGAGCATAGCAAATAAAATCCCAAAGAGGGTTGGCGCAAGTACACAGCCCTGTTTCACTTCACTGCGTATGTTGAATGGCTCTGAGATGTTGCCATCATGCTGCACTATCCCCTGCATGTTGGTGTGAAACGATTCGATGAGGCTTTGCAACTTTGGTGGGCATCCTATCTTTGGCAGGATCTTGAAAAGGCCCTCTCTGCTAACCAGATCGAACGCTTTGGTGAGGTCGATGAAGGCGACGTACAGAGGCATGTTCTGTTCTCTGCATTTCTCCTGGAGTTGGCGGATGGAGCATATCATGTCTACCGTCGATCGCTCAGCGCGGAAGCCACACTGAGACTCGGGGTAGACACGTTCGGCAAGCTTCTGTAGACGAACGAGAACAACTCGTGCGTAGACTTTGCCAACAACGCTGAGGAGGGAAATGCCCCTGTAGTTGTTGCAGTCGCTTCTCTCCCCTTTGTTTTTGTAGAGGGTGATGATCTTGGCATCCCTCATGTCCTGTGGTACGGCACCTTCCTTCCAGCACTGGCAGAGGACGTCATGCAATGGCAGCAGTAGGGCAGTCTTGCAGTGCTTGATCAGGTCAGGGGGTATGCCGTCGTTGCCGGGTGCCTTGCCAACGGCCAAGCTATCAATGGCCTTACTGAGTTCGTCGATGGTTGGCTCAGCGTCAAGTTCGTCCATGGATGGCAGGCAGTCGATGGCATCAAGGGCTGACGGTGTCACGGTGTTCTGTCTAGAGTAGAGGTCGGAGTAGTGTTCCACCCATCTCTCCATCTGCTTGTTCTTCTCTGTGATCATCTCCCCAGTGGAAGATTTGAGGGGGGCCGTCTTGCTCTGAGCCGGACCAAGTGCTTTCTTGATGCCATCGTACATACCACGGATGTTCCCTGTTATGGCAGCGGTTTGAATGTCTTGGCTGAGCTGAGTCCAGTACTCGTTGGCACAGCGCCGAGCAGTCTGCTGAACTTTGCTTCTCGCAGCCCTGAGAATCTGGAGATTCTTCTCGTTTGGGTACTTCTTGTACTCAGCAAGTGCTGAGCGCTTGGCTTCAATGACAGGGGTCATCTCGGTCAACTTGGCATCAAACCAGTCCTGTGACTTTGAGGTCTTCCTCCCAAAGGTAGCCAAGGCTGTGCGGTAGATGGTGTTTCGCAGCTCTTCCCACTTCTGCTTTGCAGATTCTCCTCCTTGTGGTACACCAAGTTCCTTCTCAAAGGTGGAGGCAAACTGCTCAACAAGTTCTGGTTGGGCCATCTTGCTGGTGTCAATCCGTGCCTTTCCAGGTTGTCTAGCATGATGGAATTTCTTCAGCTGCAGCTTGACCTTGCAACACACCAATGAATGGTCTGTGTCACAATCTGCACTCTGGAACGAACGGGTGATTAGCACGTTCTTCAGTGAGGTGCGCCTGGTCAGGATCAAGTCTAGCTGGTGCCAGTGCTTTGAGCGCGGATGTTGCCAGGAAACCTTGTGTTGGGGCTTGGTCTTGAAGAACGAGTTTGTGATGCACAGATCGTGATATGTGCAGAACTCGGGCAGCCGCTGTCCGTTGTCGTTCATTCTGCCCACGCCAAAAGGTCCAAGACAGGAGGGCCAGGAGTCGTGGTCAGCACCCACTCTGGCATTGAAGTCTCCAAGGAGAATGAGTTGTTCAGAGTTGGGGATGATCCTGACAGTTGTTGTGAGATTCTCGTAGAACTCGTCTTTTGCCTCTGGTGTGACTGTCTGTGTTGGGGCATACACACTGACGAGGGTGACTGGGCCTTGAGTAGTGTTCAGGCGGAGGGTGAGGAGTCGTGCAGAGCCAGTGCTGCCCGGTTCCACCATCTTCAGCAAAGTGTTCTTCACTGCGAAGCCCACTCCGTGTTCCCTGTGCTCGTCACTGCCCTTTCCCTGCCAGTAGAACGTGTAGTCCTTCTCTCTCAGTGTGCCTGCATCAGCTAACCGTGTTTCCTGGAGAGTGGCGATATCCACTCCCAGTCTCTTCAGCTCATTATTGATGATGGCAGTCTTCCTGGTGTCGTTGATGTCCTTGAGGTTAGCAGCGAGTCCTGTCATCATAGTGCGGACGTTCCAAGTTCCCAGTTTTAGAGTTGGTCTCTTTTGTTTTATTGTCTTGCCTGGTGCGAAGGTTCTCAGCCTGCTGTTTGGATTTCTCCTTATCCCCATGCACCCAATGAGGAAAGCAAGCTGTGGCGGGACAACACCTTATTGGCTGGGGGCTGCCCAGCTTGAGGCGGGCGGTAGCTGTCCAGTGAGATCTGATGATCCCTCCCACCATCGGGAACAACCCCTGGCGCCACGCTCTACGCCAATTGAGCAGTGGCTTATAACCGGTAACTGTCATTCCCCGTGTTTTGTCTACGCCAAAGGCGAAGCTGGAGTGTCCTCTCCAGTGGGCTGCACGGTGGCGCAGTGGTTAGCACTGCGGCAGCACAGTTTACCCTTGGCCGGGGGATTGTGTGGATCGTGGTATCGTGGGTTCGATCCCAGCCCCCGACCAACAGTGATCTGTGTGGAGTTTGCATGTTCTCCCCGTGTTGCGTGGGTTTACTCCGGGATTTCTCCGGTTTCCTCCCACATGCCAAAAACATGCATGTTAGGTTAATTGGCTGTTCTAAATTGTCCCTAGATATCTGTTTCCTATAGGCCCTTAGAATAGAGGGTTAGTATTATTGAAAGCGCTTTGAGTGGTCTTTGTGACTAGAAAAGCGCTATATAAGTGCAGGTTAGTTAGTTAGTTAGTTAGTGATCCGGTGTTCTACCTTCCAGCGTTGGGCGTTGGTAGGATTCAAGCCTGGGCAGGAAGATATGGAGGACAAGATGTTGCCCATGCAGCATGTCCCCCCTCTCCACGTCACTGATGAATCCAAAGGAACAGCAGGGCTGCTACAGTTTGGCACCAGCGCCGTTGCAGGAGCTGCCAGAACAATGTTGAGCACAACATAGAACTGCCTTAGGGGCTCCGAGTCCGGATTTTTCCTCAGGGTTGACTCCCGAAGCCTTTCCCATGACCAGGTATGCCGCAAGGCAGCAGAGGTTTGAAATCAGGGTTTACCTTCCCCTAGATGGGCTACCTTCCCAGGTTGACGAGCCACCATCTACCCAAAGCATCTGGTTTTAAGGCGCCAGAGATCCGCCCTCGCCCCTTCTCCTATTAGTAAAAGCAGTTCCGCCGGGCTTAGAGACTAAACCACACGGGCAGGCTGGGAGTTGGACTTAGTTGCCAGAGGCTTTTCGAGACGCACGCCATAAGGAGCATTTTATGAGCACTGGGAGCTTAACCCCAGTGCCGCTCCTGGCTATGACAACCTTGGAACCGAGTGGATTATTCTGCCAGTTTGGTTGGTCACGTCCTAACTAACAACATAACAGTCCAAATTTCAGAAGTTAATCACAAAGTCCTTTAGGTGGCAGGGTCTCTGCTGAAACCGGGCCGAATGGTGCTCGGGCTGTGCTGTGGCCACAGGCTCTGGCGGCCGCTCTTCAGGAATTGTGGGTCTTGTGTCACCGAAGTCCAAGTCCAATCCCGTCGTGTCCGCAGCCATCTCCTGATCCGGGGCCGAAGTCGGTGCCACCTTTGTGAGGCGACTGGTATGCCACCATGACCCATCAGTGAGACAAAAGGTGGCCAGCCCCTACTGAGCTGTGATCTGCATCAATGTTGTCTAAAACGGCTGCAGCTTGTGAGCACGGTTGGGGCGCCGGATCTGGACCCAATCCAGTACTGCGAGCTTGGGTCTCTTCGCCCGGCATTTCTTGTCAGAGCTTTGCTTCACACACTGCTCTTGTTTGACCACCCTCCTGGGCAATGATCCAGACGATGCTGGAGCGCTGTGATCGGTTCCTGTGGTCTCAGCATGCCTGACTCCAGATCTGTGAACAACAACTTCTCTGAATATCTAATACATTCTGTAAGTTGTCCCACTGGCAACTGTTGAGGCTGAGACTTATTTAAACACTGTGATATTTGACAGATCTCCCCAGCGCAGCTTAAGCTACTTTGGTTAACCCTTTAGTACCATCAGTATTATGAGGGCCTTTCTGTCATGGTAGTGTCCAATGGAGGGCGTTAGTCGGTCCAGGGGAAGACACATCTCACATCTTAGCATTAGAAGGGCCGGGGAGCTGTCCGCCGTGGCGTGAGACGTCGCTCTGTAATGCAGCAGGGTACTCTGTAGTGCAGCCAGAAACGGGAGTCCTTCCGCTAGGTGTGCCCTGAGACCGTTGTTGAGAGTCTGACTGGACCTCTCTACCCCCACCCCCCATTTGCCTGAGGGTGGTAGAAAGCAGTCTTTATGTGCTTGATACCTTTTTCCTTTCACAAATGCTGCACTCTGCTGAAGTGAACTGCGGTCCATTGTTTGTTGTGATTGTGTCTGGCACACCCCAGCAAGCAAACAGGGAGGAAAGGAAATTGGTGACTATGTCAGTGGTGATAGAGCCGGTGGGCAACACCTCAGGCCATTTTGAGTGGAGATCGTAAACTACCAGTAAGAAACGTTGATGCGGGGGGTGGGGGGGGGGCTGTTCAGTTTGCTGCAAATGTCCAGTTGGATGTGTTTCCAAGGGGCTGATGGCCATGGCAGAAGCTTCAGGTGGGGTGGTGGTGGCATCCCGGTCTTAACCCTAGCCAGAGAGGCTATACAGTCTTTCACCATAATCTCCATGTCCTTGTCGATGCCTGGCCACCAGACCAAGCCCCTACAGCACTGTTTGACCCTGATGACACCCAAGCGGCCCTTGTGCACCGTGGTCAGGATGCGGCCCTTTAGCGCCTCTGGGATCACTGTGCAGAGCCCCCTTGCCACACAGACATCGTTCCAGCATGATAAATCATCTCTAACTCTGTGGAAGGGTGCTAGCTCCTCCGGTACGTTGGATGGCCAGTCCTCGTGAATGAAGGTGCGGAGCTGGGTCAGTACTGGATCCTGTTCAGATGTGGCCTGGAGCTCTTGCAGGGAGACGGCTGTCTGAAGTGGGCCATGCAACATGTGGATCAGGTCTGGCTCTCAAGGGTCCTAGTCGATGCTTAGTGTGGGGTTAGGTGTGGCCCGGGACAGTAGGTCTGCCACTACATTTTCTCTGCCCGGCATGAACTGGGAGGTGAAGTTATGCTTGTAGCCTTTCTGTCTACCTGTAGATGCAGAGAGGTTTGTGCCCCAACCCTGGTGTTTCCAGCAGCGCCGTGAGGGCCCTATGATCTGTCCAGAGTGTGAAGCGTCCATACAGGTACATGTGTCCGTGCTGGCACGCCCAGACGCACGTTAGTGCCTCCCTCTCCCCCACTGAGTACTTCTGATTGGCTGTAAGTGACCTCAAAGCGGACGCTATTGGGTGCTCGGTCCCCCCTTGGAGCTGGGATAGCATGGCTCCCACTGCCATGTTGGACGCATCACAGGTCACAAATGTGGGGTTCTGTGGGTTGAAATGGGCAAGCACCAGTGGGGAAGTGAGCTTTGTTTTCAGTCAGCAGATTGGGGCAGAGCACGCTGGGGTCCACTCCCAGGGTGTATCGTGCCTCAGGAGGGTGCACAGTAGCTCTATCATCTCTAAGTAGCGGGGAATGAAGCACCTGCAGAAGTTCGCCATGCCTAGAAACGATGATAGCTGTGCAGGGAACGATGGTTTGGGTAGGTACAGTGCCACCTCGACAGGTCGCCAGACAGGTGGAATTCCACGAACTCGATGGTTGACGCTTCGAAGATGCACTTTTTCCTCGTTGAGTGTGAAGCCATGTTTTGTCAGTACCTCCATTACCTTAGCGAGGTGGGTGTCGTGGGCGGCTGATGTCATGCCATGCACCATGATGTCATCCAGGTACACCACCACCCCTAGGAGACCGGTGAATAGTGTAGCCATGATTTTCTGAAAACAGCTCGGGGTGGAACTGAGGTTGAAAGGCAACCGAGTGTACCTGAACACTCCCATGTGGGTGACGAAGGCCGTTAGGTTGTGGCTGTCTGGGTGAAGGGGAATCTGCAGGTAGCCTTGACGGAGGTCTAGTTTGGAAAAAGCTTTTGAGCCATGGAACACCGCCGTCAGTTCCTCCGTCGTCGGCAGGGGATATTTGTCAGGAATCACTGGCTTGTTCACCATTCTGAGGTCAATGCAGAGTCGTAGGCTGCCCGACTTTTTCTTTGCCACCACCCAGTCGGAGATCCATGGAGATACGTTGACCCACTCAATGATACCGGCTGTCAGGAAGAGGAGACTGTCAAAATGGTAGAGCCCATTGGGTTGGTGATGGAGAAACTCAGCTCACTGATCAGATCAATGCCCACCAGGTCGACCCTCTGGTGTGTCACTTGAAAAGTGAACAACGGAATGGTTTTAGAGCCGCATCGTACAGAAAAGGCAACCATCCCTACCATGCCGATCTGACGTGCCCGTAGCCGAACAAGGCCTCCACATTAGCTGTGATGATCTTCCAAGGGAACAGTTTCCTGACCGTAGACTCACTCAGAAGAGACCTCAAGGCCACTGTATCCAGTAGCAGCAGCACACCGACACCATCCAGCTCCACAGTGCACCACTTGAACGGCCAGCTTTTGGCACCAACTGAGTGAATGGTGGTTGGGCCTGGTGGGCGGGTCGTTGATTTTGTGA